>RPFO01000072.1:4190269-4230302 GCA_009746045.1 Mesostigma viride
CGTCCAATGCTGCACTGTGATATCGGAAGTCGCCACTGTCAACCCCTGCCCAGCCCCGCCTGCAAGGGAGAACTTGCTGAACTGCCCATCCCAGTTGGGGTTATACAACACAGACACTGTGACAGACTCGCACATGCGATAGTAAGGAGGGATTGGTTCTGGCCTGCCAATCGTCTCGTTGCCTTGGATGATGAAACGATAATCTTCATGCAGCCTATACCGCTTGTGACGGTTGGCCACTCCTGGTATTGCTCTTTCTCTTTGACCCGCCAGTCTCAGCTGCGTTGTTATAAACTCCTTTCTATCAGCGGTAGTCCAAAAGTAAGTCCGCATTGCGCACAACTCGTCACAGTTGACCTTATCGAGGCATCGCCGACCACACTTGCACACCTGCGCGCGCGTGCATGCTTCGTGACAGATCACTGCGCAAGCATGCGTCTGTTGTGCAATCTGCCAGCACCTGTGCCGCAGATAACCTGGACCCGGCGCGCTTCACCATAGCAAAACAACGCAACCGATGGCGATAATAGAATAAAGAATCCACAGAATGCCCCCATCTGCGCCATTCTGCTCCATAACCATGCTGAAACGTGCCATGGCCGAAACATGCAGCGAAAACTAATTGATCAGCAGTCGTTTGCAATACCCCGCCCCCCCCCCCCCCGCCCTCGCTTGCAATGCCAAACCGCAGTCTGACCTTCATCCCGGGTTTCCGACAGCTGTCGGAAACCCGGGATCATGGCGATTTACAGTTGCAGACTAAATATGACTAATTAATAAATCCCCGCCAGCTGGGTGGGGAACGTGCACGAGCTGTAAATTATAGAAGGCATAGCCATCATAGGCCGATCGTGCATGAGCGCTCGCACCTGCTTCGTCTTGGTTGTCAACGGTTACGTGGGTGTCACCGGTTACGCTTTGGACTAGAGGCCAGAATTGCTCGGGTGTCACGGTGTCACCGGTTACGCTTGAATTATAATAAAATTATAATTCAAGCGTAACCGGTGACACCGTGACACCCGAGCAATTCTGGCCTCTAGTCCAAAGCGTAACCGGTGACACCCACGTAACCGTTGACAACCAAGACGAGTTGAGTTGAGTTGAACACTCACCTCAACGCATTTTTCTGTGAGTTGATGAATTAATACACGCGGATAAATGTGTTACATGGCATTAATGGGTGTCGGCACGGTCGTCTGAAATAGTACATCATATTTATAGCTGCCGGAGGTTGATTTTAGTCGATTTTGTACGATATATGATTCGCTATAGATGGCAGGCCTGAGATGTAGTTTGGAATGGATAGCGAACAACTAGACCTCATTGCGGAAGTTGTCAAGGCAGTTGAGCCGGATGCAGAACACATTGCACACACAGCGGATGGTGCGATTGAGGGTGAAGAGGCCAAGAACGGGCAGGCTCACGACTCGAGTGACAACGGGGAGGAGATGAACAACGCTGCTAAAATGGATGCAGACGTGGTTGACATGCAGGGCAAAATTAGCCATGTAGTGTCGGGGGTCCACGTCCCCGGGGCTTGTAAGGAGCTAGAAAGAAGGGCCGAAGCGTCGGATTCACATGAGGAGCCCACGCCTTCTCATGAGGAAAGACTCGGGAGCGCGCCGGCCAAGCAGGACAGACACACGGTAATTGTTAATTATCTGCCGGTACAGTATCCGTAGTCTAGCAATCGTCCACATGTATGTTCATACGCTTGAGCTACTGGCTTACTGCCTCTCAAGCCTTGCTTCGTTGCGGAATTGGCTGCGGCCACTACAGGCAAGAGTGACATTGCTTGAGAAAAAAATGGCGGCGGCGGAAGGCAAGGTCACCAAGCTTGAGAATTAGGTGGGGATCGACGCCGCAGCAAGGCCCGCTGGAAGACAACGGCGCGGTGGGGCCCCGCCTTTAACACTTGAAGCAAGGGTGATCAAAGTGGAGACACAACTCGCAGCGCTGGAACGCGCAGCTGGAGAGCCGCCTACCAAGGCACGGGGGCATGCCAAGGATTCTGCAGATCCGGCCATCACAAAGCTCCAAGCTGACTTGGCAGTCATAAGGGCAAGGGTGGATGCACTAGAGCGCACCCCTACCATCCCAAAGACAAGTTCAGCAGTGCCGGCTATGGACACCAACGAGCCGTGGGAGCGGGAGAGCTCCTTTCCAACAAAGCAACTCAGTTTCCAGGAACAAGCTGACACGCGAGATAACAACAGCCCGCGTCAGCCGCCGCCCCCGCGAGGGAAGTACGCTGGCAGTGGGGGACAATGGAGCGGGGGTGAGGGGCGCGGCGGGGGCAGCGGGCAGCGCGACGCGCCTCCACAAGGGAAGTACGCCGGCAGTGGGGGACCATGGAGCGGTGGGTAGGGGCGCGGCGGGGGCAGCGGGCAGCACGACGCGGCCCCGCAAGGGAAGTACGCCGGCAGTGGGGGCAGTAGAGCAAGGGGGAGGGGCGCAGCGGGGGCAGCGGGCAGCGCGACGCGCCTCCACAAGGGAACTACGCCGGCAGTGGGTGACGATGGAGCGGGGGGAGGGGCGCAGCGGGGGCAGCGGGCTGTGCGACGCGCCCCCACAAGGGAACTACGCCGGCAGTGGGGGCAGTGGAGCAAGGGGGAGGGGCGCAGCGGGGGCAGCGGGCAGCGTGACGCGCCTCCACAAGGGAAGTACGCTGGCAGTGGGGAACCATGGAGCGGTGGGTAGGGGCGTGGCGGGGGCAGCGGGCAGCGCGACGCGCCTCCGCAAGGGAACTACGCCGGCAGTGGGTGACGATGGAGCGGGGGGAGGGGCGCAGCGGGGGCAGCGGGCTGTGCGACGCGCCCCCACAAGGGAACTACGCCGGCAGTGGGGGCAGTGGAGCAAGGGGGAGGGGCGCAGCGGGGGCAGCGGGCAGCGTGACGCGCCTCCACAAGGGAAGTACGCTGGCAGTGGGGAACCATGGAGCGGTGGGTAGGGGCGTGGCGGGGGCAGCGGGCTGTGCGACGCGCCCCCGCAAGGGAACTACGCCGGCAGTGGGGAACAGTGGAGCGGGTGGGAGGGGCGCAGCGGGGGCAGCGGGCTGTGCGACGCGCCCCCGCAAGGGAGCTACGCCGGCAGTGGGGGACAATGGAGCGGGGGGGAGGGGCGCAGCGGGGGCAGCGGGCAGCGTGAGGCGCCCCCACAAAGGAACTACGCCGGCAGTGGGGGACATTGGAGCGGGTGGGAGGGGCCTGGGCCTCGCCGCGAGCAAATGACGCTAATGCCCACCTTTGGAGGCGAACATGTAAACCAATGGGCCAATTGTTGCTCTCCAGGAGGCGCACAGAGGTCATCTCCTCGGTTTAGAGATAAGGAAAGGAAATACTACGGGCAATAGAACCTCAGATTTGGGCAGCTAGCGTATTCACGTTTGTTGCTTTCTGACGACAATAGAACCGCCAAAATGCGTCAAAATCCTCATAGTTGTCAAACTTTGGGGCATTTTACAAGGTAAAATGTGTGAATTCCTGGCGGTCATAAGAATGGCATGCTATTGTGATCTGGACATTGATCACTGGTTCATTACCGTGGTTCATGCATGTCTTGCCTACACAGTCTTGTTGGTACAGTGTCACGGTGTCACGGCGTCACGCTGTCACGCTGTCACACTGTCTGGGTATCACAAGATGTTGGGACAAATTTGGTGTCATCCTGGATCGAGCTATAATAACAATAACAGAACACATCTAGACCCCAATACACCATGCGACACTGCACAATACAGTTATTGTATTAGTGGCGTCAGGGTGTCAGGGTGTCAGGGTGTCAGGTGGTCCAGTAACATTTTGGGACACTTATGACTTCATCATGGAGTTATAATGACATGCTGCGGTCAATTTATCGTGTAGGATACGCTGCTCATGTCCACAAGGAGGTCGACTTGTATCTCGGCATGCCACTTATGACCAGCACCATCAAGCAGTGGCGCCTGCAGCCAGTAGGGCACTTAGCTCGCACCAACCAGGTAGACACCTCACGTGGCCCCTCTGCAGGGCTGCGCCCCGCCCAGCCGGGCCGGCACCTCCTCACGTGGGCCGGGCCCAGCCAGGTTAGACGCCGCAAGGCCCGCACCTTTAAAGAACAGCTAGTAGAGGACATGTGGGGCCTAGGCCTCTCTGGGATTTAAAAAAAGATGATGGACAATGCCAAGTTGGCCCAGGTCATAGAGGACAACAACCCCCCTGCAGTGGGGAAGCCGCGCGTCTGCACACGTGGGCGGCATGCTAGACAAGACCCCTAGGGTCACGAGCACCATAGATATCGAATAAGATTGTTTTTTAGATATTCTATTAATTAATTGTTTTTTAGATAGCTTGTAGATAGCTTAGTCCGGTAGGATTGCGTGCACCCATCCATCCATCCATCCATCGGGGTTAATGCCCCCAACGGGAGCACGAGTTTAATTAATAATCACATTTAAAATTTAACACTTCTACTAGACCCCAAGACACCATGTGACACTGCACAAATGTGTTATTGTATCATTTTGGCGTCAGGGTGTCAGGGTGTCAGGGTGTCAGGGTGTCAAGTAACATCCTGGGACACTTATGACTTCATTATGGCGTTATATTAACATAAAAAAACTTTCGAAGTACCGGCTACGCCCCCTTCTACTAAAAGAAGGATTCAGCCGTGTTCAGCCCGTCTCACGGTGCGAGACTGAACAAGTCTCGCGTGCAGACACGTGTGTAGTACTCCTACACACAGATCTCGAGTGATTTATCTAGTACCAAATCCGAAAGGCTTGCATCACTCCCCGGACAGGAGAACTTTTGCGGATGACTGTAGGTGTAAGTTGGCGATGCCATGGTAACCGGAGACGTCCGTCCTATAGTCAGCAAAATTGGTGCGAGAGGTCCCCAGTTCGATTCCGGTCGGATTCATTTGCAGATCGCGTTTTTCCGCGTTTTCCGCGGCCCGGTACTGAACGCAAATGGTTTTCACCTTTGCGGAGTGCCTGATCAAATATACGCTTGGCTGATTTCGAAGTACCGGCTACGCCCCCTTCTACTAAAAGAAGGATTCAGCCGTGTTCAGCCCGTCTCACGGTGCGAGACTGAACAAGTCTCGCGTGCAGACACGTGTGTAGTACTCCTACACACAGATCTCGAGTGATTTATCTAGTACCAAATCCGAAAGGCTTGCATCACTCCCCGGACAGGAGAACTTTTGCGGATGACTGTAGGTGTAAGTTGGCGATGCCATGGTAACCGGAGACGTCCGTCCTATAGTCAGCAAAATTGGTGCGAGAGGTCCCCAGTTCGATTCCGGTCGGATTCATTTGCAGATCGCGTTTTTCCGCGTTTTCCGCGGCCCGGTACTGAACGCAAATGGTTTTCACCTTTGCGGAGTGCCTGATCAAATAAAAAAACACTTCTACTAGACCCCAAGACACCATGCAACACTGCATTTGTAAATACAGAACTTTATTTATCAGTTTGGCGTCGGGCTGCATGTCAGGGTGTCAGGGTGTCAGGGTGTGAGGGTGTCAAGTAACATCCTGGGACACTTATGACTTCATCATATGGACTTATAGTTACATCAAAAAATCACTCCTAGACCCCAAGACACCATGCGACACTGCACAATTAATATAGAGTTATTGTATCATTTTGGCGTCAGGGTGTCAGGGCGTCAGCGTGTCAGGGCGTCAGGGCGTCAGGGTGTCAGGGTGTCAGGGTGTCAAGTGACAATGTGACATCCCGGGACACTTATGACTTCATCATGGAGTTATAATAACATCAAATAAACATTTCTAGACCCCAAGACACCATGCGACACTGCACAAATAGAGTTATTGCATCATTTTGGCGTCAGGGTGTCAAGGCGTCAGGGTGTCAGGGTGTCAGGGTGTCAAGTAACATCCTGGGACACTTACGACTTCATCATGGAGTTATAATAAGATCAGATAAACACTTCTAGACCCCAAGACACCACGCGACACTGCACAAATAGAGTTATTGTATCATTTTGGCGTCTGGGTGTCAGGGCGTCAGGGCGTCAGGGTGTCAGGGTGTCAAGTAACATCCTGGGACACTTATGACTTCATTATGGCGTTATAATAACATCAAAAAAACACTTTTTGAAAAAATCAGTTTGTACTGGTGCTGGAGTACAAACGCGGGTGAGCTTAGGGATGGTCCGTCGCCAAGTCCGCAGCCTGCACCAGCTCACGTACTCTACGCAGATCCTCTGCCTCATCCACGATGCTCTCTCTGATGGCGGCAGCAACTGCCTGGTTTGTCGCATCTGCCATGTTCAACTCCTCGTTGTAATACGCAACTGCCATTCTTACTGCGAGATCACGTCGACTCCTCCTCGTAGGGGGTCGAGGCATTTGCGTGGTTGGGGAAGCCAATAAAGAAACCGGCTTTGACTGAAACAATAGCGACAGAGACAACTGGCACCAACAACTGGAAACACTTACAGCAAAGCGAACACAGGCAAGTACCTGCAAAAGCTACATGCAAACCGGCATTGACTGAAACAATTACGACTGGGAATTAGCACTGGCACCCACAACTGGAAACACGTCTTGCAAAAAAAAGCGAACAGACAGTTAACTGGAAAAGCGACATGCACGACAGGTCAACCGCGCATTTGTATCATATTTCTGCAGCGCTGTATCAATTTAGTGGCGCAGAACGTTTACAGCTGGACAAGTGCATGTTGGCCATACGCAACTGCCATTCTTACTGCGAGATCACGTCGAGTCCTCCCCGTAGGAGGCTGAGGCATATGCGTGGTTGGGGAAGCCAATAAAGAAACCGGCTTTGACTGAAACAATATCAACAGAGACAACTGGCACCAACAACTGGAAACACTTACAGCAAAGCGAACTCAGGCAAGTACCTGCAAAAGCTACATGCAAACCGGCATTGACTGAAACAATTACGACTGGGAATTAGCACTGGCACCGACAACTGGAAACACGTCTTGCAAAAAAAAGCGAACAGACAGGTAACTGGAAAAGCGACATGCACGACAGGTTAACCGCGCGTTTGCATCATATTTCTGCAGCGCTGTATCAATTTAGTGGTGCAGAACGTTTACAGCTGGACAAGTGCATGTTGGCCAGCACTCCCGGGATGCACTGGCTTGCCGTTTGCGCCCTTTCCCGCGAAATCTGGGCTGACTTCCCGCGCCTCCGCCAGTTCACAAAAGAGTTCACTGGCGAGGAGTTCACAACGTCGTTGCGACCCATGTGAGTGCGTGAACTCGAAGCGAAGGGCCGGTGAAGCGCCGGTGGCGACCCGGCCGTCGACCCAGTTCACAAAGAGTTCACCGACGGAGTTCACCGAGCCTCATGTGAGTCGTCCCTTATAAGTTAGGTTTAAGGGTTAAGAACTAAGTTGCGTTCCCGCGTTAAGTTTCGGCGCCAAGTTTTAGGGGGCGATCGCAACTTAACGCGGGAATGACTGTACACCTTGGGCTTCTGGGGGTCCTGCTTCAGTGGCGGAGGTATTCAGGCCACAGGTCGCGTCGCTGCTGCTAGCACTGAGCGGGGAGTCAGGCCCGTCGTCCAGCGTCCAGCGTCCAGCCGAATTTGGTGCCCAAACATGAAAGTTATATGAGCTCCGCCGTCAGCCATGGCTAGGTACCTCGTGGCTCGTGGCTCGTGTGAATACTGACGCAGCCTTTATTAGCAGCGGCATATGGCTTTGAAGGTAGTGTAGAAATTTAGTAAGCCAGGCCTAGCCACCGTGGCCTTATTGTACATGTACGCCTACTACCGGTGCCCCACTGATACCAGCTGATGACTTAGCATTATTCAGCCATGTACATGTGTGCCTATGATGTGCCACACACCAGATTAATTAATTAACAACAGCCTTGTAAATGTATCAACAGCTTAATTCCGCCATGTACTTAATTAAAGGTGACGAGCACGGGGGCCGGGCCATGCAGCCTTACCCTGGGCGCGGGGAAGGTGGACAGCCGACATCCGCAGCTCACCATGGTGAGTACGTTGCATGGGGGCAAGAATGGGCGCGCTTAATTAAATGCTATGGCAACAGTCTCCGAGTTCTCACCTGCCGGCTGGTCAAAGTGCTTGACGATGACATTGTGGCTGCGCTGGGTGAGGTCGGCCTCCTCGCGGAGGTCGAGCGTATGTTGCTTGATCGAGCTGTGCCGCGATAGTGGAGGCGGTGGAGGTGGTGCCGGTGCTTAAGCAGGTCCCCCCAGGTCTGGGTGGAAGGAGCATCGCTGGCCGGGCCAGCAGATGCCGGCTGGGCGGCGATGTCCTTCACCGCCTGGGCGGTGAGGCTTGCGGTGCTTTGCAGGCACTCAATGGCGATGGCGTTGTCGTGGACTGGGTGCTGGTCGATGTCGAGGAGCTGGGCTTTGATGTCGGCGGTGGAGGTGGAGGTGGCAGTGCCGGAGGTGGAGGCGAGGAGGGTGGAGGTGGAGGCGACGGTGGTGGAAAGGTGAGGGAGCTCCGAGCAGCCAGCGTGCTGCCCATTGCTGCCACATCTGCAGCAAGGGGTTTCACGTGCTGCGCGAGGGCTTCCTGAAGGATGGAGCGGTAGGTGGCTGCATGCATGCGGAAATGGTAGGAGCCCAGATCTCGCCATCAGAGCGCATGAGAAGCCGAGCAGAGGATGAGGTGCTGAAGGCGGGGGCGGGGTAGGGGGTTGGTGATGGTCCGTCACATAGGTGAGGGGGGTCACGTGTCTATTAATTAATTAATTAATAGGTGAGGGGACACCATGTGCCGCCTTGGTAGATCGATGAGGCGATTGATGCTGTGGAGATGGAGGCACTGTCAGGCACAGGTCGTAAAGCGAGGCGTAGTCCCCGTAAAAGATGCAGGACAGGGCAATTAATTAATTAATTAATTAGACTGCAGGACAGGGCAATGGCCGGGGCCAGGTTGGTCCAGTTGTGGTCAGCGACATTGAAGGATATCAGCCGAGAGGGCGGAACCTTCTGGTGGGCGCAATTTCGCTGGGCGGTTGCGTTTGGGATCAGGCGCGAGGCCGAGGGCGAGGCCGCAGGAGCCGAGTGCACTACTGAACGCTGGAGTAGTGTCACCGCTGCCTGATGGGCCGGGCGGAGTTGCAGCCGGAGCTGCAGGAGAATTTTCTTGGCTCAGCGCAGCCGCCAGGCTGCGTTGCGTAGTCGAGCGTTTGCCCACAATAATATTGCGTTTTAGTATCGGGAAAATATACCGTAGTGGCTGAAATCACATTGCGAATAAATCTTTTCGAATGACCCCCCGAAAAGTGCTAAAATAATACTTCAATTTACCCCGTAAAGTATGAAAACCGGGAGGCGCTACACCTGTTTCTGGCTGCAGGCCGCGGCGCAGCTAGATGAAGTGGAGCGCCGCGCTTGCCGCGCCGCGCCGCGTCGCGCCAGATTGAGAACGCGTTCAATTAGGGGCCCTGTTAGCACTGATTAGGGCCTTATGTCATACTGGTACTCACTTAATTGTCAGATAGGAACTGCGCTTGGTGGGTAATTAATGTACTTGATAGGTTAGAATTCAAGTCAGACACTGAACTAGGTGCCCTAATATAAACAAGCTCCCGGGCTCGAAGTTTACCTAACCCGGGCTGAACTTTCCCCGCAAAGTGTCAAAACCATGCAGAAAAACCCTCGAAAAATTATTTATTCGCAATGTGATTTCAGCCACTACGGTATCAGCGTGTGCGTCTTAGAAAGACGAAGCAATTGTGATATTCACGGCTGAGTTTGGTGCCCAAACGTGAAAGTTAAGAGCTCCGCCGTCAGCCATGGCTACCTAGTCGTGCACTGGTGGTTGCCCAGCCCCCTCACGGACTTGCCTCGCCCTCTGCATCGCCTGAGCCTAAACGCAGTCGCCCTGAGGATCCGCCCCCTGACGAGCCGGGCTGGAAAGAAATCGACTTTGACGCCAAATCAGCTGCCTGGTGGACACAAGGCCAAGCAGCTCCCATCCAGTTTATGAAAGCCGTGTTCTTCGGGACGCGCACCTCGCTTCTTGCCCTGTGCAAGCACTTTTACGTCCAAGGTCGCATCATTCCGCCTACCCGCGGTGATTTTTATCACCCGGATCACGTGTCCCGCTACTCCCGCCCCCGCCTTCAGATCCTCGCCCTCTGCTGCCTCCTCGGGCGCTCTGTCGCCGAGATCTGGGCCCCCCCCTCCACCTCCGAAATTCGCTCCATCATCCACAAGGCCATCGAACAGCACGTGACACCCCTGGCCGCAGATGCACATGGCGGCCATGGGTGGCACGCTGGCTGCCGAGCTTCCCCTCCTCTCCTCCACCACCACCGCCACCTCCAAGCTCCTCGCCTCCACCTCCACCACAACCGACGCCCTCACCGCCCAGCTCCTCGCCATCGACAAGCGCCTGCAGGACAATGCCATAGCCATCGAATGCTTGCAGAACACCGCCGGCATCACTGCCCAGGCGGTGAAGGACATCGCCGCTCGGCCAGCCCCTGCTGGCCCCGCCGGCGATGCTCCTCCCGGCATCCCGACCTGGGCGGACATGCTTAAGCAGCACGCCACCTCCACCACCTCCGCCGTCGCCGCCCAGCTTAAGCAGCAGACGCTGGACCTCCGCGAGGAGGCCGAGCTCGCCAAGCGCAGCCTTAACGTCATAGTCAAGCACTTCGACCCGCTGCAGGACGAGACCTCCGAGACCCTTGCCCTGGCGTTTGAGAACAAAATCCTTGTCCCCATGGCTATCACTGGTAAGGGCAAGCCGCGGGGGGTGACCCGCCTTCCCCGCTCGCGGGGTAAGGCCGGCCCCTCCCCCTTGCTCCTCACCTTTGACACCATGGCGGATAAGATGGAGTTCCTCAAGTGTCGCAAGCGGCTTGGGGGGACCGCCTACACGCTGGACGACGACTTGACCTTGACGCAGCAACAACGGCGACGGGAGCTATGGCCGACCTACCTCCAGCTTCGGCAGAAGGCGGGGCAGAAGCCGGTCTACTGGAAGGGGGCGGACATCTACGTCGCCCACAAGCCCTGGCAGGCGACCCCTGCCGCCCCAGCCACCCTAGCCACCCCAGCCACCCCAGCCTAGGGAATATATAGCAGTAGTGTAGCCTAGAAAGCTTAGTGACGTGGCCATGTATGCCTACGTGACAGGCCCACACCCGCCCTTGCAATAGCCGTAGCAATTTCGAGTCATGCTTTGCCCATGCAGGGAGTTACTCTCTGCTGAGAGGCCATGTGTACCCCAGCTATAGCCTAGCCACATACCTTCCACCCCATATGTCATGCAGGCCTTCTAGGCCCTCTCCTCAAGCCCCCCCTGGGTGCCTGTGCTTGTTTAGGAGGCATGAACCACCATGGAGGTGCAGGTGCACCTAGTGCACCCAGAGCAGGTGATAGTTGTACATCCTACACCTGCAGGTTGTCGCCCTGATTGTATTACAAACCCATAGATGCCCCTTTCTCAGGGCTATGTGTTACATATGCTCCCCACGGAGCTATGATTTTAATTAATTAATTAATGGCTACCTATAGTTCTAGCCATAGCCTTAGCCTAGTTCTAGTACAGCCATGCTACGCCCTGGCTATGTTCAGATTACTTGCCCACGCTCCTTGCTATGATATGCTCACATGGGTCTTATTGCACCCACAGTTTGCCGGATCGTTAGCCTGTCCTTTTAGCTAGCCGCGCCCGATTGCAGCTGTGGCATGCCTTTGGCATGAAGGAGACTGGGGGTCTCTGCCCTTTCTCCTGTAGTGCACACACAGGGATTAAAAGCACTTCGGTGCTCCGTGACTCCCCAACGGGAGCACGAGTTTAATTAATTAATTAATTAATTAATTAATGGCTACCTAGCTCGTGGCTCGTTGCGCTGGTTGTCTCCACCCCATGTCCGCAACTTTGCATGCACTGCTGCTGGAATACATGGTGGTGCAGGTGCACCTCAGTTGTGCACCCCGAGTAGGTGGCAGTTTACACCAACCACCTGCAGGTTGTCGCCTAGAATGTATTGCAAACCACATGCCCCTTCTCAGGGATATGTAAATATCCTCCCCACGGAGGTATGTTCTTAATTAATTAATTAAGTTGTGAGCCGACGCGAAAAACCAAAGATCAATTATTCTAGAGCCTTGGTGACCAGGGTAGATACTTTCTCGATCAACTGGCATGCCCATACTAAGATGCATGCGCATGAGCATGCAGAGTAGGTAAGATACCTACTCTCAATTCTGTCTTAATATGGCTGAAACTTTCAAAGCAACAGGATTGGTCTAAAATAATGGATGCCCTGACGGGGCATCCCTGCCTTCTGACACCCACATGTGCCAGCTGATGTATCAATAAAAATTTGCCAAGGTGAGCAGTATCAAACGAGGCAGATAATGAAAAAAGCACATTCCTCATGTGATGCTGAGATGTTGATAACAAGATGGGCGCACCCCATCGCCCAGCATATTTGCACGTCCAAGCCAAAGCATGCTTGTTCTCAGGGTCACATCGTGAGATACAAGGATCATAACCCACCAGCGAAAACGGTGACTCACTTCCTTCAAGATGCCATGCATCACTGCCCACCGGCCATTGGCAGACCAAACCCAAACAGGGCTCCGAAAAACGGCATGCTAAACCTGGAAACAGGCGCCATACCGAGAATGGCCCTCCCGCAAGGTTGCTTGGTTGGCAACAAGGGTTTATTTTTCTTGTACAGGTTCGAGTGTCTCGCCATGCAGTGCGAGGCAAGCAGGGCTGGCCCCGCAGGGCTTGCCCTGCTCAGCCCAGGGCTATTCTCGAGCCATCCATCCATCCCCCTCCGCTGCCGGACCATCCGCCACTCGCTCAGTCTCCCCGATATTCGTACTCGGCCTTGTTGTGCATGACCAGTTTATCGCCGACAAAGTAGAAGCTGTCTGACCGGGACTCAAAGGGGTGCGCCACCATCTCGTCGACTGCACGTGTGTGTTTGTGTGGAGGGGAAGGAACGGGAAACGTTGCCGGTCCATAGGGAAAGCCAGTGAGTGGCCCGTTGACTGGCCGGGTGCTTGGTAATGGAATGGTAACCACTTCGGGATCGGTGGTTCGTTGATGCATCACATACTTGACAGAGAGTAAGCAGATGGCTGGAGGGCAAGTTGGCCGGTGGGAGCGTTGCGCTTGGGAGAAGGCGGGCAGGCACGCATGGCGTTTGGGTGGATACGCCGCATGGGTGCATAGACCAAAGGGCACAGAGCTGCGCTGGTTGCGATAGCGCACAAGAAAGGGGGTGGATAAGAGCGTGCATGGTTATCAAAGCGCAGGCGACGGACAGGACAGGCTTGGAGATGCTGAGGGTGCCATATCCATTCAGAACAAGGGCTATCTAGAAGCAGATGCACCTAGCAAACAAAATGAGGACTGCGCAAATCCTCAGCCAGCTACGTACAAGCCAAAGTGGAAGTGGGGCAGGTGGCAGTGGTGCATGAGCAGGAAGTGGCAGTGAGGGGTGCGAAGTCCGTCGGTGGGGTTGAGTTGGAGAGGAGGGTCCTCGGGGTAGAAAAGGGTAGAGCGGGCTGGGTTGATGTGGAGCTGGGTGGGCCCCGGTGGGGCGGGGTGGGGTGGGGTGGGATGAGGCGGGACGGGGCGGGGCGGGGCGGGGCGGGGCGAGGCGGGGTGGGGTAGAATGGCTTGAGTAGGGTTGGGTTGGCTGGCTTGGGTTGGGTTGGGTTGGAAGGAAGGAAGAAAGGACTGTAGCCTCAGCCCTGCGCAAAGCAGGCCCAAAGAGGCATGTAGCAGAGGCACACGGCAGGCCCCATCCCCCTTGCTCCCTTGCCTGCTCTTGCGTTGGGTTGGGTTGGGTTGGAAGGAAGGAAGAAAGGACTGTGGCCTCAGCCCTGCGCAAAGCAGGCCCAAAGAGGCATGTAGCAGAGGCACACGGCAGGCCCCACCCCCCTTGCTCCCTTGTCTGCTCTTGCCTGCTTACTCATTTGCCCATTCATTCTTCCCTCCACTTGCACTCCTTAGGCTGCTTCACTCACTCTCTTGCTCTCTAAGCCGCCATGCTCACTTTCTTGTTCGCTGAGCATATCCGCTCCACTCACTCTCTTGCTCGCTGAGTGGGGGCACCGGGTAGATGGCCTCCCAGCTGTTGGTGCTGCCCGGTATGCAGAAGCCAAACGTGAAGTCGTAGCTCTTGAGCAGCTTCTTGCCAAAATAGTGGCGCTCGATCATGCGGAAGTTGGGCACCTCGTTCATGCCCACACTGAACGTGAGGCTGCGATCGACATGAGGGATGGCACGCGAGGGGTAGGGGCGGGATGGACAGGGGGTGGGGTAGAGCCAACGGGGGGGGGGGGGGGGGGGGGGGCAAGCATGGAACAGGAAGCTTTGGGCAGTTTAGCATGGTACAGGCAGCATGGAGCAGCTGAGCATGGAACAGGAAGCATGGAGCAGGTTACTAACTTGTTCATGCCCGCGCGGAACATGAGGCTGCGGTGGACAAGAACACTCGGTGAGTGGACCACCGGGGGCCAGGGCATGATGGGTAGGGCATGATGATGGGCAGGGCATGTGAGGGGTACGGCATGAGGGGTAGGGCGTGAGGGGTAGGGCGTGAGGGGTAGGGTGTGAGGGTAGGCGTGAGGGTAGGGCGTGAGGGGTAGGGCGTGAGGGGTAGGGCATGAGGGGTAGGGCGTGAGGGGTAGGGCGTGAGGGGTAGGGCGTGAGGGGTAGGGCGTGAGGGGTAGGGCGTGAGGGGTAGGGCGTGAGGGGTAGGGCGTGAGGGGTAGGGCATGAGGGGCCGTGTTCGAGGCAACGGGGTAAAGCACGCAAAGGGCACACACGACGAGCGAGCATGGAGAAGAGTAGAGACGCTAATAGCAGTTGGGCACCGTGTCTTCCGCCCACATGGAACGCGGGGCTGCACGACGGGATAGCGCCGTGAGAGAGCAGGGGAAAAAAAACAAATGGATCCTGATAATCATACTGGGGGTTGGAAAGGCTATGCACTTTCAAGGGGGGGGGGGGCGGGGGGGGGAGAGGAGGTTGGGCCATGTCCTGTTGAACAAGAGCATACTCTACCAAAACGGAAGGAACCAAGAGGCTGCTCCATGCATCAAAACGCGTGCATCAAGAAACAGAGGGGGTCGCCTCTCAAACAGGTAGATGGCTATAAACTGGCGGAGGGTAGTCTAAATCATAAAGTGACTATATAAATATTTGCCGAGCGTGCTCCATGCGTGTCTGGGTTGTCCACGAACCGCCAAGGTTAGATACTCGCCCGTGCACTCATGTTCCCACTACCCAGCTGTGCAACCTGTTCACGGTGCTTTCACGTTCTTTGGCTGCCTCGAACCACTGCACCTTCATCTTGCACCTGCTGCCGGCCTTGCCAATGTCGGGACAGGGGGAATGAACCCCGGAACAGGACTGCTTTCTGTCTCCCGGTCTAGTCATAGCTGGAAAACGACCATGTGCCTTGGAACCACAGTTGTTTGCACATGGCAGGGAGAGGGGCCACTACAGGCTAGCATCTGCAGTGGCTATAACGACATACATGCTTCTATAGTGACCGCGGTGAGGTAAGCCACACACCTATCATGGCCATGCATCTATAGTGGCATGTGCATGCATCTATAATAGCAAGGCGACCATCCGCCTGCCCGCATGGATGATGGGGCGAAATGGTTGGCGAGCGAGGGAGGGAATCAGGGCTGTGGTGTGAGAGGGTAAATGAGTATTAGTAGTTTAAACGATGAGCAGAACATAGATGATAATGTTATCATTGTTACCGCGTAATACAAATTACCACATACCTCCATTAGGAGTACTAAGTTTCACAAAAACGTATAAAGATAATTCATGAGGTTGGAGCTGGAAGGAGGGGGTTAATGACTGTTTAAGCGGGGCAAACACCACGCAGGCCTGGCAGGGAGGGGACCGCGGGAAGAGGGGGGGGGGGGGGGGGGAGAGCCGGAGAGTGAGGGAGGAAAAGAGACGGCTCAACAAAAATCCACACTTTTCATAAAGAAAGGTCCGGGCCTAGGAGGGGCCATAAGACAGGGGGAAACTATTTTATGTCCGCTTTTCACTCGATTCTAGTACTTTCCACTAACTTAAAAGGAGAAAGGCAAGTAATGAGCAGATGGAACGGTGGCCGTGTGTCACAAAAGGAGTGGCGACCAATTCACACATAAACCTCCCCATACTGGTTTGCTACAAAAGGCATTCCACGCCTCACTGCCCCTACCGGACTATCCCCCGCTCGTAAGGTCGAAGGCAAGCGCTATGCGCGGAAAGGAACACTTACGATGTCCGAACAGTTTTGTATCGTAGAAACTCGATGGGAAACGTGTATTTGATTGTCCGCATTTTAGCTTCCGTCTCTGGGTCAAAACTTGCAGGAATACTGTGAGGCCCCGAATCCGGCTCCTTCTTGACGCTGAAGAGCGTCCGCCCTGAATCATAATCCTTAATTTCGAACTGCTGGAAATCTATACCGTAGGTATTCGCTGATAACGGGCACAAAAATTCTGCACGCAGAAAAACAGGGGGGGGGGGGGGGGGGCGACAGCCAGGATGCTTCTTAGGAAATGATAAATCATAGCTGGCTGCCATTGAACCACATTAAGATCGTCCTCTGCGTCGGCACAATGCGAGCAGCACGTACCTTTCGTCGGCTCAGTGAGGCTAAGTATGTAATCAGGCGTTGGAGTAGGCATCCTGCCCGCCTTTTTCTGCGCCCCGCTCAAATTTCGCCCTACCGTGGTTCAGCGACCTTGAAACAAACCACGACGAGGAGCGTCAAGTGCAACCCGGGCCTCAACCTCGTCTCTAGGCAGCGCCTTCCCTGCCCAGATTTGATTTCACTGTTATGCAACTCGCCAACCGCCACTAGGCAGCCTTACTCTCTCGATACTATATTTCTCACCACTGAAGCTCGAATCCGTTAAGTGACGCAACCCCGCACCCCGGGTGCGAAGCCGTTTGTCCATCCCCGAATCTCCCCACATTTTCAATACCCGGGGCTCCGTCTTTGCAGTCCAACAGTGCAGGGCGCTTTGGCCTGGGAGAAGTGAGGGCGTCGCGCCTTAAAGGGGGACCCATCGAGCAGGAACGTTCTGTTGCGCCTGTCAGCCCAGAATAGTTACTTCCAGGGTCCTACGGATTCCTGTAACACGCGTATTGAACTAGCTATAGCCCAACATGGATTGTTCAGCAGCCTCCAGGAATCAGCGATGCAAACGTCAAGCCGGTCAAGCCTGCGTGGGCAACAACAACAACAACAACAACAACAAGCCGGCTCGTGCTCGTGTCAGTCAGTCTGTCAGTCGGTTGTATCCCACGCCGCACATGGGCCGCAGAGAGTCGAGATAGTGTCAGCAGTGACCAGTTCCCATGGCAGCATACGCAGAATCGAAACGCAGAATCAATACGCAGAATCGATACGCAGAATCGATACGCAGAATCGATAGTTCGATGCTCTCCCCCCCCCCCCACGTTTCAGATCGGGGTCCGGCCAACCCAGGGCTGCGATCTTAAACCTAAAATCAAATCCAGGGCTGACGATCCTAAAGTCGAGAGCGGTAGGATCACCCCTGATGCGGTATACCCGAGTACATAATCTATGTCGCATAACACAGCATAACACTGACCAGCCATTTGTACTGGTACTGTCAACTTTCGATCAAATCCAGCCCTGCGATCTTAAACCTGAAATCCCTAAATCCAGGGTCTCAAGATCTTACACGTGTATGTAGGGGGGTTGTACTGTACGCAGACTGAGAACCAGCCGAACAGAATTACTGCCAAGTGGCCTGCCACGCCGCCGCACGGCAATGATGGCATGATGGACATCTCGACTTCTTCCAGAGTGCGGGGGCGCTTGGGTTGGGTTACACGTGTTCCGTGGTCAAAACCCCAATTATCTGCACTTGCACCTTGAACGACTCCATGTCCCAAAGTATCAACGGTAACGAGAAGGCCCGCATACAGATAATCGGAGAAGACGGAGATGTCATGCTAAGCTCATTGTTGATTTCGACCAACAATTGTGCCCATTTACGAATACGTTCTACTATTTTTACCCCAGTTGCCTTCATGCCAGGGAGAGTGGCTTCGAATGGTTAGGTACCGTATTTATTGCACAGTTTGCCAGTTTGGCCAGCAGATGCTGGAGTCCCCAACCCGTCCATCTTCGTTCATCACCAAGGTGGTTCCAAACTCAAAATGTAGTTAAATTTGAACAGCACGCAACTCTATGGTCGCGGTCATTTCTTCTCACACCTCTCGCCTTCGCGATTTTTTGGCGACTGCCAGGATTCCCTGGCGTGAAATTCTCTTGACCAGTATGAGAGCCCCGTCCGATGATATGCCGCGCACGGAAGACGAATACTACGAAATCCTGGGGCTAGTGGAGGAGATTGTGCATGGCAACGTGGTGCTGCGTTTAGATAAGGCCCGATCAGCCAGGGCGGCCGCGGAGACTCCTTCTCTGGCGCCTCCCGAGAAGCCCGACCAGGACGAGGAAAAGATTGCGGGAAATGCCGCCGCGGAGGCAGCAAGCAGCAGCAAAGTGGAGGTGGTCGTGGGCAGCGGGCGCTTGTGGTGGTGGGAGAGCGCCGTCGCGGAGATAGCCGAGGAGCACATCTCACCGTATAAGGACGTGCTGGAGGGCTGGGAGCAGCCCGGCAGCTCGTACGCGCAATACCTCCACCGTAACCAGCCCCCGGCGACGCACGAGCTGTCACCAGACCAGAGAGGGGCGTTCCCGCCCCGCCACAGGGCTGACGAGAGCCAGCAGCAAGGAGGCAGTAGTTCCAGCGTCCGCATCGGACCGCTAGGGACCATCCCTCGCGTGCGCGTCTACCCTCCCCCGCAGCAAGCGCCCGGGTTCCAAGACGGCTCGTTCGCTGCTGAGGTGGCGACGTCCCCCGTCGCCGCCCATGCCAGCCGGCGCATGGCGGCCCTTGACGAATCCTACACCAACCTGTTGCAACGGACGGGGTTGCCTGTCAGCCCGCTCTCAGCCCCGGGCCCCTCGGCCAATCTCTTCCAGGCCGGCGCGTCTCAAGCGGGTGTGTCATTTCGGAGTCCCGAGAAAGCCTTGTTTCGGAGCCCCGAGAAGGCCACCGGGGGGGGCTGGGCCCATCCCACGTCGCCGACTGCTGCAGGGATGTCCCTGGGCGACGTCAGCACCGTCCGCCTGCAGGGGATGGGGCGTGGAGAGGTGACCGGTCGGGCATCCCAACCGGGGGGGTTGGGTTATGCATGGGAGGCGCTGGGTGGGCCTCACGGCGGTAATGCTGTCCACCTTGGCGGCCAGGGGAAGGCGCGCATGAACGACACGGGTGCTGCCGCCCCCCTGGGGTTCGACCGCATGGATGACGGGGTGTCGCGGGGGGGTTATAATCCTGGCTACCCGGACAGGAGTGGGTACTATCGCAGGGGTGGGAATGAGAGCATGAGGTCTGACCAGGGCATGGGCGGCAATAGCAATAACCGTAGTAACATGACAACGGGGGCCCATGGGGCGACAATGCCAGGGCCATCTCAGGGAGGGATGGGGATGGGAGGGTCGGGTGCCGGAGCGGGGAACTCATCCATGGCGGGCGGATCATTTTCGGGGGGGTATGCGAACGCGAGCGCCAATATGTCCGCTGCAGGGGGAGGGTACGGTGGCAGTGCCGGCGAGCAGCCGTTATCGCCCACGGCGCTGCTTCGATCCGCGCAGCAAATGCACGAGCAGCTGCGCCCGCGCGCTGTGCAGCGGACACCCGCCGCACGTGCGCTCAAGGATGGCGCGGTGGGGGAGGACCGGGACCGCCTGCGCTTCAGCTACAACATGATGCGGCTCAGCCACGGGGCGCTCGAGGGCTACCTCACGCGCATGATCGGCCAGCTGGAGGCAGAGCGGGGGCTGTTCGCAGGGCCCAGGGTGTTTGTGGACTGAACTATCAATCAATTGCATTTTTTTTTGTCACAGTGGCCGCAATCCGTGCGCCTTGGGGTGGGATATCCGGTGTTTATGAGCTGGTGGGGTACTGATTTTCTGTTGGTACGGCCTCATGGAATTCAAGCGCCGCGAGGCCGTGCATGCACCGACCGCGACCG
Source organism: Mesostigma viride (assembly GCA_009746045.1). Taxonomy (NCBI): domain Eukaryota; kingdom Viridiplantae; phylum Streptophyta; class Mesostigmatophyceae; order Mesostigmatales; family Mesostigmataceae; genus Mesostigma; species Mesostigma viride. The sequence goes on from RPFO01000072.1 coordinate 4,210,308, forward strand.
CCGTTGCTGTTGAGTCATCCTCAGGAACTTGGACATGTGCGCCCGGGGAGAACCCCGACTCTCTTCTCGGTGAGCTCCAGGACCGGCTCCTCGCACGACTGGAGCTGCAACGATCAGTGACACTGCAGGGTGCCCACCGCCTGCCCAAGTCATGGGACAAGGCTGGGCCCCCGCCAGTGCTCCACACATTCAGCAACATCGCCGCCAGAGCAAGGTTCCTTTTCTCGACACAAGAAGCTGGCCGGGGAACTCCCCTTGGTCGCTTGATGATGGCCTGACGCCTGCTCAGCAGCTACAACGCCGCGCCCTGCGGTATCAGGCCTGACTACCTCTGTCACAATTATTTAATTACGTGCTCAATTACGTGCTCCCGTTGGGGAGTCACGGAGCACCTAAGTGCTTTTAATCCCTGAGTGTGCACAGCGGGGAGGGGGGCAGAGGCTCCCCCCTTCCCTCGTGCTACAGGCATGCCACAGGGTTCACAATCAGACCCGTCTAAACGACCCGGCATCCCCTGTGGGTGCAATATGACCCGTGTGAGCATTTCATTACTATCTGGCACAAGACTCCTCCTAGAAGCCCAATGTCCGTATTGGCAGGGTGATCGCAATAGCAAATGGTGGAAGCCATCCCGGGCCTCGGCATGGACATGTGCTACACTAGACGTGACGGGCTCACCCCCGGGCAGCCTCCTAGTTTGTCTGTAATATGGAGGCAGATGGTGCGCAAGGATAGATGGCAAGTAGTGATGAAGGAGACCACCCCCAAGCCTGTGGGGGCTCCGCGTGTGACCAAGTATGGCATTCATAGCGATTCGGGCCGCGGTGCCCACACCCCTGTAACTAGGACCTAGATAGCTTATACCATCCATTCCATCCCATGTTCCCCTCCCACTGAGGACTTATGCTCACGTGACGCAGTCACGTGTCTATTAATTAATTAATTAATCCCGGGCCCCCCCGAGATGTAGAGAAACCTAGATGGAGTAACATAGAGAAACATTAATTAATTAATCCTTGCGCACCATCTGCCTCCATAGACACAACGGTCCGAGCCCCGCCAAAAACGACCATCTTACTCCGTCACCAAATTGGCGCGAGATCCCGAAAATCTGGTGGGCGGGAAGGTGACGACGAGGCAAAAAGTCACGCAGCACCCATGGCGGCCGTGAAAATCCTAGCGACCGTCCTGAGAACACATTACGGACAGCGAATTCATTTTGAGCCTTCATAACTCATCTACTTCACGTAGATATTTTTTTATCCTAAAGAAATCGGTCCATTTTTTCAGGAAAACAGAAAAAGGGCGGGCATTTTCGCGAGGTCGGGTCAGGTCCGCTGCATTTTGCAGTGGACCCCCAAAAAGTCACACCGGAAACTTATCGAAAACGGCGACAGTGTAGTTCAAGGTAAGCCGCTCGCACGATTCTATGACTAATTCAAAATTTTTTGACCGAAAAACTTTTTGTTAAAACGACTGCCATTGTAAATGCCTCGTTGCCGCAGCAGTTGGAACTGCCGGGAGGGTGCGTGCGGGGCTGATCATGGCAACGCACGTAAAAATATGCCACTCCCTCGTTTCTTTCATTTTTGTCATCCCATTTGCGCAGGGCGCTTCAACAACTTCTAGAGCGAAGCCCAGCCTGATTTTTTGCTGGCTCTGTAGTGTGGACCTGCGCTCATCACTGAATATCGCCTGCGATCGTTGCGAAATGAAGCATGAATACGCATTGCGCTGGTTGAGTCGACGCTGTACAGTGGAACCTGCTTTTTCGGCATCCGGATCCAAGGTAGGGTGAAGCCAGCCCCGTTCCCCTTCCAGATTTTCTGCCTGTCTCTTTCCCCGAGGCTCGTGAAAGCGCCTCGTTCATGTTACGCCGGACGCCTCGTCAAGCATCGCTGCTCGAGAGGGAGACGTAAGCCATGGCCAGCCTCCCCAAACAGCGTGATGTGCGCCTGTTCATTCTTCCAAGTGTAATTCATGGCGTAGGAAGCTGAGCCTGAAGGCAACAAACAGAAGGTACATGTCCTGTATTCAACAGTCAGCACATATAGGTGTGTTGATGTGCAACCCTGGAGCTTATCCAGCTTTAACAGGCAATACAACACGCTGCTGGGGCTCCACTTTAGCGGACTGTTGGTAAGTATTTCAACCTCTTTCCTTGGCCCGGGTTGGCAAATACGGGTACGGGGTATAATACGCGGACCTAAAATACGCGTATTATACGTGGGGGGTGTAAAATACGCGGCGGTAAAATACGCGACAGTTTTTGTGGTCCAATTGTCAGTCACCCAATTAGCACGCTCCTTGATGATGGTCATGCAGTTATTGCAACTGAAATTTGGTGTATATGCTTATTTATTAACATCTTCCATTAATTTATGCCCTGCAATCCTATCTGATTATGATTTGTTAAATGCTGACTGCAACGGGAACTGTAAGGAATCAATTAATTAGTTAAAGGTAAGGAAAGCCATCCACTATATAATGCATGAGAGGACATAAGACACAACTAAGGACCATGAGCACTCTCAAGGATCCCACAACAAGCTCCATACACATACACACATGTGCACACACATTCATCATTGACAAAATGCACAACAGCAGAGGATATAAGACACAAGGACCTTGCTCTCAAGGATCCCACAACAAGCTCCATACACATACACACATGTGCACACACATTCATCATTGACAAAATGCACAACAGCAGAGGATATACGACACAAGGACCTTGCTCTCAAGGATCCCACAACAAGCTCCATACACATACACACATGTGCACACACATTCATCATGCATTGACAAAATGCACAACAGCACCCCCGCTGCCATGGAGATTACTCCACGTTGGTCCATGCAATTATTTAAGCCAGCACGGCCATGCTTTCTTAACGGCAGCGTATGCAGCTCTTGTTCTCACTATACTATTGCTAGTAACTTGTGAGTTATAACTTAATGTCCCATCCATCACATGGGTCCATGCAACCATCGGCCATCACCCACTAGCTGCCATCACATACTACACCGGCTCAAGATGGTATAAGTATTAAGACAAAAGACTCCTTCATAGATCATGCTAAGCATGACCCTTTAGTTCTTGTCTGGCGGCTGCAGCGGCAAGAACCGCGGCTTCTTTGCCCGGGCTGTGCAGGCAGCGCGAACCTTGCGCCGCAGGCGCAGGTCCTCCTCCTCCGCCTCCTCCTCCCCCACCTCCTCCTCCAACTGTTAGCAATCCTGAGAAACCTGCTCCGGATATTCAGTGGCATTTTGTCGCAGGGTAACATCCCTTCCCCTGCGATTCCGGCAAAGTGTGCACGGACTCGGAATACGCTGATTGGCCCCGCCTTGTAGGAGAAGTTCTTGTTGCAAAATGAGCAGAACATCCTCGACACATACTGCGTTGTGTTACTAACAGCATCTGTGACTGCTTCTTTCTTCTCGACAGCGAAATCCCATTCAGGCCCTTTCTTCGGCATGGCTGCAAATCGAAAATGGCTGCACACTATCGCACAGTCGCACTGGCCTCGTCGTCGCTATATTGCATTACCGTCAGTAGCACAGCTGGCATTATGCGTATGTACCTAGTCCTAGCTGTCTCCTACCGGCCAAAGATTTTGCAAGGCTTGCGCTTTATGGAAAGAACTGTACGCATCTACTTCTAGTAGTAAAAATCTCAAATGTGCAATGAACGCGCCGCGCCCAGAACCTGGGCACCGTGCCAGTGCCCGCTGCCCGCTGGTACCCCCGAAAAATTCTAAGTCCAAACCGCGTATTCTGAAGTAAAGTACGCGTATATACGGCGGAGGCCTTCAGTGTACGTTTTCCCGTATTTTTGCGGCTCCGTACGGCGTACTGACCAACCCGGTCCTTGGCCAGATTATAATGCACCATGTTTATCAATGATGGGCGGCGTGTTCTGATCTGGGGCTGGGAGGCACGAAGAAACCAGGGGGGAGCCCAGGTATGTGAAGTGCGCAGATGCTGTTGCTGCCTTGGGAAACCCAGGATTCATTGCCCTTGTTACATTCAGATATGTTGAAGCAGGCTGAGAATTAAGTACTATACATGGAAGGGGGCTGATTTGTCTTTGATATGGTTGCTGCCTATGATGATGAATATTGTTGCGGGCACAACAGAGTGCACAATGGGCTTACAGCATTGCGTAAGAGGCATGAATCTCACCAGGACACCTTCTACGGGCTCACAACAACATCACAATAACGATTACCTAAGTGCTTGCTGCCACACCACTGCCACATCACTCCCCACCACCCCAACACACCTACCACTGTTACGCCGTTGTTAGCAGTGCCACGATTGCATAGCAATACCAACATTCCTGGCGTTAGCATGGAGGACCACCAGGTGCATCGTGTGCGCATACCCATGTGACAGATATTATAGACTCCCACCATGAGCAACGTCCACCACCATGAGTCTCGCCTGTTGGTGTAACTGCTGGCAGTGTCCCTACAACTCAGTATGGAATCTGCCATAAACGATAACGCCAGGCCCTGCACCATTGCTGCCACAATCTGCCATATTGACTTCGCCCATCGCAGCCTTGATCGTGATTGCAGCCACAAGTTCCTGCCGGCCCTCTTCATCTCTTCTATCGTAGCACCAGAAACTGGGGCCACATTTAGCAGCATCGGCAGCTGACATAGCTGGCACCTGGCACAACAGATAATGCCAGTAGTATCAAAGAAGGCACCCTACTGCTCACCATTGCTATCAATCACTGGCATGATCAATCTGTCACTACCACTTGCCAGCACCACAGAATATCATGACCTGGTGTGTTGCCACGGAAATCTGAATGGAGAGCTTTCACCACAAGCCCACCCCAATGAGTTGGTTTGCACACTACACCACTGTTGGCTGTACCGTGCCACCTGCCACATAAATTTCCCTTCCATCATGCAGCAGTACTTAGCAACATAACCTCAAGGCTAGACCATAACATCTATCTGCATAACCGATAGCCTTCATGATCGCTGCCTCGTGCCACTGGCCATACTACTGCCATCTGCATTACTTTCTACCACATGTGCCACTCTCTTCTGCATCACTAGATCGATCCCACTACTGCTGCCTGACCTGCCTGCTGCCAGCACCTTCGCTGGCATCAGCTAGCTCATGGCATGCCCATGGCCACATCCTCCATCTGCCGTGCATACCCCATGCTTCACTAGGATTGGTAGTCCAGGGTGCACGATGAACAACACATAAAAAAATGCCCATGCACCTTGTCGCGTTTGCGTGCCATTATATCCTAGCCTATCACTTGGAAGGCATATCCATAGCAATAGAGTACTCTTGTGTGTGATCCACTATATTAAAATGAGAATGAAAGGTGCGGTCCTTTATGGCACCGCCACCTTCATGACAGGCAATCCGGCCCAACCAGCCGATTCTTGAGACCATGCTTTATCATTAAAGCAACCAAAAGACATTTCAATTCCAATGAGATACATGACGAATTACAAAGAGTGTCGAGTTGTAATGTTGTAGTTATAAGAGCAGCTGTGAGGTCCCTTGGTTGACGCCACTGCAGGCCCCTTGTGGCGGCAGTGCGCGTGTGTTCCCGACCTAGTTCCTACTGGCATTCTTGCCAACGACGACCAGGGTGCCCGAAGGCCCTGTCCCTTGTCTCGTTCTCAGTCTTACACACATTCTTAACAAAACCAATACATTGTCATATCCGTCAGTCCATCCTCATGGCAACTGACTGCATGCAACCACTCACGGGGGCTGCTCCGGGCTGCTCGAACTATTTCACCCCATGAAGACAACAAACCAGTTGTGAGGGAGAGAAACGAGCGAACAACGACCACCATGGCCGCTGCGCTGCTCCTAAATACCTCCAAAAATCCCGGCATCCATGCGCTAGCTGTCGCATTTGCCAGCAAGCCGCCTGACGTGCAGTTAGACTGCCAGCAAAATGCAGAGCAAGTCTGTTCGACAACCACGTGCGAGCCAGCACACCGCACACTACGATCTGCGTATCTAGCTTTGTCAGATGGACTGAACATCATTCCGTCTGGACAATACAAAAGATTCATAACTGCCAAATGTCACGCACCGGAATATTGCGCAAGCCACCAAGGCTTTGCGCCCCAAAGTCTTGCGCCTGAACCTAAGTCAGGTCACCTAAGACTGTCACTCTAGAAATTCAGGCCTTTCCGGCGCGGCGCTCCACACCGGCCCAAGGAACAAAGCCTGCGGCCTACTGAATCGGAACCAACCAAACGTCGGTAACGATTCCGATTACGGCAACCGCGTAACTTCTTGAGTGCACGGACGTAAATGATCACGGACGTGACAGCTGTCGCGTTTGCGTGCCATTATATCCTAGCCTATCACTTGGAAGGCATATCCATAGCAATAGAGTACTCTTGTGTGTGATCCACTATATTCCCCCCACTTTTTAGCTCGAAAAAATGAAGAGCCAAAAAGTCAAAAAGAGGATCACATAGGGAAAAAAAAATTCCCACGACAGGACCACACATGCTTTTCAAATAGGCTAAGCAATAACCTCTTCAGTGCTTTTTCAAGGATAAGCATAATCCTCTTCATGGCTTTTTCAAGGATAAGCCTAATCCTCTTCATAGCTTTTTAAAGGATAAGCTTAATCCTCTTCCAAGTGCTTGATTCTGCAAGCAGCTTGGGTATATCTCCGGCTCAGGCTGTCCGAACTGAACCCGCCAAGGGTTGTTCGCTCGTTTAAATAAAGTGGAAATGATAGGTGTGGTCCTTGACGGCACCACCACCTTCATGACAGGCAGCGCAGCCAGCCGATATTTATATTATGAAGATTGCAATAATGCTTTATGATGAAAGCAATGCCCAAACCATTCATTCCATAACATTTGACAAATTACAATGAATGCCGAGTTGTGCTGCCGCAACTGTAAGAGTAACTACATATCCTTGAGACCCATCGAAATCACCACAGACCGACCATGACGCCACTGTGGCGCAACAGTGTTTACTTACGTCATAATCTATATCAACTGTGTGACTCTGCGCTCATGTCCCAGTTACTGGCACACTGGCCAACGACGAACCGGCCCTTTCCCGGGACTGTTCCCGGGTCAGCAGAACGTTTCTCGTACGTCCACAATGCCAACAACATCCCAACCGGATCAAACCATTGTCAATCTTATCAACCATCGTCATGGCAACGACATGCAACCACTCACGGGGGCTGCTCCGGGCTGTTCGAGAAGTTTAACCCCATGAAGACAACAAACTAGTTGTGAGGGAGAGAAACGGACGAACAACGACCACCATGGTTCGTTGCTCATCCTTCTATACTGCTCAAAGCTCAAGCCTGGCGGCTGGCGCCACTAGCGCCACTTTAGACATCAGCCAATCATAACGTTTTCCGCGGCCCGGCACTGAACGCAAAGGTTTTCACCTTTGCGGAGTGTCTGATCAGAATAACAGGGCGTCCCCAACATCTACTGCTCCAACCTAGGGCCATTGCTGGTACTTTTGACGTCATGAAAGCAGCGTTTTGGACTAGTGGAATATGATTTTACAGCATAAAAAGTCCATTTTATCATGAATGAACATGGCCAACAACCCCAAGTGCCCCTAAATTTCTCAATATTTGTAGAGAAATGCTACTTCTCATAATTAAAACCTGCACAAATGCACAATTTGGGGCATGCATGTGAAAGTTTGAAGTACAAATTCACAATGAGGTTTTACATTTTTCAATTATTAATGGTATCTCATTCTTCAATCAATCAATTTGCAATCGTCCAAACAATTTATTCATTTCATACATGTCCGAATATGTTGAAAGAACACATGCAAGTGCTCAATCAGCGTGGACCCCCTTGGACGCGCCCCACCATATATACATTGGACACGTCACCCCAACTACTAAACTGCCCAAAGTCACGGTAACTGATCCAACTACTATGTACATCTGCATTTCTCCACGTTGCGGTGGGCAATTACGTGCAAAACGCGATTTCGTGCAAAGTCCTCGCCCATCATCGCTTGCCAGGTCGATATGAAGGAATGTTGTCCCAGCTGGCGCCTTCCTTCAGGAGAGTAACATGTTCTCTAGCGAACTTCAGAGGGAAACGAAACTTTTGCTCGCACTCATTACTCCAACCGAGGTCGTGCCCTTCATCAAACCATCTGAACACCACCTTCTCCCTCTCTTTGCCCAGGAGGGTGCCAAAGAGCGGAAAATCTTCCTTCTTGGGGTACTTGTGCTCCCAGTTTATGCACACGTCGTCTACCCATTTCGAACTCCAACCTCCGCGACTCAGTTTCGCGCCATCCATAAAGCGCATCCGGACGTCCGGCCGAACGTCCCTGATTCGGTTTTCGGCCGTCGCATCTCTGCCCTGACCACCACCCTTCTGCGGCTGTGCAGGTTCGTCGGCACCCTCCGTCTCCTGCCCCGCCCCTCGCCTGCCCCCTCCCCGACGTTTTGCCTTCTGCCCCTGCGCAGCCGCCGCCTCTGCCATCAACTCTTCGTACGTTTTTTCTGGCTGACCGCACGGTAAGGCTGGTGCGTGGTTGGTGCGTTGGGTGGGAGCTCGTCCCCTCCCGCCCCCGGTTGTGCAACTGGTTCGCCGACCGCGGCCTGGCCAACAACACGGCCGGCCTCTCTGGACACAGTCCCAGACGCGGATCCACGGGGAAACCGAACTGGAGTTTCTTCTTCGCCTTTCCCTGCACGTAAGCACATGCCAATTAACATGAATACGGAAGGGTCGTGTGAGAAATCAATGAAGCCATGGACTGATGCAAAAAAACTTATGTAGAAATATATATTAAGGTACTTATTAAACTCGTTTATTGAAAATGAAATTTACCGGCCGAATGTACCGTTGGAGCGTGGAAGGGCATCCTTGGTCGATCGAAGGGCTCCATCAATGCGGTATAGTGTCCGGCCGATGTCCCTGGCGGCGCCTCAACATCGACCACCTCAGTCGGGCGCATCAATCCGGCAAACGCCGGCCCTCCACCTGAGACTTTCGGCGGACCCTCCACGTTACGAGCCTCCAATACCCTCTTCTGCAGTGGGGTGCTCGCAACAAAATCCGTGTCAGCCGACGGCTCCGGATCGTCATCCTCATTCAGCAGTATCGTGTTCGGGCATTGCTCCATCCCCGTCGAGCGGGGGGGCAAAGTCATCACAACCGTCCTTCCTGACGACGGTACGGGATCGTCACCCAGACCCAAAGAAACCGAGGCGAGGGCGGGGGTCCCCTCAACCGGGGGTCCCCATGAATCCTGACGAGGCCTCATTCCCACCTGTTGGACACGACCGCCTCCCGTAAATCGGGAACGCCCGCCGGCGCTACCAGTAACAGGCCGCGAGCCTGCTTCCTGCTGGCGATCCCCATCCTCATCACAGATACGCCCGCCGGCGTTTCCAGTAACAGGCCGCGAGCCTCCTTCCTGCTGGCGATCCCCCTCCTCATCACAGATACGCCCGCCGGCGTTTCCAGTAACAGGCCGCGAGCCTCCCTCCCGCTGGCGATCCCCCTCCTCATCACAGATACGCCCGCCGGCGTTTCCAACGACAGGCCTCGAGTCTCCTTCACCAGCACGCTGGCGCTTACCTCCCCCCCTTTTGTCTTCATCCCCCCCATTGTCTCCTCCCGCGAGCCTCCATCATCCCGACTGCGCTTTTTCCCTCCCCTTCCATCTCCTCCCCCGTCCCTCTCCCCCTCCCCCTCCTCCCTCCTCCCCATCCCCATCCCCTTTCTCCCCCTCCGCCTGCCCCCCACCCACCCCGGGCGGGTGCCCCTCAGCAATATCCTCCTCCCCCTCTTCCTCCTCCCCCTCTTCCTCCTCGTAAACCTCTTCCTTCTCCGAGCCATCATCATCATCATCATCATCATCATCATCATCATCATCATCATCATCATCATCATCCGAATGATGATCCCCGTCGTCTTCGTCGTCCACGACCACGGCAAAGTCCATGTCGACGTCTTGCCACCCATCTTCAAGAAGCCGATATTTGATAAGTCGGACCAGGCGCTTCCACCGGCGGATATGGGCGGGTAACCCGAACACCAGCAGAACTCTGGAGGGTCCCTTCAACAGGGCCTTGGTGATCTGGTCAACCACATCCCACGCGGCATACCTCAAACGGGAGGAGGGTAAGGGTATCTGGCTGTCGACCGGAATACAGTCTTGATCCCACTCGCGCAGGTTCCTCCACTTCTCGTTGCTGTCAGCTGTCAGGTCCAGCACAGCAAACGCCTGGTCCTTCAGCTTCCCAGGAAGGTCTTCAGACCCCGTGTACAACTCGTCCACCACCTTCGTCACCACCAGATCCTTTCTTTTTTCGTTTTCCTTCCATGTCATTGTCCTGTATGCGATCCAGTCGGGTCCCATCTTCACCCCGTCCCAATAGGTGAAGGCTTCCAGCCTGTCCCACCACCCCCTCTTGGCCTTGGCAGTCCCCTCCTCCTTAGCCGCCGCCTGCACCTCCTCCTCCGCCGCCGCCTCCTGCTGTGGCACACCCAGCAGATGTTTGGTCTTCACCCCCAAATCGTCATACAAATGACGGGGGTGGGAAGCGAGCAGCCCTCTCGGGAACTTCCAGTCCTTCTGGTCGACCACTTTCCTTTTAGCCGGCGGAAGGTCCCTCAGCGTGAGAATGATCGCCCTCGTGGCCGTGACGATCACCCGCCAAAAGTCTCTGGTCAGGCGGCAGTCGGCGATGAACTTGTCGAGGTCCGTGGCGACGGTGCCCTTCAGCTTCACGCCAAACACGTGCTCCCTCACCAATACGGGGTCGAAAGTCCCGTTTAGTTGTTTGCAAGCGGCCATCAGCTCGGGGTTCTCCAGGAACTTGATGTGGGCGAATTGCTTTGCCGCCTCTATCAAATTCTTGGCGACTTCCATTATTTTTATCAGGTTGCTGGGAGGGGCCTCACAGGACATGATCGGCGCTTGGATCAGGCTGTCGAAGTACTGGAAACTCGCAAGTTCCCGATGCGCGGTGAAAATGGACAGTTCGTGCGCCTTGTCTTTAGGGCGCGTGTCAAGGAAGTCTTGCCGAGCCGCGATATCCTGTGCGATCGCCGGCTTGCCGTCGACAGCGGGCTTCAAAGGGTCCTCACACCAGAACAGCCAGCGCTGCATGAAGTTCTTCTGGTCCGGCCCCCACTTGTCCGTCTCTTCAGCCCCTCCTGCCTTGTCGCCTGCGCCGTCCCCTTCGGCCTTGGCTTGCTCTCCTTTCTGCCAAAAGGGCTTCACAATCGCCCAGATCTTGCCGTACAGAGGAGTTGGGAGAGACACGCCCTTCCCTCTCTTGACGGGTCCATATGCCTGGTAGGCCCGGTGCACATCCCCCAGCGCTGAGCCCCACGTTGCCTTGGCTTGGGCTGTGTCCTCGGCGTTCATGGCGTTCCCGAGCTGCCTGACAACTTCGATCATCTTGCCGACTTGTTCGGTAACCTGCATCCCCGTAGGGCAACAACGCGCAGAGACACATCGACAGTCCTCCCAAATAAGCACAACTCAACTGAGAACAAGAATACGACTGACAGAAACGCCGGCGGTCGCATCTTGACCAAAATATGGCATGCTAAGGTGGAACATGAAAACCCCTTATAGAAACGCCGGCGGTCGCATCTTGACCGAACTAATGGCATACTGAAATTAACACAAGAAAACCACTTATAGAAACGCCGGCGGTCGCAACCTGGCTTACCTTCTGTTCACGGATCTGCCACCAGGTCGGCAGGATGGTCTCACCCTTGAGCATCTGCACGTCCACCCCCCGAAATTCGTCCAATCAGTTGCCCACTCCTCCAGCTTCGCCGCGGCCACGGTCTTCGTGACCTCCTGCTCCTTCCCTCCCCGCGCAACGACCCTGAGCTTTTCCGCCTTCATGAAACCATTCAGCATTGCCTGGTACCACACAGATCTTTGGTCCACCGTCATATTGTCGGTGACCAGTTCGAATTTCACCGATTTGATGAGTGTGGTAAAGTGGTTCCCGTCCAGCACGAGAAAGCCGCAAATGGCTGGCGGCAACGGTGTCTTCTTCTCGAGTGGAGCCATCTCCCAGGCGGACTTGCACAAACTGTCCAAAAGCGCGGCCTTTCTCACGTCCACGGGCTTAAGTGAGTCCAGAATATCGGCCGGTCCTGTCAGAACCGCGGTGGAAGCAGCTTCGGCCATTCCCTTGGCCGAGCTCGTTCGCAGGTAGATATCAATCTCTTTGTCAGTCATTGCGCGAGCGTAGCCAGCCTTCATTGTCCGTGCCCCCCCATCTCCCCGAAGAGTTGCGCGAGCTGACGCTGGGTGCCTTCCTTTTTCATCCAGTCATGAAAACTGTTGGGGCACCGGTCAGCCAAAAACTGGAACGAGTACCGCCACACAGGAATCACCAGCTTGTCGTGGCCGTAGTCGGACTCCGAGTTTGCAAAAATGGTGGCGTTCTGCTCGGCTCTAGACAGATGCAAGTCTCGTGCGAGGAGCTTCTGAGGCCCCACGAACAGGTTCCTTGTCCACACCCGATTTCGATGCACCAAGGCTTTGGACATCTCATCGAGGTCCCGAGGCTGAACGGCAAGCTGCTTCCGCAACCGTTTGCCCTTCGCGATCTCATCGTTCACATCCAGGATGTCATCATCATCCTGCGACACCGGGGACTTCTCCCATTTCTCAAGCAGAGACACGGGAGCATCCGCAACCTCCACCTCCTTTCCTTTCCCCTTTCCCTTCAGCGCCTTCCCCTTGTAGGTCGCAAGTGCTTCGGAGAGTCCCTTCTGGTGTTCGTCGACGGCAGCAGTCCACGTACTATCTATTTTCATGTTCTCGCGGCGCGCGTGCTGGTCGAGGCTGATTGAGTACAGGATGGCCGCGTGGGTCGCCCTCTCGGCCTGCACGTACTGCGTTGATGCGAAAAAATCAGGAAAGCATAACCAAAAGGAATAAAGTAAATGCCGATTGAGAAACGCCGGCCGTCGCAACCTACATGAAACCTGAACCTCAACATCAAAGCCCCCCTCACGACAGAGGTATACTTACCTCGTTCCCCTTAACAATGATATGAAAAAATCAGGAAAGCATAACCGAAAGGAATAAAGTAAATGTCACACTTGAGAAACGCCGGCCGTCGCAACCTAGATGAAACCTAAACCTCAAGATCAGAGCCCCCCTCACAACAGAGGTACACTTGGCTCATTTCCCTCAACGATGCGAAATCAGGAAAGGAAGTAAGTGTTAGTCAAAAGGAAGTAAGTGTCACACTTGAGAAACGCCGGCCGTCGCAACCTACATGAAACCTGGACCTCAAGAACAAAGCCCCCCTCACAACAGAGGTAGACTTACCTCATTCCCCTCAACCGCTGCTGCTTCAGCCGCTTTCTTCGACCCCTTCGCGATCTTCGGAGACTTGTCCCGGCGGGCATCGTGTTCCTTCAACATCTTGATCAGAGTCTTGGCGTCCGCCATCGTCACCGTCTTCAGTTTACACTTCCTCTCCTTCCCTTTGCCCTCGAACAGGTTCTCCTCCATCCACTTTATCAAGGCCTTGGCGCTCGGGATCTCCTCAGGCTGTGTGGCGCCATCGGGCGCGCACGCATTCTTCACGATCAACTCAGCGACTTGATGGAGAGTCATCATCTGGTTCCGTACCTCAGGTGGGGCTGTTTCCGTTCTCACCTCGGCCACAACCCACTTTGCCAACTTCTTCAGTTGATAAGCATCCGCTTGCTCCTTAAAGCGTGTCATTTTCGCAGTATCGCCGTCGCTTCCACCCGCGCCCTCTGACACAGGCTCACCGACAGCGATAGCCCCCTCTCCCTGGAGATTTGCCCCACCCTGACGACCGGCTTCCTGCAAGAACATTATCAACGGAAGATTTTTAATGTAAGAAAAGTGTAGAGAAACGCCGGCCGTCGTAACTCTGTCAATTGAGGACGAACCTAAACTTTCAATTTGTAAGTCAACGGTAACTTACCCTTCCCCCCTCTGCAGTGGAACCACCGTAAGATCCACTTCCCCTCCTGTCACCGCCCTCTTGCTGCTCGAACGGACTTCCCTGTAAAAATAGCAAACGCGATTGTCCATTCACAAGAAAAAAATTACTACAAAAATAAACAAGGATATACGCACGCAAACCTTTTCAATACAAGTAAACCGGAGAGGAATCTGACGCACTCATGTACCTGGGTGCTTCCCGCCATTGAGCGGGCTTCTCTTGCACCAACATCCTCTTGCCGGCCCTGCGAACATTTCAACGGAAAGTAAAAATCCGCTTAGTTGTCGGAAATGACATGTCTGGCGAATATTGCAAAAAAATGCGTATTGTATTTCACGACATCAATTTAATGGGCGGAGACTTACGAAGATCGGCCCGCCACCTTCCAAATTGCCCAGCGTCATATCGAAAACATCGAGGACTTCCCCTCCATCGACCCCCTTCCCCCTTCCCCTCTGCCGCGGCGGGGGCATATCGCCCGTCGCGACCGGCTTGGAAGTCGCGGGGGGATCCCTTGCGGTTGAGGGCACTGCGGCCGACTCGTGCACACTCTCCCCCCTCTTTTGGGCTACTGCGGCAGGCGCGGCATGGGAGGGCGCGGCGGCTACTGTCTCTGGCGCATTCTGAGCCAACCGACGCAACCTTAGCTCCTGCTGGAGCAGGGTTTCGAAACGAGGCATGAATGTGCGCTTGGAGGTATAAGGCACCTTGGCGACTTCAGGTTTGTCATTAAGGATGTCTTGGTACAGCGCGAATTGCTGTTCACGAGTGCCATTCGCGAGTCGCTCAAACCGCTCAATCTGAATCCGCTTAACCGGATCGTCCACCATCTCAAGACCACCGTGGTACTCATCCTTCCCAGTGACCGCGGCAAAGCTGACACCAGATTCCACCATTGGGGGCGGCGTGCCCTCCCTTGCACGCTTGTGAGGAGGCTGTTGTGGGGAGGCGCCTTGGGCCTGAACTGGTTGCCCTTCTGACCCTTCCCCCCTAGGGGGAGAGTCGCCGACCACCTGCGATGTAGGGCCGCCCTTTTCCATCTGCAACACAAAACAAAAAAATTGGAAAAAACATACGAGTCAGCAGGAAGATGCGCCCCACGTCGCAACTCAATACAAAAAATGCATCATTATGTCAAGGTACAAACAACGTTATAATTCAGAATGAACAGAGATTCATAACAAGAGAACGACGCACTAAAAGATGCGACCGCCGTCGCAACTTTCGTCAATTCACTCTCTATACAAACAACTCTATGTCCCTCATAAAGAATCAATTGGCAAGGAAATGCAAAAAAATTCCGTTACCACCTCCGTCGACCCATAAGTGGTTCGCGAATGGGAAATCGCTGCTGATTTTCGGTCGAGCCCTTCACGGTATTTTCGAAATCTCGAGGCAAGGTTGCGCGGAAGAGGGCCCCCCTCAATCATGCGTGCGATCGGACTGGCCATGGAAACGGATACCTGGTTCCTGGACTGCCTTGCACGGTCAACCATCTTGAAACTTCCCCGGAGAAGGAAATCAGACGTCAGACGGTTGAATATGCGAACGTCAAGATTTGACCAACCCATCATCCATTCCACCACCTTCTCCGCGGCATCATGGAAGACCTGCCTCTCATCCGCCACTCCTCGAGACCCAAACACACAATCGGCCGTGTTATCGTCGTGCCTCTTAAGGCGAATGTTCACGTCCTCTTTGTCATCATCCATTTCCGACAGCCGAATTACAGCCCTTTTGGCTCCGTCCACTCCATCCTCAAGAAGGACGTCCATCTGCGCCCCTCCCACACAATTGTTGTCAACGTATTGTTGCAAATGACGGGAAATCATGTCCTTTCCAAAAGCTACGATGTGTTCCCCACACAGACCCATGTCGGTAATTGACAGCTTTTTACATTTCCTATCCCGGCACTTCTTTTCGGGATCCTTCTCAAAAATCCGGAAAACAGCGTCCTGATATGGACGTCCCCTTATGTCGACCGTCAGACTGGACATCTGCGAAACCAGAACATACCGGCCGCGAGTAGTTTATATTATTAAAAAAAACTGGCATTTATTAAGTCATCTTCATCTATTTATGCGAGCTAAAATTTGAAGAAAATGCAACAAAGAAACGCCCTGGGGCGCAACTTCCTCAACAACCACTTTCTACGTACAAACGAATGGCAATCACATCGACTACGATTGTCACTACATACGAATGTCCAGACAATATAATGTGTATGTAGAGGGGGGGCATTCAAGACCAGAGAAACGCCGGCGGGCGCAACTCATATCAATATAGACTGTCCCGCGACTCGTTCCACTCTCTGCAGGTTTTGCAACAACCGATCGAGCGAACTCTCGGAACCTCTTTCGCCGCCATTTCATCGACACGAGCGAACATCTCTTCTTTGGCGGCCACCAACTTTGCCTCCTTGTTGCCGGTGTCAGGATAGATTTCGGACCTCCTCGTCTTCATCGGGGCCACTCTCTCCAAATACTCTGCACACAGAGAATCCTGCTCCTCCTCCACAATCGCCTTCACGCCGGATACAATCGCTTTGGCTTTTGTTTCCACGCGAAAATCGAACTCTCGTTGAGTTATCAGCGGAATGTCGGCGAGTGCAAAACACATACGCCGATAAAGTTCGCTTACATCCGTGTCACGCGAGTCGGCAAAAGGTGTCGTCATCAAAAAGCATCTCAAGCTACTCCAACCATTTTCTTGGGCGCCGGCAACGTAGCCTCCCTTTGCCAAGTCCGCACCTGTCGCGGAGTCTTTGACTATCCAATCTTCAAGGAAGTACTCGTCTCCCCTGGTGAAATCAAAATTTACACCCACGACCTCTCCGACAGTCATGTCCAGGCGAAGTCGCAGGGCCCCCCCCGCCAATCCAGGTCCGAGGGCGCCCGCCATTCCAAGTCCGCGACTGAGGGCATTTTCGATGTGACGAGAATGTTCTTCGTGCTTTCGGCAATACAAGTCAAATCCGAGAGCGGTTTTCTTGCAAGTGGACACATCACACTTGCGCGGCGCCCCTATTGAGCGAGCAACACTCTGAATGACAGTGGCAACCGCTTGGTGTTGTTGAAGTCGTTGCCAATCCTCCATCAGGAGGTGACTAGACGAATCGGACGAATCTTCCGTCGAACCGGACATCTGCGACAAGTTACGATAACATACCGGCCCCGGAAAATAAAATTCAAAAAACGTTTTGAAATTTTTTTATTGTACTTGTTTATTAATACGAAGGTTTAAATTTGGCGCAAAGAAACGCCCCAAGGCGCAACTTGTCGAACAGCAATATGGCGATAAAACATTATCTATTCAATGTGCGATTGATGTGCTGAAACCTTCCAGACTTTGACACTGTCCGGTATCACCGGACTCGGACGAGGAGTCGAGTCGGAAGCGAGCCAGTAATCCTCGACTATTTTTTTGATGTACAATGGAAGACTCCTTCCATTATGTCGAAGTGTGTCGGTCCTTTGCCTTTTGGCCAAACTCTCCTTAACCTCCACCATTTCCTGCGCGTAGGAGGAAAATGATACGTTATAAACATTAAACATTAAACATTAAATATAACATCATATAAACAAGTTATTACTCTACATTTCAAGTTTTTCTAAGAGGCAGAGCCGTCGTGGAAGTTGAAGGAGAAGTCGACATCAGACCCCATAGTTTTATCCAGTATCGTCGTCACGTTAACCCCCCACTTCACCCCTGCCAGCACCTCCCTCGCTTGCCTCAGACGTTCGCATCTATCCTTATGCCTACTCCAGTCCGCACGCTGGCACTCCTCACTGCAATATCTGGCATCCCTACATCCTCTACACCACTTGATATGAGGTCCTGTTTCGCACCCACACCCCTCCTTGGAGCACTTTCGCGTACTACGCATGCGATCCCCATCCCTCACGATCGGGTCAGAGAGCAAGAAAAAGTTCATGTTGAGGGGTACTGCCCCTACACATGCATCAGCCCTCACGCGCAGAGAATGCGTAACATTCGGGTAAAATGCGCGCCCGTAGGTGCACCCAAGCTGAGCCCCTTCCTCTTCCCCCAACTCTATCTTTGGCCCCTTTGTAATGAACGACACCAAAAGGCGGAACTCCGTCCTTGGGTCTATGGGCACTCTTAGATCCATCTGTGGTCTGAAAAAACCCTCTTGAATACAGAAGTTCATATCAGCTAGCTGGGCGTACATAATTCTCTCCATTTGGCTGAACGAATCAAACGCCAATAAAACGGCCAAGTGGCGGCCTGTCCTCTCCTGCGCGACTCGAACTTCCTCGAATATGACACGCGACAGAAAGCGAACTTGTTTGAAAACGTTTTGAAGGACGCTTCCGTAGACTTCATTCACGATCTCGGACTCCATCTTTTTCAGGGAAAAAACAAGTTACTATTCCTCGGAATAGTTTTTTTTTATCCATTCCACAAACGCGTTTGTCACAAACACCTTCCATGCTTTCTCAAGAACTTGTCCCCCTGATGTTTTTGAGTATTCAAACTCGTCATCCGAAGAAACCAACTCCGGCACATCCTCCGAGAGGGTCTCTAAATTGTCATCGGCTTTCCTTTTGCGCTTGTGGTTTCCGAAGCATTTTTTTTGTTCTTCTTCTGACATTTGTTCTGCAACCATGGAGTCATTTCGAGGGGGGTGTGGTTTAACGGGTGCAGATTTAAAGTAATTTGTTTTAGGTGAACGATGGTAAAAACTTCATTAGATATTTTAAACGAACGAGAAGCAACAGAAACGACGGCGGGCGTAACTATCATGGGAAACTTTGATATCACAAGATCACAATGGACACGAACGCGCTGCAACTTTCACGACATATTCTTCGACATCGAAAATAAAAAAGAAACGACGGCGGGCGTAACTATCATGAAACATTGATCTTACAAGAAGCTGACGGGGATGCAACTTTCACGACAAACACTTCGACATCGAAGATGCAAAAGAAACGACGGCGGGCGTAACTATCATGGAAAGATTGAGCTTACAAGATGACAAGTTAACTGACGGGGGTGCATCTTTCCCGAGATATATTTCGACATCGAAAAGGCAAAAGAAACGACGGCGGGCGTAACTAGCACAACCAATGTTGGTCATGTGCTCTTCCAGTAAGACAAGAAACGACGGCGGGCGTAACTATCACACGGTCCAGGAAGAGTGACGTTGGCAGAATTATGGTGTTTGTAAAAGGGGGGGGGGTAAGAGGGAGAGGGAGAGAGAGGGAGAGAGAGAGGGAGGGAGAGAGAGAGAGAGAGGGGGAGAGAGGGAGAGAGAGAGAGAGAGAGAGAGAGAGAGAGAGAGAGAGAAGAGAGAGAGAGAGAGAGAGAGAGAGAGAGAGAGAGAGAGAGAGAGAGAGAGAGAGAGGAGAGAGAGAGAGGAGGAGGGAGGGAGGGAGGGAGGGAGGGGGGAGGGAGGGAGGGAGGGAGGGAGGGAGGGAGAGGGAGAGGGAGAGGGAGAGGGAGAGGGAGAGGGAGAGGGAGAGGGAGAGGGAGAGGGAGAGGGAGAGGGAGAGGGAGAGGGAGAGGGAGAGGGAGAGGGAGAGGGAGAGGGAGAGGGAGAGGGAGAGGGAGAGGGAGAGGGAGAGGGAGAGGGAGAGGGAGAGGGAGAGGGGAGGGAGAGGGAAGGGAGAGGGAGAGGGAGAGGGAGAGGGAGAGGAGAGGGAGAGGGAGAGGGAGAGGGAGAGGGAGAGGGAGAGGGAGAGGGAGAGGGAGAGGAGAGGGAGAGGGAGAGGGAGAGGGAAGAGAGGGAGAGGGAGAGGGAGAGGGAGAGGGAGAGGGAGAGGGAGAGAGAGGGAAAGGGAGAGGAGAGGAGAGGGAGAGGGAGAGGGAAGGGAGAGGGAGAGGGAGAGGGAGAGGGAGGGAGAGGGGAAGGGAGAGGGAGAGGGAAGAGAGGGAGAAGGAGAGGGAGAGGGAGAGGGAGAGGGGAAGAGGAGAGGGAGAGAGGGTAGAGGGGAGAAGAGGAGAAGAGAGGGGAGAAGGGAAAGAGGAGGGAGGGA
>RPFO01000072.1:4234744-4304744 GCA_009746045.1 Mesostigma viride
GACACGTGGAGGACCACACACGCAGTATATAAAGAGAAAATAAGCTGACTTTTTATCCAGCCAACCTGTGGCTAGCTGCTCTGGTTAGCATGACAAATGCTAACATTTACTCAGTGGGAAAGGTGAAGAGACCATTGGAACAGCCTACCTGACGCATGTGCCACCAAAGCATTGTGTCCCGCAAAATGCACACTGCCTCCTTTCTAACAAGCACGAGCCGCTCTCTTTAGGAGACAGGTGCCAGCTCGTCAGTGTCTGGGGAAAATGATGCCGCTGCTTAGGAAGACCGCGTGAATTTCCTCGAACACAACTGTCTATAAAGCAAAAGAAATTTCAGAGAAGCATGGAAATAAAAGCATTACACCTTCCCGACAGGTTGCGGGCCACGCGCTGCAGAAAGCCAGCCACGTCACAGACGATTAACTAGCTAAAAGACACCCAGGAATCCAGCGATGCAGCGCCAGGACCCGCAACTTTCTGGCTGCATCTGGCCGGAAAGAAGGCAAAAAGCTTACGCTCAACGAGGTAAGAAAGCAGGAAAACGCAAGCTTAAGACGTTTAACACAAGAACGTACCATAACGGGCATTTATTCGTGCCCAGGCGCACAAGAAAGTCCACCCTTTCATGGAGTGGTTGGGCAGTACGCATCGCGCAGGGCTAATGTTATCTTACCGCAAAATGACGGGAAAGGTAAAGATAGCAGCGGGAATTTTTACGGCTTTAGAAACATCATTAAACTAGCTTTCCTTACGACCATCAAAACTGGCAACAATCGACAATCAACCCGGCAGGCATCCAATATACTTTATTCATCCCGACAGAAATTCAGGCCGGACCCCCCCTGCCGATGGCAAAGAAAAAAAGCCCGCGACATTATAGATCGCAACCATCCCGCCATAAATTAGAATCAGTAACTAATTTTCTCCAACAATCGAGCATTTCTGCTTTCCGCGTGCCAGATTTGTCACGTTTCGTCTAAAGGCAGTCGCCATGGCCCCTACCGCAAGGGGTGCGCGCACCATGCCGACATAGCTTTTGGGCCTCAATTTGCACCGAAATTTGGTCCGTACCGTCCAGCTCAGTCGGATTATGTATGTGGATCGGCCGTGTTGGTTGCATACGCAGGTATATTAATTCTTGCATTCGCCCCGGACCTTCCCCAGGACAGGTCAGGATATAACAATAATTCTTGCATTCGCCCCCGCCCTTTCCTATGGCCTGGTCAGGTTTGGGCGCGACGCCACTAGCGCGGCGCCCGCGACAGAGTGGCCAGGCTCGAGCACGTTTTCTGGATCCCAAGCACCGGATTGGACACTGTCCGAGGACTGGACAGGAATTGGCTGACCAATCGGATGCTTGCTCGTCGTCTCCAAAAACATATATAAAGAGCCAAATCGCGCGAACTACGCAAGGATCCTTTAAGCAGCGTTACTCTGCCGAAATGTCAACCTAGGCCGGTCAAGTGACGCCGAGGTGTTCACCGATAGTTCAGGTCAGCCACAGCGCGCCTTCGAATGTAGGCACGGTCGCATTTTTTTTTAGGAAATGTAGAATTGTTGTCGACCAGCTACCAACGCCCGACCGGACCCATACAACGGAAACATCAAGGCGATGTGATGTAGGTGTGTCTGATATGTCATTAATACACAGAGCATCGTGAATATAATATATAATATAAATTATATAATATACTATAATTAATATATAATTTTAATTTTATGTTAATTTTAATGTTATTTCATATAACATAATATAGCATAATATAATATAATATAATATAATATTATATAAAGTAGTATATAAAAAATTAAAATGTAAAAGAAAAATATCTACCTTATTGGGGTTTAATGTTCCTTTCCAGTTCAGCATAAGTACACTCTTGAGTGTGTGCAATGTTTGGTTATACGCCATTGTCTTAAAATAGCAACCAATGTAAACCTCCGTCCTAACCACATTTGGATACAATAAAGACATTGATGCCTGACACATAGCATTCATTGCTTGAAATACCATGCATATTTTGTGTCAATGTTCTGCAGACCACAGCTTCAAGTGGGCATACTTCGCTTTCCTCAATATAATGGCGACATGGCATTTGGTGAAAGTGGTGAGTGCCATGAAGTTGCGCCGGCCGTCGTTATCCATGACGAACTGAATGGGTTTCGTGCAAATCAAGTTTTTTGTTTTGGTGTTCCAGTTGCGCCGGCCGGCGTTTCCAATGGTATCTTGCGCGCACTTGCAAAAGCTTGCACGCTTATCAACATTTTGTGTTGGTAAACATTTTATCACCTCTGGGATTTCCGCCTTCACTACCTGAGTTGCTTCTTTGTGGTTTTCAAATGCAACCGAGTTACGCCGGCCGTCGTTACTCATGACAAATTGTAGGGGTTTTGTGCAAATCACTTTTGTATGGTTTATGTACATGCATCCAGTTGCGCCGGCCGGCGTTTCCAATGGTATCTTGCAGTTGCGCAATCAGGCCCCATTACCAAAAGTGTGTTTGTACATCTTTTTTACACCTGAAGGATTTCTGCCTGCATATCCTGAGTTGCTTCTTAATGGTTTTTAATTGCGCCCGAGTTACGCCGGCCGTCGTTATTAATGACAAACTGTATGTGTTTCATAAAATCACTTTTGTATGGTTTACATGTATCCAGTTGCGCCGGCCGGCGTTATTAATGACGCTTGTCGTTCTTGTTTGATGCCCATCGTTTTCGTCGTGTCTTTAATGGTGATTATTTATCATTACTCATCCTCAGGGCTTTCGGTGCCGCGGGATTAAGAGGCGAAAAAAATCAGCTGCCGTCTGACCAAAGTCTGATGGCGCGATCGGGGCGGGGGGCCGTTTCCGACGGTTCGCGTCCCTTGTCCAATGACGACCGGGAGCCTGCACTTCGCGGTCTCTGGAGCGACAAGTACATCGAGAACAAGGGGTACAAAATTGCCAATGACATCTTTCCTATCATGGCGGAACGCGTGAAAGCAAACAACCACAGGACGCCAGAGATGAGCGCGGAGGTTCTGTCTTGCGCAGCTTCAAGACTAAATGCCATGGTGGCGGAGAGCAACGGCATTAAGAAGAGGAAGAACTGTGACGGCGGGCTTCCTGAAAATTGGGCGGAATCTCTTCGGGATAACATCAAGAAGGCTTTTGGCGACTTGGGAACATCTGAGAAGGATCGTGGGCTTAGGTGGGCCTTGTGTGGACTTGTTACGAAGGCAATGGAGGGCGTCCCGGACAGGATTGTGGAGCGCGCGTTCGGGATTGACAGGCGCTTTGTCGCAACTGTTCGGGGTCACAGGGATGGAATGGAAGAAGGGGAGGACGACCTTTTGATGAGTGCGCCAGAGAGGAGGAGGAGGAAAGACGAGCTTCCGACGGAAGTCATTGCCCTGATACAAGCGTGCTGGAGGGATGATAACTTGACGCGGGCGTCTCCGAACATGAAGGATGTTCATTGTGAATGGACCAGAAAGGATTACAAACATACACTAGCGTTTTCGGAGGGTGCGCGCTACTATACTGTCTCCAAGTCGAAGATTTACGAAGTGTTCATTTCCCGCCATCCGGAGTTGAAGCCACCGCGGCGGATGGACAGTAGGGAGGGGGGGGGGGGAGGGAGAGGAGGGTGTGAGGGGGGGAAATCAGGTGATTTTGGAGACGGAGGCAGGGATGTCAATGCTACGCACGAATCAGAAGAGCACAGTTCATGTGGGATACACTACTTTTTGCAAGCATATGCCCGCATGCGTCAAGGGGCGGTGGAAAATGCGGAACTTGTGCGCATGCCAGCACCACACTACCATGCAGTCCATGGTTGGGGGGTTGGCCAAATTTCGTGCAACTTTTCATGCCAGATGCGAGTGCGGACCTGAATGCCACGCGTGCGATCATGGTAGCCAGCTCGACGTGGGGTCGTCCGTGCCCACATGTTCCATTTTCAAAGCCACTCACACGACAGAGTGGGTGAACAAGTTTACTTGTGAGGTGGAGGGGATGAGGGAGGGGGGAGGTTCGAGGTCGTCTGTGGGGTCGTCGCGGCCGCAGGTTCAGCCTTTTCAGGGCGAACTTGAGGATCTGCCCATGCATGGGAGGGTGCTGGACGACGAGGAAGGGGTGCCCGATCATGACCTGGGCGAGGAGTTGGGGGTTTGCTCGATCCGGCGTAAGGCTTGTGTGTTGGGCACTTGCCTGGCTCCCAAGTGTGGAATTCGGAACTTCATGTTATGCGAACGGGAGGAGGCTTCCAACCACCTGATTTCATGGACCAGATACGAGATGCAGGATGTGCCGCCGGGTGCGGTTCTTGGGCCAGAGGTAATTTTTAGTGGAGTGGTTGCGCCCCAAGGCGTTTCTTTTGCAATGTTTCCTGAAGTTCTTGGGCCAGAGGTAATTTTTAGTGGAGTGGTTGCGCCCCAAGGCGTTTCTTTTTCAATTTTTCCTGAGGTCCTGTCTTTTTTCTTTCTACAGGTCATTGGTGGGTCGAAGTTGATGTCTTTTCTGTATGTGCACACTGCGCATATGCAGGACGACTGTGACGAGATCGCAAAGGCTGGTGGGCAGCGATTGACGCAAGTCGACGTCAAGTCCACACCAACGGAGCTAAAGGAGGCAATTGTGGACAAGTGGCCGGACTTCATCCAGCATTGCTTCAACGCGTGGTGGCAAGCGGACGCCTCCAAGGAATGTCTCTCAAGGATGCGGGTGGGGGACCTTGTATGCCACACAGATTACGCCGAGAACTACCAGTCTTACACCTATCACAATCTCCAAGCACAGTATTGGCATCCAGTCACATTCGTCCTTATGCCCTGGATCGTGCGCTACTTGGATCCAGCGTCGGGAAAGGTCGTGAGAAGGGAGTTTCACTTCATCGGACAGGGCGGAATGAAAAGGGACGGGCGGGCCCTCCGTTTTGCTATCCTCAAAATCCTGGCGACACTACGGTCAGAAGGGGTAGAGGTGAAGCGCTTCATTGGGTGGTCGGACAATTGCTCCATGCAGTTCAAGTCAAGGAATGTGATCGCGGAAGTGGCCCGGCTGCTGACGGAGGATCCGCACCTGGAGTCATTTGAGTGGAATTACTTTGGGGAGCAGCACGGAAAGGGGGAGGTGGATGGAGCTGGTGGGACTGTGAAGTGCATGTTGAGGAGGTGGCACATCAGGGAAGAGAACCAGGACAAACAGACGGCCGCCCAGTTGGTGGAGAATCTGGCGTCGGGGGCGGTGGGCGGGACCACAACGACCAGGCGTAACTTCTTCGAGTTCCCCGAGGTAATTAAGTGTACAGTCCTCGTTCAGGGAATAGTTACGCCGGCCGTCGTTTCTAGGGCGTTCTTGGAGTCCTGGCGATCAGGAGTGCTTAATAAAACACAACTAGCTCGATGGTCTCGTAACTTCAACTTTCCCTTGTGCAAATCTTGTCTTCGACGCGCAGGTGCTTCCTTACAGCCCAGGGCGCGGCGAAATCAAAGGAGTGAAGAAGGCGCACTGGTGGCGCATGGACAAGTCGAATGTGACGCGCTTAATGCTGCGCCAGTATTCCTGCTATTGTGGCGGTGCGTGCGCCGAGGAAAGGTGGTGGGATTGTCGAAAGGAGTGGACCGACATGGACGGCTGGAATGTGGGAGGTGCTCGGATGAAGCTCCACAAACTGGGGGAGCCAGTGCAAAGGAACCCAAACGGACAAGGGGGGCACGCAGGGACGCGACTGAACAGACTACAGGCAGAGAGGACGATGATGGGAAGGAGACTGAAGCTGCGAGACATTTTTGCCGTCGAGTCCTACTCTGGTGATGAGTCCCACGATCCAGATCATCCATATTGGCTAGCGGAAGTCTTGCAGGAGCCTTATCAGGTGGCCGCTACTTTCGTGAGGCGAGTGGCCGACAGAAACGGCAAGGTCGATAGGGAGTTGTTCCGTAAGGGACAATGGGTGGTGGGGGTGCGCTACTGGGACAGATTTCCGGGTATGGCGACGATGTTCAAAATGGACGCCGATGCGCAAGCTGAACAGCCAAACTTGGTCAATTGCTACCTGTGCATGGACGCGGGGTTCGAACACACCATTGTTGTCAACCCAGCTAACAATCGCCAGGCCATCTTGACCATTCCGACAGACGTCGAGAAACGGCTCACGAACTTGGCCAAGAAGAGACCTGTTGAGTAGGCCAGCTCGCCCGGGCTTGGTTGGACGAGGTGGACAGCCTTGAGAGCACGTGCTTCGTTGTGAGCACTTGCCTTTCAGCCGTGATTTGCAAACGAGTTCCTTGTCCTGAATTGTAAAGCTCGATTCATGCTCTTTTAAGGAAGTGTATAATATTATCCAGATCATGTATATATTTAGATCTAGACCTGAGTTCAAATAACATTTCTTAGAGGGCTGAGATGCGCGAGGTCCAGCATACATGTATATATCCATGGAGACATGTTACAAACTCAAATGTTTCATTGTACGTACCACTAGCTCGTCGACGGGGGTATCCCATGTAATGTATGATTTATGAATTAATTAATCGCTTAATTGTACAATTTAAATGGATCATGAACTTGTCAAGTGGCCTAATTTGGTTTATTTGGTTCATCATTTATTGATGTCAATCATTCTTAATTGAATCTCGAGCAATAGCAATCATGAAGCACATCCTAATCATGTGATTCGCATAATGAGAATAGGCAACAAGTGCTAAGTACTTTGAGGAATGCGGGGTTGGTCAGGTTATTATAGAGCTAGAGCTACAAACGGCACATATATTGCAAACTTTGCGCTCCAGGCATGGAATTTCAAAAGTACCAAAATTGGAGCAGTAGATGTTGGGGACGCCCAACATTGTCTAATTTCCGACAAGCTAAACTTCACGCTTTATCTGTCAAGCGAACACAAATATACAAGGGCAAATCTATCGGCTATGCCAGGCACCGCCTGGGGCTTCCTTGCATTTGTGTCTGGTGTCCCACGTTGAAATCCTGAAATTGCACATCTGCTCAGTGCCTCGCCGGCTTGCTGCGTACCAGCATTCGGCAAACTGCCCTTGTGACGAATGTCAGTGAAATTCAGGTCCGCCCAAAAGTTCCGTCAGCAAATTCAGCGGACTTGGCGCGTGAGTACAATTGAGATCCGCGGCGTCAGTACCGGGCCGCGGTATAGCAACCCGCACAAGGCTGCGGACGTCAGAATTACGCTAAAATCTGAATTGCGGACGTGATAGATCACGGACGCGACAGCTGTCGCGTTTGCGTGCCATATCATCCTGGACTGGTCATTACCGCTACTTGGAATGCATCCACTATCAGCAGTAATCATGTGTGAGATATGCCACCTCCCCCCCCACTATTTAGCTCACAACAACGTGAGAGCAAAAAGTGAAAGAAAGGCATCTCACACTAAAGAAGGAAGCCCAAAGAGGGCGTCATTCCAGGCAGCAGCAAAAAGGAAAAAAAAAAATCCAGCTGCTCAAAGATGCTTTTCCAGGATCAGCAACAACCTTAACACGCATGCTTTTAACCCTTAAATGGTGTCCAACTCGCGCCTAAAAATAGGCTCCAGTTGCACCTTGCATGGTAATGTCCACAACCTAACCTAAAAACAATTTAGGGTCCATACTGGGACCAAAGCACACACATATAGGGACTTACTTGGGGGTCATGTCATTGGTCATGTTGCAATGTCCTATGGGTGCTAAATATAGCACCACCCTCAGGGGGGTGCGCGAGTGCGAGAAAAACACTCATGTATAATGCATTATTACACCTGAAAACAGTTCCGTTGCTCCCAACATTTTAAAGGCAGTTGCTTGGGTAGCCAGGCATGGCTTCTGAACACTGACATGACAGGTTGTCCCAGGGACCCAGATGCATTATCTAAAAATAACTCGCGCCTAAAAATAGGAGCCAGTTTGGCTGGTGACATTTGCTAGCATTACAAGGCAGGCGCCTCAGTCCGTAGCATCATAAAACATCATAAATGATCAAACATGCATTATTTCATCAATTCCAGCATACAGAACATCCATAACAGCGATTAAACATAGGTAGCCATGCCAATGCACAGTCACATTCGCGCGTATCATGGCATGGTAAGGCCAATGACTACCCACCACACAAGCCTACCACATGCACAGTTTTTCTCACATGTCAGTGCTAGACTAAATAAGTAAAAGTAAGCCTAGATCATTGGAAATGCTAACTGGAGCTCCTTATATGCTGGGCTTCATCATTTCAGCTGTTAACTGGCTACGGGGCGACATGCGGCACTAAGTGGCATTACAATGGTATGAGGCGTGCACAATGGTGCTTTTGAATGGCCGGGTAATGCTCAAAATGATCACTAACACACAGCTTAAACTATGCTTCATGTTGTTCTAAAGAAAACGTCACCATGTGGTGGCTACCAAGCTCTACTAGCAGGTATACCACTGTGCCAAGGCCCAAATGCACGTGTGCAAGGGGCTACGTAGCCCATGCATCCACAACATAAAAAATGACCTCCATATGCTTGCCTGAGATGAAATGACACAGAGACAACTCATGGACCTTCTTTTGAATGCAAGCAGGGCACTGGGACCTCCACAGGTGTTACATGAAGACAGATGGGGTGACTGCACAACAGCAATACTAACAAAGCTAAAAGGCTAACCAAAAACAGGCCAGGATACCATCTATTCTTAAGGATTTAGGCTATAGAAACCATCATGATACCATATAGAACTTATTTACATGTAACACCAATCATTATTCTAGTATATTTGGTGCAGACGCAGCCAATCATGCACAAAACTGATGAAAATCTGACCGTAATGGCTGTGCGCAACCACCACCACAAACCATTACAGAAAAGTAGTAACGAAGCAACTTTGACATCCCAAACCTTCAACAATGAGTCCGAGATTACTTACCGAGTGATACGACGACTTTATCTTGTCGACGGTAACCGCAGGGACACTAAACTACGCCAGGTCGAAACCGCAAAAAAAAGGCTCAAGGACAGCTAGCAAGCTGACGACAGGGCCGATGCGTCAAGACTTTCCTGGCCCACGACACTAATGAAATATTCGAAATACATCGTAAAAAATTTACTCGATGCGAAATATTCAATTATAAAGCCGCCGATAACAAGTGCTAGCTTCATTGTCACTCCCGTCACAATAAACACGCGTTGACGCAGTAAAACCCAGACCGAGATGATTGCGCACCTCAGTAAATGTTGCGCGACTGCGGCTACAGCATCTTTATAACGCATAAATAATGCCTACAAAATTTGGAACGAATCCATGCATCGATGCTCCTACACCAATCAGTTTTCTGCACCGCCATAGCCTCGAATATGCATGTTCGTAATTATTTTACATTCACTTTCGTCCCGGTGGACCTGGGTACCCCCTGTACTGTAACCGTTAATTAGTCCCTGTAGACTTGGTCGAAACATAGTGATGTCCGGTATCAGGGCGTAGAGCACATCTAGCTCTACAGTAGCAGCAGACCTAAAAATATCACGGAAATGTCTACTGGCATTCGCGCCGCGCCGCTTCCCATCTCGCGCCTATTTGTAGGCGCGAGTTCAACTCGCGCCTACAAATAGGCGCGAGCACCATTTAAGGGTTAAAGGCTTAGCAATAACCCCTTCAATGGCTTTTTACAGGGAAAAGCCTAACCTCTTCAGATGCTTTTGAAGGCTAAGCAATAACCTCTTCAATGGCTTTTTCAGGGAAAAGCCTAACCTCTTCAGATGCTTTTGAAGGCTAAGCAATAACCTCTTCCTTGTGCTTCCCTGGGTGAAGCAGGAGGAACCCCAGGCTGGCCGGACTGAACCCATCATGGGTTGTTCGTCCGTTTAAAATGAGAATGAAAGGTGCGGTCCTTTATGGCACCGCCACCTTCATGACAGGCAATCCGGCCCAACCAGCCGATTCTTGAGACCATGCTTTATCATTAAGGGGACATGACACCCGGGACTTTTTTGGCGCCAAAAAAGTCGGGACGGTACCGACGGACCGTGAAATTGTGGTGCACAGTGCGCGCACCGTGCGGAGGTGGCCATGGCGACGTGCGTTCCGTTAAAATATGGCTAATCCGGCGGGCGACAGGCCGAAAAATTAAGCCGATGGTTAAAAGTGATGTTCTATTATGATGTTTCATAGCCAGATCTGCACTATTTGCAAATTCGCTGCCTTTGTTGGTACAGATTTGCACGGGGGTCTCATCCAACAATTTGGCCGCGATGAATAATCTAGCATGCGTGCCTGCGACGGTAGAACTCGATATTCGTGGGTTGTATTGATGCAGTAAGAGCCGTTTAGTAACGGACACCATGAAAATAACCTAAGCGTCTTCGATCTGCGGCCATTTCCTGTCATTTCTAAAATGATCTCGTTCAGGCCTGCGCGATCCGCGGTTAATCCATCCATGGCTGGCTGGCTTTTCTTGCGCGCCTGGGTAGGAAATAATGCCGGCCGTGGTACGTTGATTTGCCGCATGTCACCGCCCAGTCTGTTTGCGCTCTTAGTGAACCTGGCATGAAACTTTTGGCGCCGTTTCTGGGTTCTTCTTGCTATTTTGTTCTCCACTTGTTGCAGTTGTGCTATCAGATTTTCCGCAGCTTTCAATGGTTTTCCTTACGCTGCGTATGCCATGCTTCCTAAAGCTACCCAGAATTGATCGGGCAGTTATCTGGCTTTGCTACGCTTCCTGTATGGAGGTTTTCACACGGTAGACATTCTATATTGCGTAGTCAAGGACCCTAGCTGCCTGGGAGCGGCATCACCGTTGCAAGGAGCTGGCGAGCTCATAAACGCCTGTCATGGCTCTTCAGCCTGCTGGAAAACAAGGTTCTTGTATGGAAGGTGAAAATATGTGAGTTACTTATCACATCCCCACCTGTTTAGCCTCCATTAAACATGGCTTGTACTTCCTAGATGACAGGGATCAGGTCGTTATGGCTATGAAGGATGCACCTTTTATCCATAAGCGTCATGACATGGTGTTGGCTATGAGTGATTCCCGCAAGCGGTCATACCTGCTCATAATGGTTAAAGAGTTGGTGGTTGTTTTCTTCAAGCATCTAGCATTTGTTTTTCGTGGTTCTGCCCCATTTGCAGGGGGCAAGCTTAGGAATGTGCTCATGGTATTGCCTCATGTCATGGTGCACCAAGCATGCAGGCTGGCAGCTATAACAAGATGTAATATGGATGCCCGGTGCATTAGATGCTTGGGGCGCGAGGACAAGAATCACAACCCCTTCCTGCTGTGTGAGGCAGGTGCAGGCGGGGAAGAGCATGGTGCCCACATGCTCTGCCTTGGCCTGACAAAGAAAACCATGCCGGTGGGTGCCTGGTATTGCCCCAACTGCATGGGGGACGGCGATTCCGACGAGGGCTAAAGCCTTCCTGTGTGTTATCAAGGTGGCAGGATAGTGCTTGTATTATTTGGCCATCATAAGACATGATGGGACTTGCTTGGGTGGGTCATATGCATGTGTGCCCCCTCATGCCATGTTGTACCAGGAACACAGCGTGGCAGCTATAATATGATGTAACATGGCCATACTAGCTCAGAATCGTCCGTCCTATAGTCAGCAAAATTGGTGCGAGAGGTCCCCAGTTCGATTCCGGTCGGATTCATTTGCAGATCGCGTTTTCCGCGTTTTCCGCGGCCCGGCACTGAACGCAAAGGTTTTCACCTTTGCGGAGTGTCTGATCAGAATATACGCTTGGCTGATTTCGATAGTACCGGCTACGCCCCCTTCTAAAGAAGGATTCAGCCGTGTTCAGCCCGTCTCACGGTGCGAGACTGAACAAGTCTCGCGTGCAGACACGTGTGTAGTACTCCTACACACAGATCTCGAGTGATTTATCTAGTACCAAATCCGAAAGGCTTGCATCACTCCCCGGACAGGAGAACTTTTGCGGATGACTGTAGGTGTAAGTTGGCGATGCCATGGTAACCGGAGACGTCCGTCCTATAGTCAGCAAAATTGGTGCGAGAGGTCCCCAGTTCGATTCCGGTCGGATTCATTTGCAGATCGCGTTTTCCGCGTTTTCCGCGGCCCGGCACTGAACGCAAAGGTTTTCACCTTTGCGGAGTGTCTGATCAGAATACTAGCTCAGAATGACCTGGGATTTCATAGCAAGCTTCCTAACATCATAAATAAACTAATGGCTGTTGTTTTGGCCCAGTTTGTGGTGGGCAAGGGTGTCTTTGTGGTGGTGTTTGAGCTCCAAACCACAAAAAGCGATCATTTTTTTTTTGCACATGACCATATTTCAATGTGAGTAAACGTGGTCAGAATGAGCTGAAACTTTGGGGCTGTGTGATTGCAACCCTGGGCCAATTTTGATTATATGATTTGACCCCATTGCATGTGTCTATGATTTGATATATTTTTTTAGGCACCAAAAAATACGTGTTTTGGGGTAAACTATTTCAATGTGTCTAAACATGCTTATTCTGACCTGCAAACTAGCTGGAATTAATGGCAAGGGTTGCAATCAGATGGGAATATATGATTTGGCCACAATGGGTTTGCCCATTGTCCAAGGGAAAATCGGCCAAAAATAGCGTCTTTTTCTATTTTTAGCACATAACGGTCACATGGTGGGGGGTAGTACACCCCCAAGTGGTTGGAAATTTTTTTTTTTATCATATTTATGGTCCCCCATCATAACTGGATTTTTATCACATGCCTAGGTATGGTTTCCAGAAAAGTGCCCTTTTGGGGTGTCATGTCCCCTTAAAGCAACCAAAAGACATTTCAATTCCAATGAGATACATGACGAATTACAAAGAGTGTCGAGTTGTAATGTTGTAGTTATAAGAGCAGCTGTGAGGTCCCTTGGTTGACGCCACTGCAGGCCCCTTGTGGCGGCAGTGCGCGTGTGTTCCCGACCTAGTTCCTACTGGCATTCTTGCCAACGACGACCAGGGTGCCCGAAGGCCCTGTCCCTTGTCTCGTTCTCAGTCTTACACACATTCTTAACAAAACCAATACATTGTCATATCCGTCAGTCCATCCTCATGGCAACTGACTGCATGCAACCACTCACGGGGGCTGCTCCGGGCTGCTCGAACTATTTCACCCCATGAAGACAACAAACCAGTTGTGAGGGAGAGAAACGAGCGAACAACGACCACCATGGCCGCTGCGCTGCTCCTAAATACCTCCAAAAATCCCGGCATCCATGCGCTAGCTGTCGCATTTGCCAGCAAGCCGCCTGACGTGCAGTTAGACTGCCAGCAAAATGCAGAGCAAGTCTGTTCGACAACCACGTGCGAGCCAGCACACCGCACACTACGATCTGCGTATCTAGCTTTGTCAGATGGACTGAACATCATTCCGTCTGGACAATACAAAAGATTCATAACTGCCAAATGTCACGCACCGGAATATTGCGCAAGCCACCAAGGCTTTGCGCCCCAAAGTCTTGCGCCTGAACCTAAGTCAGGTCACCTAAGACTGTCACTCTAGAAATTCAGGCCTTTCCGGCGCGGCGCTCCACACCGGCCCAAGGAACAAAGCCTGCGGCCTACTGAATCGGAACCAACCAAACGTCGGTAACGATTCCGATTACGGCAACCGCGTAACTTCTTGAGTGCACGGACGTAAATGATCACGGACGTGACAACCTTGAGAAGATTGTGTGGCATGCGAGCTAGCTGGCTAGTTAATGTGCTAGAGATGTTAGATAGCAACTGCAAGCAAATGTAGTGTGCAGCCATGTTTGCTTCGAATCACTATTTGACTTGCCAACTAGTTGCTCTCTCTCAACACGCCCCACCATTGGAATGTTGGTAGTTAATACTATTGATGTATCAAAGATCGACAACTGTTCATGCATTTCCATGATGAAGTGCATGCCACATGTATGGGTGGAGATAACCAAGTTGGAGTTCAACCTTACCTCAGCTCGTACTGTTATGGGGTATGAACTTGTAAGGAAATATTATGTGATGTTGGCTGCTGTCACGTGTCACTGTGACACATCGTCATCTGTGGTGTGACTGAGGTAATACTTGGCAATCATGTTCAGCATGCTCTATTTAAATTGCATTAAAAATTTCAGCTCTGTCTGAACTCATTTGCGCTACCTGTGGTGCATTATATATCCAAATTTTGCGTGAGAGTGACGCGTGACAGCAGAATCATGTAACTAGTTGGTGTTCAATCAAGGTGCAACTTTGCAGCCAGCCTGCAGATGTTGCAAGTAAAGTGTTTGCTTACTTCCAGCTTAATCTGAGCTCATTTGCACTGTTGGGTGCATTTAATGATCCATAAAATGCTCCAAATGACCGTATTTGTGACGGTTGACAGCATAATTTCTGGCCATCCCATCTCTATTTCGGGTGCAACTTGGTACTTGAGCTGCATATGTTATATTTAATGTGTCTGCCCATTTCCAGGTCAAAACGACATGAATTGTGTTGTTTGTGGAATTAATTATGAATAAAACTGGCAATTTTGGCGTTTTTTATGCTTTTGGACGTCACCATTCTGTGAGCACCAAGTGGCCAACCAAGGTGTGACTTGGCACAGTAAATCTGGGTACCATGGAGAAGCCAGCCACCAAGTTTGACCATCATCCGAATATTAGTGCAGCTAGGAGGAGTAAGATGGGTGTTTTTTGGCACTTTCAGACCGTTGTGGAGAAACATAGAGGGAGTTCAATCGGAATGGCATGACTTTGCAGTTTGCATGAATTAGATTGTTGGTATTGATCTATTCTGTTGATCAATTTTCATGATATTATGCATATGAAATCTAATGTCCATTGAATTTCCCACGCCCAGAGTCCGTCAGGTGTAACATTGGGCGCCTTAATTTGCACGCCAACAAGGTGGCATTCCCAAACCAAATGCTAGACATAGTCTAAATTTACTAGGCATTAACCTAGCAGTTGGCCTTTGATCAAAATGGCCCTATAACTAAGGGATGTCATATATCCAAAGTACTTGTGATATTTTGCAGTACGAAACTCCCCGACACCTGCTCGTCTTGCAAAAAGAATTTCATCTCTGCCACTTCCCCGTCGAAGAATGCTTGAAGTGCTTTCACCTTGATCCCGCCTCGATGTCACTGTTGCCTGCGATAGTAATATCTGCATGCATGACAAAATACATTGCACATGAATATCAGCAGATCAGCACTGTCCAGAAGCTTATCTGACAAACACTGAGGTATACTTATTTTACGAATGCAGCTGCATGCATGGCACAAGTGTGCAATTGATAGTATGTGCCACTTATCATGCGGCACTCTCAACCCTGTAACTAGAGCTTAGATAATTAGCTCCATCCATCCCATCCCACTTGACCGTAACTGTCAACTGTTCCGTGTTAATTACGTTATATATGTTACAAAATCCCATCCCACTCGACTGTACTGAGGACTTATGCTCACGTAAGGCTGTTATGTGATAATCAATCAATTAACCATGCCACTCATGAGACGAACTGAGTTGTAGTTATAACTCCTCCAGGGCAGTCCCAGGCGCAGCTGAGGGACGCCAGATACTGACTTGTGGCAGAGGCTATGCAAACAAATACCAACTCCTTCAGCTCAAGCGACTCAAGGAGTAAACATATCAAGGAGACAAAGGAGATATGTTCCAAATAAAAGAACACAACACTGAAGATTGAAGAACAGCCATACCAGACATATGCCAGGATGGACCTCAGTTCCAAAAGCTGGGACAGGTCAGTACATAATGCCTACTCCCAGCATTGGATGGATAGACCCCAAGGCCTTTGGGGTCGAGGTGGGAGCTGCATATCAGAGGATTCAAGAAGTAATTCTGAGCCACTAGGATGACTACCGGTATGCCCTCTACTAGAGAGAGAGGGCCACTTGCGCAATAAAAGGATGGGGCAGTAATGCAGGCCACAAAATAAACGGCGGGTAGCCACTCAACCGGCGTCCGGCGCACGCTATAAACGAAGAAGAGAGGGGCTTATTTCACATCCACCACCACACCCTATAACTTAGAAGAGAGGGGCTACTTACACGACGACCGGCACGCCCCGCTGGCACAGGCACTTGCGGATGAGCCTCTCGACCGCATACCAGGAGAGGGAGCTGCCCTGGCCAATGCGGGGCAGGTGAACCGAGGCTGGTATGTGTGTGTATGTGTGTGTCCAAAAATGAGAGAGGAGACAGAGGGGAGGTTGTTAGGCATAGAGCACACGCAATCGACTGCTGTTCTTCGATCCTCCGTTATTATCTTCTTCACCCACTGCTTGTTATCAGCTCCCCGTATGGCGGTCTTACGATGGCAAACATTATATGAGTGGTCCTGGAGTGGTGGGGAAATGGATTCCACTTCATCACTATTTACCTAGTAGTACCCCCTAGCAGAAATCAGTGCAGGGATCCAGGTCCGAGCAAAGGTTTCAAGGCAATATTAAACACCTCTCAAAGCTACAAGAGAGCAACAAGTAGCGCAGCCAATGGACTACATCTAGCGCATCGGGGTGGGCTCCATCTGGGGCATGCAACATGGCCCTGGCCCCGTGAAGCCTCAATTTTTCAATAAGAAAAGTACAGTGTTGGCAAGATTTATACCACCAGCAGGGCCCAGCTCGTGAGCCGCCATTACAAGGTGATGACCTAGCACCGCCCAACACAGGTCGCAGCAGTAACCGCTTGCATTCCCACGATACTAGTAGCAGCAGCAGTAACCGCTTGCATTCCCACGATACCAGTAGCAGCAGCAGTAACCGCTTGCATTCCCACGATACCAGTAGCAGCAGCAGTAACCGCTTGCATTCCCACGATACCAGTAGCAGCAGCAGTAACCGCTTGCATTCCCACGATACTAGTAGCGACGATACGTTAGCTCTGTAGTTGCCACATCTGAGAGTGACTGCTATTGTCTTATTACTAGCAATGAAACGCCCTATTCACAAGGACCCATTCACGGATCCCCCTTGCTAGATTCCTCTTCATGAACCCAAGTCGAATGCAAAGGGCACGCGACGCGGTCTACGTGCCTTTAATTAACGCAAAAGGCAGAACCAGGACCTCAGGATGCATGTAAGACATCAATTCCAACCACATGTCCAAACACAGGGGTGATGTCCACAACCAAACCGAGCACCGCCACATGAGCCACCCATCATAGTCTCCCTTCGCCCACGCTCCAAAAACACCAGAAAACATTGTGATTCCTTTTGACATGCTGTACCGCCCCATGCTTGGTTCACCCTCCCTCCGCTTCCAAAGCGCCATGTGAGGCCCCCATCCAACCGGGACTATATTCCACAATAGCAGAATGGCAGATACCCCCGACGGGTTTAGTACCGACGGGGTTAGTACCGAAGGGTTTAGTACCGAAGGGTTTAGTACGAAGGTTTTTCATCGCCCGCGCTCACCTCCCGCCCGGATCGCGGCATCTGCCAGGGTGGCCAAAGCCTTCTCCAGCGCCGCCATCTGGACGGGCCCCCTGCAAAGATTCCCCCCCTGTTTGTGGCACTCCTGAACCACGAGCAGCGCCACCTGGCAAACCACCTCGGGGGATGCCTTGTCGATCGAGGGATGAGCGCCTGACTCGTCGGGGGCGCTAGCGGCGGCCTGGCTACCTGCTATGGAGGGAGCATCTGGGAATGTGCGCAGGTGGCAGCAGGTGTGTGTCAGATAGGGCAGCCATAACAGGAGTGAGCAATAGGAATCAGGGAATAGGAGGAGCAACTGAATAGGAGGAATATTTGAATACGGGGGATAAGTGAATAGGAGGAAGAAGTGAATAATATATATATATAGTCCTATAGGAGGAATAAGTGAATAAGAAGAGCCCAGCAGGCAGGCAGTGGTTGTACAGTATCACCCACCGTGTCTTTGGGAAGCAAGAAGCCTCCAGGGTGGGAGGGAGGGAAAGAAACAATTGCGGATCATTGCCGGCCTAATTTGCGTAAGGCATGGCCCGCCGTCACACAAGCTGAGATCATCCTAAATTAATTAACAGCGGCAATGAAATTACTTAATTGACCCCTGAACGGCGCTGAAAACGCCACTGCAAACTAAGGTGGCCACGCACCCCCAGACTAGTACGTTAGCCGTACAGGTAGTCGTACAAGGTTCTTAAAACTGACAAGCATAAATCCCGCCCATCGACCCCTTGGGCCGGTCCGAGTCCAATATACAAAGTAATCTCGACTCACTAAAACAATCAGCCAAAGATTCGTTAAGCTCCCGGCAGACCCTACAGGTCCCTAGCATCACAGCCGGTGCAAACAATGAAGAATCTTTGCTAGCAAGTCGTATAAAACCTACTGTTGATTTTTTCGGACCACTAATGAATAACCACCGACCCTTACAAACAACCGGGTCTTTCAAGGAAAATTTAGGCGAGCATGGAACCCTTTGTACAGAACGGATTAGACAGCCCATGTCGCAGACAGCCTTCCACGTGCAGGCCAAGGCATAGCGGCCCTATCTTTCCCGCATGCGTTAGTCAAACTACATTCAGAGAAAACCGATTGAAGCGTCGCATGTGAACTGCGGTTCGTGCAAGATGCGCACGCCTGCCACATTCTCTATGAAACGGTCACTATAGGCATATTCAGGCTTCACAAGGTGCCTTTAAATATGAGCCCCTTTGAAATAAAATGCCCCTTAACAATGCAAGCCCCTTAACAATAAGGACAGAACCCGTACACAAGAACTCCTTTGCACCAGAACGCCTTCCCACCAGAACCCCGAAATAGAGCCCCTACACACCAAAAACCCGGGAGCCGCCACACCAGACCCCAGGAGGCTCCGTACCGTCTGCTGGCAGCAAGTGCACGTCCCCCAGATGCAGGTCCCTCGCGGCGCCTGCCTTCTCGTACGCGGGCGCCAGGTGGCGCCACCGTGATGACAGCGCCCGGAACATGCCGCCACTCCCCCAGGAGCCCGAGTCGTCCACGCAGCTGTGTGTGTGGGGGGGGAGAGTGACCGAAGTAGAATAGAATGATGTGATGGCATAATAAGGGGATGTGATAATGACATTGCGAGGGGCGAGTAGTGAGGCACCAGGATGGTTGCATCCGACTCCCGACGAAACAGAGGCAGCAGTGCCCCGGCCCCCGGGAACCCGAGTCCTTCAAGGGTGGCTGCAACGGGGGTCACTAGGTTTAGAGAGGCAACGGGGGTCACGCACCGGGTAAAGTGAAATCAAAGTGGAATCAAAGTGAAATCAAAGTGGACTGAAAGTGGACTGAAACTGGACTGAAAACTGGAATGCAACTGGACTGAAACTGGACTGAAACTGGACTGAAACTGGACTGAAACTGGACTGAAACTGGACTGAAACTGGACTGAAACTGGAATACAGCAGCGGCGAGGCAGGGGGGTTGATACAACGTCAGTCGTCCACGCAGCCAACGGGAAAAGGTAAGGCACAAAAATAGTCACCCCCAAAACAACGATGATGTGCATACGGCAAACTACGGCTTCGCAAGGCGTCCCCCCTGAGGCCGGAGGATGAGTGTGGGGGTGGTAGTCGTCCAGGTGCAGTTGGTGGAGGACACATCCAACGACGTGAGAACAACAAGTGACACTGGAGTGACGGCGTCGTGTTGTTTGTCTAAACAAGCGACGCTGTAAGGAACGCAGAAAACTGGCTTCCCATGAAGGAAATATCAGCAGGACAAGTCAACGTCAAGACAACGAAGAAAAAAAAAAAAATCCTCTTGCTTGAATGTTACTAGGGCCTTGTCAACTACTAACAAAGTCTTCATTACATGAGGGCCCCCGCGCACCTGCAGACAAACGCCCTGGCCACCACGTGCCCAGCTTCAGGGCCCAACGACGGAGGCTCCCCCTCCTCCATGGCATCGGATGCCTCCCCTCCGCTCTCCCCTCTGGGACCACCGCTCTTCCCAGCCTCGGGTACTAGTGGTGCCTTGCTTGGCCCCCCACTCTCCTCGGGCGCAGCCACCGATGGCGGGTTCAGTGCCCCACCTCCATGGACCAAATGGCTCCCTTGCCGTGCGTGTGGCAGCAGCGTGGGTCCCTTGACAGCGATGGGCCTCGTGCAGTCCCCCACCACAAAACGCAGGCTGGCAGGCTCCACCGGCTGTCATGCGGCGACGTGCCGACAAGAGCGATGAGACCATCATTATTTAGCAAAGTGACCCCAAACCAGAGTTGATTATAGCTGTCTTTTACACCACAGTAAACAAGGGCATGGGATTGATGGTCCGATGAGATGGTCCTATGAGATGGTCCTATGAGATGGTCTATCTTCTTCTGCTGAGATTTGGGAATGATGATGTCGGGCAAACAAAAGGGGCACGAGCCGTGCATGTGAATGGTTACTGTCTGTGAAGGCTGCTGCTTGCTGGGGCAGTCAGTGCTTTCTGCACATTTCAAGTCACACTGCCTGTACGACGCGTCAGCAAGCATGATGCACACTGAGATCAGACAAGCGTGCACGGAAACCATGTACTCTCGCGAGGTTTGTCCGCAAGCAGGGGGGCCAGACATAGCTGATGTCTAGCTAGCCAGGGGGGGGGGAAGGGGGGGGGGGGGGGGGGAACACTTGCCAGGGACCACATCAAAGAGTTGCAGCAGGACCCACGCAGTGAATCAGAAGCGGGGAGGCTACAATGCTCGATGCGCAAAAGGATCTATGGCGTCCCCTGCTACCTCATCATGACCACAGATACCCGACATGACCACAGACACCCGACATGACCACAGAGAATAGACATGACCACAGACACCTGACATGACCACCGACAACAGGGTTCCTCGAGGCTACCAGACACTACCAGCGGGCAGCCTGGTGCTAGCAGATGCCGTATAAGCATGTTCCAACTTTCTCTCTCACAACCTGCTACGGCAAGTACTGGGATGCCAAGCATAGATCAAAGTACAATTCCAATGAGACCGGGATTCCTTGGGGATGTGAAGCCGATCTGGTAACCCTGCAAGTCTGACGCCACCCTAATGCCCCTCGAGCTCTCTATTTACGATGATGGCTGGCTTGCCGTCCACCACGTGGTTACCCATTGCTGTTTACCTGCTATCTCTTGACCACAAGCTAGCTCTGACGGCTAGCTATATCCATCTACTCCTTACAGCTCAAGTAATGCTCTAGATCATGTAGCTGCCGCCGCCACACACCCGAACATGGGATGCTACCCATCATCAAAGTGCCCATTAATAAACAGCTTAGAGAGTTGTTAATTGCAGTCTCTTGAGAAGAGAGCTGCGTCTGGCGCCCACACAACAAGCCAGCGAGCTACATTTTTCAAAGTCAACCCCTTTCTCTGCCTAAGGAAGCCGTAGCACCCACCTCATCCAACTCGACGCCCTCCCCCGCCCGCCCCCCCCCCGCCCCCGCCCTCTCCTCCTCCCCAGCAGTCCCCCCCTCCTCCGCCTCCCCGCGCTCCCCCTCACTCTTCCTCTCCTCGGGCGATGCCACTCGAAACGAGCGATAGCCCAACTCCTCCCACCGAGCCATGCGCCGTTTGGCTGCCAGTTCCTCCCTCTTCTTCTCCCTGGCCACGGCCACCCGTTCTTCTTTGGGCAGCTTCGATGGGGGTACCCCCGAGGCCTCGGCCAACTTGCCGCTGCGGAGCATCCGGCCCTCAGGGTAGGCCTCCCCAGGGTTATCGCTGCCAGGTATGCCAGGGGTGGCACGGCACCACTCCTCAAAGACGCGCCTGGGTCGGGGCAGGATGGTGCAAGAAATTGGGGGAAAAAATTGAATGGATTAGATTAAAGGGCATGCAGAGAGATAGATTATGGGTGTGCAGAGAGATAGATTATGGGTGTGCAGAGGACGGTGCAAAGGCAGCGGAAGGAAGCATGTGGTCATTCGTTCGTTCGTTCATTCGTTCGTCCGTCCGTCCGTCCGTTGGTTGGTTGTTTGGTTGGTTGGTTGGTTGGTTGGTTGGTTGGTTGGTTGGTTGGTTGGTTCGTGCGTTGGTTCGTGCGGGCCTGCGTGCGTGCGTGCGTGCGTGCGTGCGTGCGTGCGTGCGTGCGTGCGTGCGTGCGTGCGTTTTGTGAGCTCACGCTCGTTCTATCTATGACCTGCGGAAGTCTCAAAAGGGGGAGGGGAGGCCGCAGTAGGCAGGTCCGACTTGGTAGTGTGAGGGGGGGGGGTACGGTAGTGTGTGTGTGGGGACCAGAAACAGTACTGTGGACCGGGTCCAGTTCTGTGGACCGGGTCCAGTTCTGTGGACCGGGGGCAGTGCTGTGGACCGGGGGCGGCGCGGCGCCACTGGCCTGGTGGTCAGTAGGCTGGCGTCCGCCACCCCACCTAAGTCGGCGGGTACTTAGGGTTGTGGCGGGGCAACAACCAGTCCTCTTTGCAGCTGTGTCGACGGCCCATACTGGGGCGTGTGTTCACTGCTATGGCGGTGACGATTGTAAATCATAGCTACCGGCTTCCGAATTATTATTCGGGGGCCTGTTTTACGTAAAGTTATGAGGGCTGCGCGACAGGGTCGGCAGCACCCCAAGAATTTGCCATTCGAAGTGCGGGAGGTAGTTGCCAGTGCCAGATTGTAAATTTTTTCTCGTCCATTGTACTCGCCACCCCGAGCTCGCGGGAGGGGTCTGGATAGACGCGGGAGTGACCCTGATTCGTACAATTTAAAGCGGGGCAATCGTGGTGCTTGGGTGGTAACAGCTACAGGCGGAGGGGGATTACGCCTCAGGCAAATTTGTTGTGTATCGGATGCGTTGGGCCTGGTTAATAAATTTCGATAGCGGTGGCGCTATGCGAGCAAGCAGAAGGGGGACACCGAGCCCCCAGGCCAGCGCAGGAGCTGGGTAGCGGCAGCCCAACGCCAAGGGGTGCAGCACCCTAAACAGCCTAACAGTTCCTCGTGCTAATTGAGTCTTCAGCGGCCGGTGGCCAGGGCGGAGTGGTGGGGTCGTTGACGCAGAATTTAAGCGGGGACGAGTTGTTGGGACTGACGGTGCACAGCGGGAAAGGGGAAAGATATTAGGGCGGGGCGATAGCGGATCCCAGACGCAGCTGCGTCCTTGGGGTGCCGGGGGTGCTATG
The DNA here is from genome assembly GCA_009746045.1 of Mesostigma viride. Taxonomy (NCBI): domain Eukaryota; kingdom Viridiplantae; phylum Streptophyta; class Mesostigmatophyceae; order Mesostigmatales; family Mesostigmataceae; genus Mesostigma; species Mesostigma viride. The sequence continues at coordinate 4,257,735 of RPFO01000072.1, forward strand.
CCTGTGAAGAAAGCTGTACAAAGAATGCCGAACCTTCAGGGGTGACTGCCGAGGGCAGTGCCCACACGGGTGAGAACCCCCCCGTAATGGGGGGTCCCTACGGGGATACTTTTGGCTTCCCTCTTGTATTGCCGCCTGGTTGGAAGGGTAGCACTGGTAGCGGCAGGGGACAAGGGGGGCGACGAGAAGTTTGGGCCATACGACAGCTTGCGGCCAAGTGGCCAGGTAGTGGGTGCGGGATGTTACAAAGCCCAGGTCCTCATGACTGGCCCAGGTCCCTATGACTGGATAAGTGATGTTTCGGCCCGTGTTGTGTGGCCTAGTTAGCTTAGAAAATGATGGGTACCTGCAGATTCTTAGGTTGGCTAATGGCTTGGACGTGGGCCTTCCACGCATTTGTAACAAAGATGTATTCTCTGGCAGCCCCTCACTCCAATGGACATAAGCAGCAATTGGATGCGTGCGTGCGTGCGTGCGTGCGTGCGTGCGTGCGTGCGTGCGTGCGTGCGTGCGTGCGTGCGTGCGTGCGTGCGTGCGTGCGTGCGTGCGTGCGTGCGTGCGTGCGTGCGTGCGTGCGTGCGTGCGTTCGTTCGTTCGTTCGTTCGTTCTTTCGTTCGTTCGTTCGTTCGTTCGTTCGTTCGTTCGTTTGTTTGTTTGTTTGTTCGTTCGCTCGTTCGGTTCTTCAATCGTTCTTTCTTTCTTTCTTTCTTTCTTTCTTTCTTTCTTTCTTTCTTTTCCTATAGTTCTTTCTTCCTTCCGTTCGTTCTTTCGTTCGTTCGTTTCTTCGTTCGATCGATCGTTCGTTCGTTCAGTCGATCGGTCATTCGGTCGTTCGGTAGGCAGGGCGGTCGGTCGGGGCACCGGCGAGCGCACAGGCGGGCGGGGGGCGGGCGGGCGGGCGGGCGGGCGGGCGGGCGGGCGGGCGGGCGCGTGGGCGGGCGAGAATTTAAGGGGGTTCCACCACAAGTCTTCGTCGCCGAAAAAGGAATCCTGATCCTAGTGCCTCCTACCGACACCAGCCAAAGAATGTCAAGCTGGACGATGCAACCGCAGCCTACAAAGTAGCTAACTATGAAGACATCGGGATGGCCTTACAAACTGTATTGAGAAAAAAACAAGCTACCATGGACAAAACAGGACACTGAGCATGGGAGTTCAGAGAATCATGAGAGTGTGCACACTGCACAATAGAAATCCAAAAAAGGCAGCATCAGTTGCATATGCTACTGATGCTTCACGGATAAAAATGCAGCCTGTTTTTGTGGTTGGATTTCTTTCTTCAGCGCTTGCATGCATACACACACATGCGCTCCCCGTGCAGATGTACAAGTGGGTGGGGAGATGGGGTAGCGTGCCTTGGGAGAAGAAGGACGAGGTGGGTTTCCAAAAGTGGACACTGATCCTACACAGAAAAACGGTTCATCCTATGCAGAATATATGGATATCCAAAAGAGACTCTATTGACATGGATCCCAACAGATGCCTAACACAGGTGAGGGATGACCGATGGAAGTAAGGGGGAATACTAATGTCAAGGAATGGGGGGGAGGGGGGCGGGGGGGGATAAGGAGGGAGGGCCAAAACAGGGGAGGGGGGGAGTTAGAAGGGTGAGGCTGGGACTGACTATCTCTTCTTTCTATAGGAATAGGCTTGATATTTTTTTCTTAAGGGGATATGTGATGTCCGGGTGTGAGGAGATAGGTCGAAAGCTTCGCTATTAAGAAGGGGCGCCCACCCGTCCTTGCTTCCTGTCTCCCTCGTGCGAGTGCTCATGGGCGTGGGAAGACAGGGGGATATCCCATAAGAGCGATGGACGGATAAGGGGCGGGCCCCACCTGCCCACACGGATGAACTACGCTGCCCGCGTCGCAAGAGGGAAGGCAGGCCCCACCTGTCCTGGCTCCTCCTCTCCCTGGCATCGCCCAACGCGCGGAATCCCTCGCCATCGAAGTCGTAGACATCTAACGGCCGCTCCGCCTCGACAGCTGCGGGGGTTGCTGCGATCGCATCCGTCACGTTAGTCACTGTCGCGTCGGTCATTGTAGCATCCGCCACGGTAGCATCTGCCGTCACTGGAGGAGAGCGACGCCCGAGAGCCAGCAACAACCGACAACCAACGACCGACGAGCAACATCCACAGCACTCGATGCCACAAGGGGGCTGTTGTCAGCTGCCATAAAAGGTTAACGGGCTTCATGATGAAGGCCTTACCACTATGGGAGCCTACTTCTCTTGCTCTGCAAGCCTTATTGACGAGAGCCTTCTCAGCAAGCATTCTCTACAACCCTTCTCTACAACTCTTCTCTGCGAGCCTTCTCTACAACCCTTCTCTGCAAGCCTTCTCTACAACCCTTCTCTGCAAGCCTTCTCTGCAAGCCTTCTCTGCAAGCCTTCTCTACAACCCTTCTCTGCAAGCCTTCTCTACAACCCTTCTCTGCAAGCCTTCTCTGCAAGCCTTCTCTGCAAGCCTTCTCTACAACCCTTCTCTGCAAGCCTTCTCTGCAAGCCTTCTCTACAAGCTTTCGCAATGAGAGCCTGATCTACGAGAGCCTTCCCTACTGACAGCCTTCCCCACACCGAAACCATAAATGCTCTGGTATTCTATCCTGGCCAGCAAGGCACAAACCCTATCGTTCATGCATAACTAGTACTACAGCTATTATACCACTATGAATACTAGTTCCAGTTCATGACGATATTATTTTTCATAAAACACTAGTCTTTTGTGAGGCCGCTTCTAGACAGCCTTGCAGTGTCCGATACCACCGCGTAAGCCTTGGTTGTCCGCACAAACTGGGGTTTAGATTAGGAAAATGTCGAACCTTGGTTGTCCGCACAAACCTTGTTTATCTGCAGCAGTGATGGCTTCCTCGCCCGCCTGTATCCTGACACCCTCCTCCGCAGCCGCTGCCTCTGGCACCGTCTCCCTCGCTTGCCACTCGGCGTCCCCTCCCGGGCCACCCAGCGGGCGCAGCTGCCCCCTCACCAGCTCAAACATGCCACTCTTGCGCCCGTCGCGCACCGCCAGTATCTGGCCAGGGGTTTGCCAGGGGTTTGCCAGGGGGGTGACCAGGTATGAAGGCCCGGGGGGTGCCAGGGGGGGGAGCACGACTCGGCATTAGTCACAACAGCGAGTAGCGTCACATTGCAGGTTACCGTGATGCAGATTTTTATGGGTTCTGGCCGGTGAGGGTGCCAAGGGGTGGGCAGGTGTGAGGGCGAGTGCGGTAACCAAAAGAGAAAGATGTGCTGTATTGTAGTTCATCGACTGAAATGCAGTGCGGAAGCAATCCGGGAAGTTCGCTTAGCCAGTTATTATTACATACCAGTATCAGGTAGAGGAGCATTCGGCACGCTTGTGGGTATTCATGCTATGGGCATCGTATGGGCATACTATGGGCACTCCTAATGCTACTTGGCCCAACAGGTACCACCCAAATGTTCCTACTTGATGACAAGCTGAGTTAGGATCACAGTACCGGGTATGCTACTAATCGTGCAAACCACAACTTAGGACAAGGTAGGACACGTTATTCGAATTACAGATGAAGTGCGCCTGTATACCAAGTCCAGCACAGTTGAAGTGCGCCTGTATACCACGTCCATGACCGATGAAGTGCGCCTGTATACCATGGTGACATGACAGGTATTCAAGAGCCTATAAGCACTCAGCACATCCTTCACATTTCAACATGCGTCCGATGAACCGGGAACAGTAAGGCGTTAAAGAAGCAATTATGGCGCAGACGGCTATGCGGCGGTTCTCCAAGTACGCGCACTCACATGCTGGCATCCAAGGCTCCTCTCCTGCCACTCTACTGCCGCGCCTTCTCTCCTCCCCCCCCCCCCCCCCCCCGAAGGAAAAAAAAGATACGGTGAATGCTCTTCATTACTAACAGAGCGTTAAGACAATCAAGGTAGCACCACAGTAGCAGTGCGTATACAACAGACTAGTATGCTAGTACGAACTATAACTAAGGCAATCCTGCATGTACTGGTATTAAGTGGAGACAAGGACACCTCTACGGACCTCATCAAGGAAGGATGCGGCGGCCGCCCCCGCCTGCGCACCCTCCCCCGGCCCACTCTCGTCACATCCTTCCTCCAGCTCAGGGGCCCGCCCCCGGGGCGACTGCGAGTCCTTGCGGGCAAGCGCGCTGGTGCCTGCTTGAAGACAAGGGTACGACGCGAAGTTCGAGCAGCTTTAATAAGCCTGGCGAGTCCGTAGATTCGCAGGACAATGGGACAAGCCGCATTAGGCCAGTCTCGCAACCAAAACTGGCGCTTAGAATTGTGAGCCGCATCTTGACAAAGCGGATGGGCCATGCCTTGCGCAGAGGACGCGACGAATTCCACCACCTGGTGTTTGTTTCCTTATCATGATTCAACGCCAGGCATGCTTTACAGGAACCTTTTGCTTGAGAGCAATGTAATGTTTTATGGTTCCTGATGGGAAGACATGCAGGTTCCACCGCCGGGCATGTGTGTTCTGCATGTTTTGCAGCCCGGGCGTGTTTTTGGGCAACTTACCGAACCACAAGCAGTGCCCCGTAGTGCTGCAGTGCGGCGTACTAGACCTTGACACCACGTGCTTATGCCCTATCCCCTCATCACAGGAACACTCCCCATCTCAAGCAGGGCCGTGACCCTTTCATGGAGAGCAAGGTCATGTTTTGTGGTTCCCTAGGTAAGCAAATGATGGCTCGTTCGGCCGGTAACGACCAACCAGTAAGGAAAAGCAGGCGCCTGCCTATACACGAAAGAGCGAGCCCCCCCAAAAGACCGAAAGCCTTTCACCTTCCCAATGATCCGCCCTGGAGAATGCAAAGCGACCTTCTATCAAGATAGCGGGTGCTTCACTTGCAAGGAACCAAAAGAAACGCTTCACAACATACCTGCGTGTTGCTATTCCTCGGCGCCACTTGTCAGCTCTCAAAACAGGCACTCCCACAGGGCACCAAAAGCATGAAATAACGTGACGGCACTACTGCTGTTGTAATAATACTAGGAATAACGTGGCGGTACTACTGCTGTTGTAATAATACTAGGAATACTGTTACACTACTATTCCAGCAACTACCTACCTGCCCGGTGCTCCTCCCCGGCGCCACTTGCAAGCTCGTGGAGACCGAAGCAAAGCATTTGCTCCATGTCCCTCCGACTCATGCCGTCATCCGCCACACCCACGCCCTCATCGCCCTCCCCATCCACGTCACCTACGGCCTTTCGCCGCTTCTCCCGCCCTAGCTGCCCCTGGCCCTGCCCCTGCTGCTGTGTGTCTCCCTCACGAGGGGACTGCCCGCTGTTGCCACCCATAATGTGCTGGCCCATGATGTCGGACGCAAGTTTCAGCTTCCTCCTCCCCCGTTGGAGGATCACCTGGGCGTGGCCAGCCATTCATCGTAGGGAATGCATTGCATTCGTCATTTCATGCAGCACGGCAAGAAGTGCCAGCAGATGAGACAAAGGCGCAAGAGGAAACGCGAGCGGCACGCAGATGCGCTGAGTGAGCCACACCGTGCAGTGTGAGCCTTGCCAGGCAATCACGGGTGTACAGAGGGTTCCTTCATGCAAGATGTGATTTGACGCAGCCACTTCCACTCCAGCGACATTTAACTGCCACGCGTGCCGCGATAAGCTGCTATGCAGCGTAGCCAACCATGCTCGAGTCAAGCCATGCAGAGTCAAACCGATTGTCCTAGAGCGGCGTGAAACATCATGCACACCCCAGTAGTAGTTATACATGGCAACATGCTCAAAATACATCGTGTAAAATATTACACATGCCCGAGTATGTCCCTGGCGCCCCCCTTCCCTGGCGCACCCACTCACGCCCTCCAGCGCACCCACTCACCTCCTCCAGCGCACGCACCTGAGGAGCTTGGAATCCCACCCTGGCTGCCTTGCAACACTATCGCCGAGCTCCTCCAGCCCACCCACCCGCCTCTTAGAGCAACATACCAGGCTATGCCTCTGCCAACCGCACCGCACATCGCATGGACAGCTGCCTTGTCCAACTACCCCTTGTCCAACTACCCACCTCCCCCAGCCCCCCTCCCACCTCTAGCCCACCCACCTCTTCGAGTGTGCCTTGCGTGACCAGCTGCAGCACCAGCACGGGCCGCGTCTGGCCCATGCGGTGGCACCGCTCCTGCGCCTGCAGGTCCACCTGAGGATTCCAGTCCAGCTCAAAGAAGATGACCTGGCAAGGGGGGGGGGGGGGGGGAGCTAGGCACACACGAGTTATTTAGTACTTGGTACCTGGTGTGGATACGACGGTAGTCCGCCATGTGGACGTGCACAGGGCTCCAGTCCAGCTCAAAGAGGACCACCTGCCGAGGCTGCCCAAGCAAGATACTAGTGCAGGCAGTCGTGAAAATATTGCGCGGAAACCCTTTGCCACCAGCGGCAAAGGTTCCACACAATATTTTACCGGAGTTCACCACTCTCCGGTACACTAAAAAAAAAAAAGGTTATTGGTTCATTTATTTTAAGTTCATTTCGGAATGAACTTGAGTGTACCGGAGAGTGGTGTTCTCCGGTAAAATATTGTGCGGAACCTGTGCCGCTGGTGGCAAAAGGTTTCCGCGCAATATTTTCCTAATGCAGGCATGCCACCAGTGAGGGGTACTAGGTACCGTTGCCAGGATCGTGTCCGTGGCCCTTCTCGCCCATCATCACGACTGCCACGCTTTACCAGTCGTCGCAACACGATCTTCCAAAGGCGGCAAGGCCCTGCTCCCAGTTCGGTCATGAGCTATAGCACTATGGTATCTGCTGGGCGTGACCATACCGCCAGAGGCACGCCTCTAAAATTTGTCTAGAATCAAGAATGTAAGCATCATGCCCACAACCCACTCGTAATTTCAACCAGGCGGCTTCCTGATGTCCACATGACACGGCCTCGAAATTCTTTTCCCTAACAATTTGACTCTGCTACCAACCTATCTGATGATGCCGCGAGCCACGTGCCATTGCCATGCCCGCACGCCACTCTAAAACCTGCCCTTCCACCAGGGTGTGGCCATCATTCCCACCACCGCCATCAAATTTTCTGCCAGATGCCACATGCGATTTCCATGCCCCAAACATTGATTAATTAATCCATGATGCCCTTAAACGTACGCATGCGGCGAACACGTGTTTCATAAACCATCATGCCCACGCCCTGCGTTGTGCACCATCCACATTTGCCACTGCGCCCTAGTCACCGAGCCGTCATCATTTCACCAAACCCCACTCACCGTGTCAGCCAGGTGTCGTCATTATCTTGCACATCCCTTTACTATTTTTCACAGCCCTTCACCTTTCGCAGCCCCATTCACCGTGCCGCCATCATCTGCCACCCCATTGAACTCACCGCGTCTGCCTTGAGACGAGGTTGAGACTGATGCGTATCCACCTACCCAAATAATTCTAGTCACGAGTGTCGCCAGCATGCCCACAGCTGTACGCACCGTGTCGGCCTTTACAAGATTGAGGCCGACGCCCCCCGCCCGCGTGCTCAGCAGGAACACAAAGGGGGCCTCCTGCCCCGCTCCCCTGCCCTCCGGCCCCGCTCCCGTCCCTGGGCCCCCTTCTGCACCATCCCCCGTTGCCGCCCTGGCCGCCGAATCGCCCTCGTGCCTTTGCCTGTCGTCATCGCTCCCTGTCGTGGCGGCGGTGGGTGGGCCGGCCGAGAAGGCCTTGATGGCCGCGAACCGCTCCTCAGCGCGCACCGACCCGTCCAACCGCTCGTAGGGGATGCCTCGCAGTGAGCAGTAGTCCTGTGGGATAGATAGCACAGGACGCCACGCCGTGAGGATAGCGAGACGTAGTCTGTAGGGTATAGATAGTGACAAATTAAGATAGGGCTGAAGGGAATTAATCCAGGTAGTCCCACACAGCGGGCAGGGGCGAGGGCGATAAGAGATACCACATATGCATAGCAGTGTGTGTGCACAATGCAACACATGTATAGTAGCGTATGTGCACAAAACATACCCTAGTGGTCAAAATCACATTGCGAGAAATACGTTGCGAATCGACCACGTAAACTTCTATTCATTTGCTTTATCAAGGCTCGCAAACTCTAGTTCACATGCAATGGTACTATTTGCTACCAATTTCATTTGATTGTACCAGAAAAGCTCCGTGTCGCATTTACCATGATGCTGAAATGGTTTGCCTCGCAAACATTAACTTTCACCGTGCTTTGGGGTCGCAAAATAATTTGTCGCAAAGTCATTTTGACCACTACGGTACACTATCACAGGATCACATGACTCTTTGGTACAGGAATCCAGGACAGGCCACGCGCTTGAGGGGATGACAGTTCACGAGTGGCCGCGCCGCCCACCTGCCAAGCCTAGGATCGACACAGCCACCATCCAGCTATCCTGGAAGTTTACTGTAAATAGCACATTTGCGACACATTAGGATACCCGCCGGCTGGGATTGACACAGCCACTTGCAGAGTTTGTCCGCCCCCAGTTCAGATAGCAGCCCCCAACTGCACCCACCCAGCTGCGCCAAGCCAGTCCCTGCTGGCCCAGCTGGCGATGCTCCTCCCACCCAGACCTGGGCGGACATGCTAAAGCAACACACCACCTCCACCACCTCCGCCGTCGAAGCACAGCTCAAGCAGCAGACGCTCGACCTCCGCGAGGAGGCCGAGCCAGACAAGCACAGCCTTAACGTCATCGTCAAGAATTTCGACCTGGTGGAAGGTGAGAACTCCGTGCTTGCACAGGCGTTTGAGAAAGAAATCCTTGGCCGCATGGGCCTCATTGGTGAGATGAAGCTGGAGGCCCTCCGAATTCCCCGCTCGCGAGGTAAGGCGGGGGCACCTCCGCTTCTGCTCATCTTTGAGAACCCGGCGGACAAGATTCCGTTTCTCAGACGCCGCAAGCGGCTCGAGAGCACTCACTACACCTTGGACGATGACTTGACCCTGGCGCAGCAACAACGGCGACGGGAGCTATCGCCGACCTACCTCCAGCTCCGGCAGACCGCGGCGGGGAAGCCGGCGTACTGGAAGGGGGCGGCCATCTACGTCGGCCACAAGCCCTGGCAAGCGACCCGGCCCCGCTGCCCCAGCACCTCCAGACACCCCAGCTTAGGGGAATACAGCAGCAGTAATAGGGTAGAATAGTAAGGCCTAGCCACCGTGGCCTTGTACATGTATTGTAGAATAGTAAGGCCTAGCCACCGTGGCCTTGTACATGTATTGTAGAATAGTAAGGCCTAGCCACCGTGGCCTTGTACATGTATTGTAGAATAGTAAGGCCTAGCCACCGTGGCCTTGTACATGTATTGTAGAATAGTAAGGCCTAGCCACCGTGGCCTTGTACATGTATTGTAGAATAGTAAGGCCTAGCCACCGTGGCCTTGTACATGTATTGTAGAATAGTAAGGCCTAGCCACCGTGGCCTTGTACATGTATTGTAGAATAGTAAGGCCTAGCCACCGTGGCCTTGTACATGTATTGTAGAATAGTAAGGCCTAGCCACCGTGGCCTTGTACATGTATTGTAGAATAGTAAGGCCTAGCCACCGTGGCCTTGTACATGTATTGTAGAATAGTAAGGCCTAGCCACCGTGGCCTTGTACATGTATTGTAGAATAGTAAGGCCTAGCCACCGTGGCCTTGTACATGTATTGTAGAATAGTAAGGCCTAGCCACCGTGGCCTTGTACATGTAGGGTAGAATAGTAAGGCCTAGCCACCGTGGCCTTGTACATGTATTGTAGAATAGTAAGGCCTAGCCACCGTGGCCTTGTACATGTAGTGTAGAATAGTAAGGCCTAGCCACCGTGGCCTTGTATTTTGAATTCTTCCTGTATTGCCGTAGTTTTACACCTGTTATGGGCCCCATACCAGCTGATGACTTAGCATTATATAGCCATGTACATGTGTGCCTATGATGAGCCCCACACCAGATGATGCCTAGCTTTATTTAGTTATGCTGTGCCCATGCAGAGAGCTACTCTCCGCTGAGAAGCCATGCCCTAGCCATTGTTTAGCCCTGATGACCTTCCGCCCTATGTCCGTGCCTTAGGTGCTGGAATACATAGTGGTGCAGGTGCACTTTGTGCACCTAGAGCAGGTGTAGTTTACACCCTACCCTTGCAGGAAGTAGCCCAGAATGTGTTAAAAGCCATATGCCCCTTCTCAGGGATATGTGCTACATGTACTCCCAACGGAAATATGTTACAACATAATTTAATTTAATTTAACTGCACCCACCTGTGGCCTAAGCAACGGTTTTGCTAAAGCAACCTTTTTGCTGAAGCAACCTTTTTGTTAGAGCTCGTCTACAGTCACAACGCGTGCTAATCACCTGGAACCCACAGAGGCCATGCAGTGAAATAGTTTGGTACCATACCGGATTCGAACACAGGACCTCTTGCATGATTTCGCAGCTATAGGGGTAGCCACCCACCTGCAGGAGAAGGATACCTGGGATACTGACAACGGCACCGCCTGCCCACTCGCGGTCTAAAAAAAGCCAAGCTGACAACGGCGCCACCCGCCCACTCTCGGCCTGACAGAAGCCGAGCCACCCACCTGCAGGATGTCCAGTGTGCGCGTGAGCTGTGCGTACAAGAGCACGGCATGGCCCGCCCTGCGTGCTTCGTTCGCGTGTCGCAGCTTGGTCAGGAGCGCGTCCAAGAGGGCCAGCTTGCCGCTCACCTGGGGGTGGTGGAGTGGAGGGTGGGGGGGGGGGGGAAGCGGTGCGGGGGCAGGGGGGGAAATACCCCCCCCACAGGGCAGGGATGGTTCCATGAGAGCAGGAATGGGGAGCTGAGATACCCGGATCAACCCCGATTCCAGGAGGGCCAGCTAGCTGCTCGCTTGGGGGTGGGCGGGTAGGGGGGGTGGGAGGTACAACCCCCTATTCACCCTTAAAATTCCCTAGTATAAGAAAATGAGACCCTGCATTGGAGTTCTTCTAGTAGTAGAATCTAGTATTGTTGCAGTAGTAGAAATCTAGTAGAACTGAATCGCAGAAGTCACATTCACTAAGGACACGAGCCCCGGTTCGGTAGGACCCCATTCATGAAGTGAAGAGGGGGCGTAAGGGGGCAGGATTATGAGGTACCATAGGACCCCATTCATGAAGTGAAGAGGGGGCGTAAGGGGGCAGGATTATGAGGTACCGTAGGACCCCATTCATCAAGTGAAGAGGGGGCGTAAGGGGGCAGGATCATGAGGTACCGTAGGACCCCATTCATCAAGTGAAGAGGGGGCGTAAGGGGGCAGGATCATGAGGTACCGTAGGACCCCATTCATGAAGTGAAGAGGGGCCGTAAGGGGGCAGGATCATGAGGTACCGTAGGACCCCATTCATCAAGTGAAGAGGGGCCGTAAGGGGGCAGGATCATGAGGTACCGTAGGACCCCATTCATGAAGTGAAGAGGGGGCGTAAGGGGGCAGGATCATGAGGTACCATAGGACCCCATTCATCAAGTGAAGAGGGGCCGTAAGGGGGCAGGATTATGAGGTACCGTAGGACCCCATTCATGAAGTGAAGAGGGGCCGTAAGGGGGCAGGATTATGAGGTACCGTAGGACCCCATTCATGAAGTGAAGAGGGGCCGTAAGGGGGCAGGATCATGAGGTACCGTAGGACCCCATTCATCAAGTGAAGAGGGGGCGTAAGGGGGCAGGATCATGAGGTACCGTAGGACCCCATTCATCAAGTGAAGAGGGGCCGTAAGGGGGCAGGATCATGAGGTACCGTAGGACCCCATTCATCAAGTGAAGAGGGGCGTAAGGGGGCAGGATTATGAGGTACCGTAGGACCCCATTCATCAAGTGAAGAGGGGGCGTAAGGGGGCAGGATCATGAGGTACCGTAGGACCCCATTCATCAAGTGAAGAGGGGCCGTAAGGGGGCAGGATCATGAGGTACCGTAGGACCCCATTCATGAAGTGAAGAGGGGCCGTAAGGGGGCAGGATCATGAGGTACCGTAGGACCCCATTCATCAAGTGAAGAGGGGGCGTAAGGGGGCAGGATCATGAGGTACCGTAGGACCCCATTCATGAAGTGAAGAGGGGGCGTAAGGGGGCAGGATCATGAGGTACCGTAGGACCCCATTCATCAAGTGAAGAGGGGGCGTAAGGGGGCAGGATCATGAGGTACCGTAGGACCCCATTCATCAAGTGAAGAGGGGGCGTAAGGGGGCAGGATCATGAGGTACCATAGGACCCCATTCATCAAGTGAAGAGGGGCCGTAAGGGGGCAGGATTATGAGGTACCGTAGGACCCCATTCATGAAGTGAAGAGGGGCCGTAAGGGGGCAGGATTATGAGGTACCGTAGGACCCCATTCATGAAGTGAAGAGGGGCCGTAAGGGGGCAGGATTATGAGGTACCGTAGGACCCCATTCATGAAGTGAAGAGGGGCCGTAAGGGGGCAGGATTATGAGGTACCGTAGGACCCCATTCATGAAGTGAAGAGGGGCCGTAAGGGGGCAGGATCATGAGGTACCATAGGACCCCATTCATCAAGTGAAGAGGGGGCGTAAGGGGGCAGGATCATGAGGTACCGTAGGACCCCATTCATCAAGTGAAGAGGGGCCGTAAGGGGGCAGGATCATGAGGTACCGTAGGACCCCATTCATGAAGTGAAGAGGGGCCGTAAGGGGCAGGATCATGAGGTACCGTAGGACCCCATTCATCAAGTGAAGAGGGGGCGTAAGGGGGCAGGATCATGAGGTACCATAGGACCCCATTCATCAAGTGAAGAGGGGGCGTAAGGGGGCAGGATCATGAGGTACCGTAGGACCCCATTCATCAAGTGAAGAGGGGCGTAAGGGGGCAGGATCATGAGGTACCGTAGGACCCCATTCATCAAGTGAAGAGGGGCCGTAAGGGGGCAGGATCATGAGGTACCGTAGGACCCCATTCATCAAGTGAAGAGGGGCCGTAAGGGGGCAGGATCATGAGGTACCGTAGGACCCCATTCATGAAGTGAAGAGGGGCCGTAAGGGGGCAGGATCATGAGGTACCGTAGGACCCCATTCATCAAGTGAAGAGGGGGCGTAAGGGGGCAGGATCATGAGGTACCATAGGACCCCATTCATCAAGTGAAGAGGGGCCGTAAGGGGGCAGGATCATGAGGTACCGTAGGACCCCATTCATCAAGTGAAGAGGGGCCGTAAGGGGGCAGGATCATGAGGTACCGTAGGACCCCATTCATCAAGTGAAGAGGGGGCGTAAGGGGGCAGGATCATGAGGTACCGTAGGACCCCATTCATCAAGTGAAGAGGGGGCGTAAGGGGGCAGGATCATGAGGTACCGTAGGACCCCATTCATCAAGTGAAGAGGGGCCGTAAGGGGGCAGGATCATGAGGTACCATAGGACCCCATTCATCAAGTGAAGAGGGGCCGTAAGGGGGCAGGATTATGAGGTACCGTAGGACCCCATTCATCAAGTGAAGAGGGGCCGTAAGGGGGCAGGATCATGAGGTACCGTAGGACCCCATTCATCAAGTGAAGAGGGGGCGTAAGGGGGCAGGATCATGAGGTACCGTAGGACCCCATTCATGAAGTGAAGAGGGGCCGTAAGGGGGCAGGATCATGAGGTACCGTAGGACCCCATTCATCAAGTGAAGAGGGGCCGTAAGGGGGCAGGATCATGAGGTACCATAGGACCCCATTCATCAAGTGAAGAGGGGCCGTAAGGGGGCAGGATCATGAGGTACCGTAGGACCCCATTCATGAAGTGAAGAGGGGGCGTAAGGGGGCAGGATCATGAGGTACCGTAGGACCCCATTCATAAAGTGAAGAGGGGCCGTAAGGGGGCAGGATCATGAGGTACCGTAGGACCCCATTCATCAAGTGAAGAGGGGGCGTAAGGGGGCAGGATCATGAGGTACCGTAGGACCCCATTCATCAAGTGAAGAGGGGGCGTAAGGGGGCAGGATCATGAGGTACCGTAGGACCCCATTCATCAAGTGAAGAGGGGGCGTAAGGGGGCAGGATCATGAGGTACCGTAGGACCCCATTCATCAAGTGAAGAGGGGGCGTAAGGGGGCAGGATCATGAGGTACCGTAGGACCCCATTCATCAAGTGAAGAGGGGCGTAAGGGGGCAGGATCATGAGGTACCGTAGGACCCCATTCATCAAGTGAAGAGGGGCCGTAAGGGGGCAGGATCATGAGGTACCGTAGGACCCCATTCATCAAGTGAAGAGGGGCCGTAAGGGGGCAGGATCATGAGGTACCGTAGGACCCCATTCATCAAGTGAAGAGGGGCCGTAAGGGGGCAGGATTATGAGGTACCGTAGGACCCCATTCATCAAGTGAAGAGGGGCCGTAAGGGGGCAGGATTATGAGGTACCGTAGGACCCCATTCATGAAGTGAAGAGGGGCGTAAGGGGGCAGGATCATGAGGTACCGTAGGACCCCATTCATCAAGTGAAGAGGGGGCGTAAGGGGGCAGGATCATGAGGTACCATAGGACCCCATTCATCAAGTGAAGAGGGGGCGTAAGGGGGCAGGATCATGAGGTACCATAGGACCCCATTCATCAAGTGAAGAGGGGCCGTAAGGGGGCAGGATCATGAGGTACCGTAGGACCCCATTCATGAAGTGAAGAGGGGGCGTAAGGGGGCAGGATCATGAGGTACCGTAGGACCCCATTCATCAAGTGAAGAGGGGGCGTAAGGGGGCAGGATCATGAGGTACCGTAGGACCCCATTCATGAAGTGAAGAGGGGCCGTAAGGGGGCAGGATCATGAGGTACCGTAGGACCCCATTCATCAAGTGAAGAGGGGGCGTAAGGGGGCAGGATCATGAGGTACCGTAGGACCCCATTCATGAAGTGAAGAGGGGGCGTAAGGGGGCAGGATTATGAAGTACCGTAGGACCCCATTCATGAAGTGAAGAGGGGGCGTAAGGGGGCAGGATTATGAGGTACCGTAGGACCCCATTCATGAAGTGAAGAGGGGGCGTAAGGGGGCAGGATCATGAGGTACCGTAGGACCCCATTCATCAAGTGAAGAGGGGGCGTAAGGGGGCAGGATCATGAGGTACCGTAGGACCCCATTCATCAAGTGAAGAGGGGGCGTAAGGGGGCAGGATCATGAGGTACCGTAGGACCCCATTCATCAAGTGAAGAGGGGGCGTAAGGGGGCAGGATCATGAGGTACCATAGGACCCCATTCATCAAGTGAAGAGGGGGCGTAAGGGGGCAGGATCATGAGGTACCATTCCAGAGGGGATTTTGAGGTACCATTCCAGAGGGGATTTTGAGGTACCATTCCAGAGGGGATTATGAGGTACCATTCCAGAGGGGATTATGAGGTACCATTCCAGTACCATATACCTCATAGTAGATGCATAATCAAACTGTACAGGGCTAGAATGGAGGGGTGCCATGAAACCTTTCACCTATATCTAACAAATTTAGATTGCCGCCTGGGGGGTTTGTTTTGGGAACACAGACACGCATGTCATAAACGCATGTCATTTTCTAACTTGGCATCCAGCCACGCTACGTGAGTGATCGCCGTGCGAAACCGTCCTAGCGCGCAACAGGGGAAGGGGGAGTGTAGGGCTTCCCGCGCGTTCCAGAGTCTGAGAGAGAGGGGACACTATAGATAGCTCCTGAGCTAGGTTTAAGTGTTGGTAGAAACAACAGGGCTGGTCGCCCCCAGGACAGTTGAGTGAAAGTTCATGGAAAAGTGCTAAGAGAAAATAGGTTGACACTTGGCCAGCTCGGCAGGCTCGACTGTTGATTTGTTGCCTTCTGCCAACAGGATAACAACCACGCAGCAACAAGCATGCTTGGCCCCTCGCAGCCACGCAGCAACAAACACGCTTGGCCCCTCGCAGCCACGCAGCAACAGGCATGCTTGGCCCCTCGCAGCCACGCAGCAACAAGCATGCTTGGCCCCTCGCAGCCACGCAGCAACAAGCATGCTTGGCCCCTCGCAGCCACGCAGCAACAAGCATGCTCGGCCCTCGCAGCCACGCAGCAACAAACATGCTTGCCCCTCGCAGCATCCCAGACATCCATGGGCATACGCATGCAAAGTACACATACACAGCACTCCGCTCGCTAGGTACAACCCACCAGCTATTCAGATCCTCCTGATAGTTGTACCCATCCAAGCCGCCCATTGTACTCCAACAGCCAGCAGCATCCCACCCAACAGACTGTACCTCACTCGCTAGGTAGTTCACACCAGACAAATAATGTGGCTGCTTCGGTAGTACTGCGAGCTGCACCGGGTGCTATTCCTATCCTACCTGCACCGAGTGCTATTCCTCTCCCACCTGCACCAGGTGCTCCCCCTCTTCAAACGGCTCCGGCTCCTGACCCTCGAACAAGTACGGGTGACTGCACGCCTTGCGCAGCTGCATGACCGTGTTCTGCAGACGCTGCGGCGGCGCGGGCGCGGCCGCAGCCCCGGGTTCTGTTGACGACGCCTCAGTGCGCTTGTTTCTTCTTTCATCCGCCCCAAATAGCAGCGGCAGGTTCCTCCGCAAGATGCCCTTGTAGAGCTCTTTCTGTTGCGACGACAGCTTTATGTACCTGCGAGTGTGACGTGGTCATTCACGGCATCCTAGACGCCCGTAAGAAAGTGAGAGCAGAAGTAGGCAGCAAACAAGCAGGTTATTAATTAATTATGTGACTATAAAAGAGGTACAGTTTGTGTGCACTATGTGACTGTTACTATTAATTAATTAATTATGTTACTATTAATTAATTATGTGACTGTAAAAGAGGTACAGTTCGTGTGCACAGTCGCGTGGAAGCACGAGCCAACACGCACCGTGACTTGGCACTGTTCTTGGCTGGGTGCACCCTGGTGCCATGTGACCACAAAGCACCATCCCTATTATCCCGAGTTGCAATAAAGAAACTCATGGCGGTAGCTTTATGAGTAAAAACTCAGAAAGCTACCGCAAAGTATAGGCTACCGCCGATGACGGCCTACAGGCAATGATAAGCTACCGCCAAGAATAAGCTACCGTCAACGGTAGCGATCAGATATCGCCCATGGTATGCCACAGTCAAAAAGTGACCCTGGCTCGCGCGCCCAAACTCACAGAGTGACCTTGGTCAGCGGCGGCAGCGACAGCTCCGCCTGAAGGTCCGCCTTCCGCCGCCGCAAAATGAATGGTCGCAGGACCAGCTTCTTCCAATCCATGTCAGGTGCCGGCGAGGAGGGGCCGGCCTCGCCCGTGCCAGGGGGGTTCCCTGGGTCATCATGATCGTGATGACCTGGGTCATCATGATGACGATGACCATGATGATGAGCCAATTCAGGCCTCGTGTCCTGGTGAACCGTGCAGGCAATAGTAGATAGGACGCAGTCGTGACACAGAAATCGAGACAGCATCAAGACCGTAACACCGCAGTGGTGAGAATGAGAACCACGAGAAGGAGGAACCCGGTGTGGCGGTACGTCACAAGGTCGTAAGTCATAGGGCAGTCAGAGCGCCCAGTCGTAAGAGACAACAGGAAGATATTGCAGTGTTAACGCCAAGCGCATGGCAGCAACTGTTGCAGTGAAATACTACTCTCCCGTTGAGCGGCGGCATGGCGGCAATAGTACCCAATGATCAGGCAGTTATTATTATTTTTACTTTTATTATTATTATTATTATTATTATTATTATCATTATTATTTTTCCAAGTCATAAGAAACGACAAGCCACACGGCAGCAGTTAGACCCATGGAGGAAGGCGTGGTGGTCCTTGCCCAGTGCTGGATAACGGACCTGTGTGGGCGCTCCGTTCACATTCGGCCACGAGGTCACCTCAGGAGTGCCCGGGGCATCCGTTGCCTCCTGCCTGTCCTCGGCCCCTGCTGGTATGGTCGAGCCCACGTGCATGTGTCAGCCAAGGAAATGACAGGGGGGGGGGGGGGATACATGGAAAGGATTTAGACAACAATAAATGTGTCAGGCGATCAGGAATATGCGGGGACTCGAGACTAATTAATTAATTAACGCGGGGAGACCAGGCACTATCTATTATCATAACACATGGAGCTGATTCGATAAAAAAGGGCTGTGTCATACAAAACACGATAAAACTGAATACATGGAACGAATTAGGCTAACACGGCAGCCTCGCTTCTCCCTAGATCGATGCATAAAATTGTGACGAGATGCTGGTGCACCCATCCCCGACCGTACCAGGAGGCTTACCTGCTGCCTGAGCCTCGGCCCCTCCATGCCCGGAGCGCCCCGCATGACCGCCCCGTCCCCCAGAACCCCCAGGGGCTGTGCCTGATGGGCCTCCGTGGGTGCCGGCGGGTCCCCCCGTGCCCCCCGTTGCGAAGAAATGGACAAACGCCTGCGTGTGGCAGACCACACAATCAGCACGTGTCGAGGCGGACGCGTATGAATGAGGCGGGCGCACATGAATGAGGCCCCGCCCATGACAGACCGCAAGGGATGGGTTGAGGCGCGCACAAGCCACAGTGTGTGGAGGCGAGAATGCGAGCATGGCGGGAGGGGGAGAGCGAGGAGCAGCGTGGCGGAGGCAAGGTATGAGAGGAGGGCGAAGTGGCAGGATAGAGACAGCTTGGGAGTCTGGGGTGAGAAGACGGTTAGAGGAGGGGGAGTTCTCTGAGCATGGTAACGGGTTGCAGTAATCAACATGGATGGGCATCTTGGAGACCCCCTGCTGGACAGTGGCGGCTGATTATCAGCATTAGACCACTGGCGGCTGATTATCAGCATTAGACGACCTCATCGGTCATGTGGCGCGTCTATGGTCACCTCACCTCACTGGTCGAGTGTCGCCGAAACCACTCTGGCGGATGCCAATGCGGACCACCTCCGGATTGGCTATCCAGACGAGTAGGACTTGGTGGCATTTGCCTGTCGTGGATTTGCCAGCGTAGCAAGGCACTTGCATTTAACAGTCAAGGATGGAACTTGCCGGTCGCTCACCTGCGCCTCGGGCCACACTTTGGGCATGCAGAAGTGGAGCAGCGCCCAGAGCTCGTGGAGGTTGTTCTGGAGCGGGGTGCCGGTCAGCAGCAGCCGGCGTGGGATCATGTACTTTTGGTCCAGGGTGGTGTACAGGGTCTGCCGTTTGAAACACATTGTCATCGAAAGACGGGAAAGACGTAATGGGAAGGCTGCATTCGTTAACAGCAAGCGTAGTTTCAAGCTCATTATAGAAGTACACATAGTAGTTCAATTCATATAACACTAATAGCATATTCTTCAACGCAACAGCTGTGAAAGTATCATCGATGCTACTAGTAATATGATGTAATAGGATAGTTACACGATAGTAATAGGATAGTAGTATGGTAATTTTATGATAATAATAGGATAGTAATAGGATAGTACTATGATAGTAATAGGAGAGTACTATGATAGTAATAGGAGAGTAATACGATAGTAATAGGATAGTAATAGGATAGTACTATGATAGTACTATGATAGTAATATGATAGTAATATTATAGTGATAGGATAGTATTAGTATAGTATTAGGATTTATTTACGATATTTTATGACGAGGACAGTTCTTCTAGTAACATGACATTGACGCATGCATTAGAGTCGAACGCACCAGTGTCCGATGCATCACGAATTCCACCCCATGCGTCAGACGTCTGACGTGTAAATTTTAGGCTGCGCATCCGACGCCTGACGCGCACCAAGTCCTCATGGATCTGACGCTCGACGTTCTTTAGGCCACAGCTTCGCCACATCAACCTCCATACGCCACACCAGGCCTGCACCTAGGTACCTTATCTCGTAATGAACTGGACTGAAAGCCTAAATAAACAAATCGCACTTGAGATCTAACTGAGGTCCTGCCCCTGACTTCTATGGTCCGAAATAATACATACATCAGCCGTCCCATGCGTGCCAAAAACTGTTACTAGAAGCGAGGAAAAAGGAATATCCTCCTCATGCGATATCTCATGTCATCATGGATCTCATCATTCATGTCATCACTCATCTGATCACTCATGTCATCATGCATGTCATCTGATCACTCATGTCATAATTCATGTCATCATTCATGTGATCATGCATCTCATCATTCATGTCATCATTCATGTGATCAGTAAGGCTGTCAAAACGTGTTAGAAGCACGGCCATGGCGAGCAAGGGGAAGATCGCCCTGACAGGGGATGAACTGTCCATTTATGCATATGAGGCAATGACCGATCTGTTATTGGGGACACGGCTAGTGACCATATTGAAACACGTTTCCTGCCCAAAGATACCTCTGATGACAAGTGTGGCACAGCACGTACGATACATTGGGCGTGCGGTGCGGGGGGGGGGGAGGGCAACAAGCAAGGAAGGACTTCGACTTTTGATGCAAAGCAGAGCCATGAACGAGCTTGCACGCATGACAATAGGGAGGGGGGGAGCGAACACAAAAGGGACAGGGAGGAAGGGGGGAAGACGAAACAGGGAACCCTGCCAATTTGTGCGCTTCACTCGCACTGGATGGGCAGCATCATACCACCACGTATCCATGGCTAAACGAATCTGGGGCACTCACTCTAGCGCAAGCTGGGGGTATTTTCAAAAAATGAGGGATTGAATACAATAGGGGATGCTATATGAATACAGTAGGGGATGCTATATGAACACAGTAGGGGATGCTATATGAATACAGTAGGGGATGCTATATGAATACAGTAGGGGATGCTACATGAATACAGTAGGGGATGCTATATGAATACAGTAGGGTATGCTATATGAATACAGAAGGGATGCTATATGAATACTAGGAAGCACAGTGTATTCATTTAGTGGGGTGGGGGGCGGTTGGATTGTACACTACACCCCTAGCTTCACCTCCAAGAATGACGTCCAACTGACCCAGGGCTGCGTTCATGAAGGTCAGTAGCCAGTCCGTGGCTCAAATGCGACTACAGGAATTCTTAAACGCGAAGCCTAGCCAGGGGTGTATTTGAGCAGCCTTTTTACCTACTTTAAGGTCTTTTTGCCCAGAATCAGCCTTGTTATCATAATCCAAAATCCGCAAATCCAGGGTCTCATTTCTTTCTACTCGTGATTCTTAAGGGTGAAGCTGAGGGTGTACTAAATACAAGATACGGTGGCCCCACCCACGTTGGAGGGGTAGACCAAATACACTACTGTACGGTAGCTACAGTGACCCCACGCACGCTGGAGTGGTTCTTGAGCCGCTGCGCCTCGTCCACGATAGCATAGCGGAAGCGGAAGTTCTGCAGAAAGGCCGCGTCGGCGATGGCGATCTCGTACGTTACCAGCAGCACGTGGAAGGGGAGGGAGGGGTCCATCTGTGCACGAGGAGACCATTGAGCAAGTTGTGGGCAAAATCAAGCAAGTCGTGGGTGAATCAAGCACATCGTGAAATTAAAATTAAAAGTATAACATCGTCAAGGTTCAGG
The DNA here is from genome assembly GCA_009746045.1 of Mesostigma viride. Taxonomy (NCBI): domain Eukaryota; kingdom Viridiplantae; phylum Streptophyta; class Mesostigmatophyceae; order Mesostigmatales; family Mesostigmataceae; genus Mesostigma; species Mesostigma viride. Next base: position 4,279,096 of record RPFO01000072.1, read on the forward strand.
TTAATTCTGAAAGCGCCGACTTGTCACGGCCCAAGCCAAAATCGTGACAAGGTTTTCGTGCATAAGATCGGCGCAGTGCATGGGGCTGTGTGGGTGGGTTTTCCATACAATCGCTGCAAAAGGTTCAGTAGGAAAAGTGGGTATTTTTAGAAGAAGTAGGCGTGTGGGCCGCAAGGGGTATTTGGACTCTGACAGTTTTCTCGATTTCATCCAGTTTTCTCTCATTCTGATTGAATGTTAAACATGATGGAGCGATTGCTGGCACGCACCACGGCCTACCCACCCACTCGCCCTGCGGATGATCCATGTCCACACTCTCGCACTAGTGCAGCATGCAGGCACAACTTCCAACCACACCCAAGGTTTAGGGCGACCTTGTGCAGGCAGAGCAAGCAGTTTGAGCAGGCCATGGGTGATCGATGGTGCCTGTACTTGTCCTGTGGCTGCAATTCTCACGGCTATCACTACCTCCGTAAAGCAGCCTATCTCTCTCTGGCCATGACCCGGCGTGGTAAAAAACAAACTGACCGACTGACTGACTGACTGACTGAGAGTCGCCACCGCCGTATGCGGACCTTCCCACGTACCCACTTGTCCCGCGGCTGCGCCTTGACGTGGCTGCATATCTGGGTACGCAGCGCGTCCCTGTGGGCCTGGTCCCCGTGATACGTGAGCAGCCGCAGCGCGGGCGCAAAGCGCGCAAACTCCTGCTGCCACCCCGTGAGCACGCTGAGGGGGCAGATGAGCACTGGCCGCCGCATCCGACAGCCAGTGGAGTTGTGCCGCCAAACCAGCCCATGCACCAACGTCCAACCAACCGTGCCGCGGCGACGGCCAGCCAGCAGTGACGCAGGGAAGGGAAATTGGAGGGGGAGCGAAGATGGAGGAATGCCCATGTACCAATCACAGTGAGTGCGACAACGGTAGGGTGGGACCAAGACGGGGCGTGAAGCATGCGGGGTGGGACAAAAGCATGAACGAGGGGAGGGGGGGGGGGGAGGGGAATAAGATCTGAGGACGCTACAGGGGCGGGGCACACAACCAGAAGGACCCTGAGGCTCACCCTGACTCTTCTTCCTTCAAAGGCATCCCACGAAGTCAACACCCAATACCTCTACTAATTCACTAATTGTGTGGTGAAGCTCATGGAAATGCTTGGGCCTGCTATACCCCATGAGGGATTGCATCAACACTTAGTCCCTGCGATGATAGATGATATGATGTGATGTGCGAAAGAAATATGACGTGTCGGGTGAAGGAACTGCCGCAGCTTACAGTAAGGCCCGGGCACGTGTCTCTCTGAGTATAAATAGAGCAGGAAGGCGATTGCTTGGACGGTCTTGCCCAGGCCCATCTGCGAATGGAGTTACGGTCCAGTGCATGGGGCACACACGATGGCAGCAGAGACGACTGTTACAAGCAACGCTATGAAAATATTCCGTATATTTCCCATGTGCAAATCTCTACGACATTGCGGATCACATGGATGTGCTAGTAAGATACTGTCCCAGAATTGTAGTATATGTTAGTACGGGTGCAGAATCCTGGACAGCACCGCCTTCTCCACCTGTTTGAGGCATACCTTAAATAAAGTATCAGTAACAATGAAAACCATGAAACACAGATGGCCCCTTTCACAACACCGCGGCATGCCTCCCCTGGTTGGGTCCGAGGGGGCTCCTCGCTGGTCAAGGCAGGGCACGGGGCTCATGCAGCAGCGGCAGGAGGGCACCATGCCGTAGTAAGCAACGTGCACACCGACCAGGTATGTGCGGACACTCTCGCAAGCCAACCCCTCTTGAGCAATACAGGAACCATGAACGAGTTATAATACGAGCTAACAGGACGACGTGCCAACAGGATCGACACTACCGCAAGCCAACCGCCTTGCAAAGCCCAAGGCCCATACGTAAGACCATGCTGTCCGGTAAACTGGAACATGCATAGAGAGGATCGTGGACAAAACCCTCTACTAGTTATCAGCAGAGACACCCCCATCAGCACAGCCCCATGGGCTTTGTAGTTCTTGCCAGCATGTCACTCACGTTGCATGCTAGCTAGCACACAAGAACGTCCTCCTAAGAAGCACGAGTGTCAAAACAATAGTGCGAATACGCCTGTCAACACAGGCACATGCTCTTGTAAGCCTCCTAATCCCAGGGTAAATTCAGTCAGCGTCCGACACACCACAAAGAATGCACGCATATTCCATGTCAAGACCACACATGCACCACCCAGGAGGTCACCACAAGCAATATGTTTACAGGGCGCCACCAGATATGTTGACAGGGGGCACAGGGGGGGTATCCGCAGAGGGAGCCTTGGCAGACGGGCGCCACCAAGTTGGGGAACTACCCGCGATATCCATAGAATCAGAGAATGCCTAAGACTGGATGTGAAGCCCTCAGCCCCACAATGCTGTTGCCAACAGCAGCGCCCCGCAAATGCTGCTACCTCAGACTAGAGCAGGTGGGCAGGGACAGTGTGTACAAACAGAGAGGTGTGGCTGGAACCGGCTGAGCATAGTAGCAAGAAGCGACTATCTCACTACTTAAGGTGATAGGATGAAGTGCTACAGATGCCAGGGGTCATTGTTACCAAAAATGTGACAGATGCCAGGAGTCATTGTTACCAAAAATGTGACAGATGCCAGGAGTCATTGCTACCAAAAATGTGACAGATGCCAAGAGTCATTGTTACCAAAAATGTGACAGATGCCAGGAGTCTTTGTTACCAAAAATGTGACAGATGCCAAGAGTCATTGTTACCAAAAATGTGACAGATGCCAGGAGTCTTTGTTACCAAAAATGTGACAGATGCCAGGAGTCTTTGTTACCAAAAATGTGACAAATACCAAGCGTTGCTGTTATTGTGCAGTATGCCAGGACTTCATCGTTCTGCGCCTCACCTCATCGCCTGGGACCCACGAGAGTGTGCCCGTGGGTTGCCGCGCCAACCCGCCAGGTGGCGCAACCGCGGACCGCCAGGTGGCCCCGTGGAATTGAGCGAGGTGCGCCAAACAACACAAACAACGCAGGCAAGGTGGTGACATCAAATATACCATAGTTTTGGCGAGAACAATTCGTATGTGTATATGCATCTAGGGAAGTGAGTGGTGGGTGGTAGGCAGAATAATTGGTGGTTGCTTGACAGTAGACTGGGTGGGCGCTACGCACTATTTTTGGTAGATGCCAGGAAGTACATGGCAGCAAGACAGGCCACTGCTGTGATCATGCAATAGTGACATATGGCAGCAAACATCCCATTGCTGTGGTCATGCACATGTGACATATGGCAGCAAGACAGGCCCCTGCTGTGGTCATGCAATAGTGACATATGGCAGCAAGTAGCCCTTTGCTGTGGTCATGCGCTAGTGACAGTAGCCAGCAGGATGGGATGTGCCATGCCCACATGGGTAGGACCTTACTCGATGCATGGCTTTACATTCCCTACACAGCGGCGATTAGCGGGAAGGGGGGGGGTTAATGCTGGCGGTGCGTTGCTGTTGCAGTGTCTACAATTCGACGACTGCCTTTAACCCATAGTCCGGCTATTGGGCGACATGTCGCCCAGTTTGACACGTGTCACTTTTCGCGCCAATTCCGGAGCGCCGCGCCACTTCTGTCGAAGTGGCAGTGGTCCGCCGGTTCGGGGCAAGCCTAAAGACGATGGAAATGCATAGGGTGGGTCGGGAATTTCGCCATAGCTCAGTAAATACATCGTGATTTGCATAGGTTGTAAGGTGATTTTTGCTAACATTCGCTAGCAAATGAACAAACGTGGCTATGGCCGAAAGGCTGAAAAAATCTGGGAAAACTGCACTTTGAGGGTGCCGGGAAGTGAATTTGACAACGACAAGACCTACGCAGGCACGGTAATTGATGTTCGCCATGTCGGTGGCCGTGCTGGCTACAAATTCTGCCTGCACTTCGAGGATGACGGGAAAGGATACTGGTATGAGCTGGCCCAGGTCGAGGAGTGGTGGGCAATTCAGGGCAGCATGAATTTTCAGGTCGATGAGGATGATTCCGACAGCAGCAAGTCATCGCCCGAAAATTACGAGGCAGATAGCGAGAAAGATGATGGCGATGAGGATGATGGCGAGGCAGAAGGCGAGGATGACAATGAGGACGCCGGCGATGTGCGCCCCTCCAAGCGTGGGCGGCCTGCTGGGCGCAGGGGCAGGGGGCGGCCGCCTGGCCGCTTGGTTGACAAGCAATGCCGCTGTGCTGCGTGCAAGGCAGATAGCAAGATCATGAACACGTGTGCAGCATGCAAGGTCCACCTGCACGCCGAGCAGGGGTGCTGGGAACACTGGCACATGGGCCATACTACAACATATGAGCGCTGAAAGAATAGTGCCTAAAGCTTGCCCATGTGATGTTTTATTGTTCATTGTGTTTATTTCATGGTGGCACCTTGTGCCATGCATAATATGATGCATAACATACATGGGATTCGTCCTAGGTCTACTTGGTCATTTCCCCCTAGTTTTGACCTGTCCGAGTCATATTTCATTTACTACGTGGTGCAAACACAATTATGCAATTCTGAATGAACATACCCCAGTCAAGAGCACTTGGACTATCAAAGAAAAGAATGCAACCAGTTTCATTTTTGGAACCCCGCCAAAGGGTCTTGGGGGGGTGTTAGCTTTTTCTAGCAACAAAAAGATCGTCTTTTGGTCAACTTTGGATGCAATTATCATGCAAACAAACAATTGTACTGCAGATATTATTGCATATTCTGAAAGCCCTTGAAGTGTAGATAATTTTGGCACCTGGGTTGGGGATGTTTGGAGTTGTGGTCTGTGAGTTATGATTTTTTCTATTTATAGGGATCTGAAAGTGCCAAAAATGGCTGGCCGGACTATGGGTTAATGAAGGAAATGCCTGCGCGTACTCGCTGGCAAGAATTACTACCTGCACCCAAAAACTCGCTTGTTTCACCAACCAAAAGCCGAAGGAACTTTGCCTTTCGAGCGCAAGGAGATGGCCGTTTAATGCTGCAAGCAGAGCGATGTAAGCATGGATGTCAGGGGCAGGCTATACGGATAGGCACTGCCGCGCGGCAACATTCCTTCCCGAGTGCAAGTTTCAGGCAAGGCCCCACCCTTCGACTCATGGGCAACAGGCGTAAGATACATCCATAACATCCTTCGACAGTAATTCGCTAAGAAAAGCACAATCCGTAATAATATACGTGGACCTTACGAAATTTGGAAGACATCCTGCGCCGAGCTACGTGATTTCATGGCTTCTAAGGTAGTCAGAAATCTTATTTCGTCACCGCGGCTGCAGCTAAGAGTTATGGACATACCGAGAATAACATTGCAGCCTTTCTGATAACGTTCGATTAACCACGCCACGCCTTCTTCTTGGTGTCGCCTTAAAGTCCCAACAAGTCCCCACGTGCGAGGTCTGGATGGCAGTATTGCGGGCTCGGCCGGCAGGCTGCACGCCCTTACGCTGATTTCTAACCAATGCAGATACGACATTATTTGACAGCTTTGCCTACTACCAGTAAACGAGGGCGGGCATTCTTTGCCGCAAATAAAACGCCTCCATGAGTAAACATTAGGGTGCAGCCATGACGACTAAGGAATGAATGCAACATCCACCGCGCCACGTGGCGATGCGGGTGTTGGCAGCTATGGCCGGCCGAGAACCGCCAGCACCTACAGTCATTCCCGCGTTAAGTTGCGTTTCTTAAGGTTGCGTTCCCGCGTTAAGTTGCGGCGCCGAAGTTTGGGGGGCGACCGCAACTTAAGCATGGGGGCCATCGCAACTTAACGCGGTAATGACTCAATTTGTAGGTGTCAGGCCATTTTTGGCCGCGCAGGAGGCCATTTTTTGTCAAGTCCGGACCCGCTACGTGATTTTAGGCGGCAAAATACGCAAGCCCCACTCGCGCGCAAATTTCCCCGCCTGCTGGCCGTTTAGGTGAAAAGCGCGAATGCAACCTTACAAATTCAGTTCAGTTTTGCAGCCTCAGTGCGGGCTGCGGTCAGTACATAAGAATCCACGACCATGCAGGGTCTGTAATTGAGACATCTTGCAGGAAATAATCATTACCACCATCATCGATCATGCCAAATTAAATGCACCACAGAAGGGCGGCAAAGACAAGGTCGTTGAGGCCACACTGAGGCAGTCTCGCTGCCTGTGGCCTCCATGCTGTTATTATAGCCGGTGTTAGTACATGCAGGCCATTGACAGTAAATGAAGCTTCCCTCACGACTGTTCCCATGTTTTGTCACAGTCAAACGTGTGAAGCCGGTCGGCAATTAAGCGGTAACCCGCCAAAAAGAGAGCCGAAGTCAGAGGGTAAAAACACACATTATTTTGTGGTATAAAACACAGGCACTCACTGCGTGGCTGCCCACGGCGTGTTTTGCTGCCCGCCTTTGTCCAAAATATCTGACCTGGAAAATGGACTTTGGCCGGCTTTGACGCTGCAGCTGGATCGGGCTTGACGAGAGCTGTCGAATGCCGTATAGAAGTCCGTCAGAGGAGGAGGTGGTCGGCTGCTAGCCTAATTCTACCGTTAAGTTGCGTTCCCGCGTTAAGTTGCGGCGCAAAGTTTTAGGGGGCGATCGCAACTTAACGCGGGAATGACTGTACTACTAGGTAACACCTTGTTGTTGTGTCCCACGCCGCAGCAGAGTCTTGTTATTCTTGTACAGTAGAGGCAGCTGTATGTATGCATCTCTTGGTTTTATGCTGTCAACCAGTCAGTCGGTCAGTTCTTGTTGTTGTTGTTGTTGTTGTTGTTGTTGTTGTTGTTGTTGTTGTTGTTGTTGTTGTTGTTGTTGTTGTTGTTGTTGTTGTTGTTGTTGTTGTTGTTGTTGTTGGCGATGTTGTTGTTGTTGTTGTTGTTGTTGTTGTTGTTGTTGTTGTTGTTGTTGTTGTTGTTGTTGTTGTTGTTGTTGTTGTTGTTGTTGTTGTTGTTGTTGTTGTTGTTGTTGTTGTTGTTGTTGTTGTTGTTGTTGTTGTTGTTGTTGTTGTTGTTGTTGTTGTTGTTGTTGTTGTTGTTGTTGTTGTTGTTGTTGTTGTTGTTGTTGTTGTTGTTGTTGTTGTTGTTGTTGTTGTTGTTGTTGTTGCCGGTCAGTCAGTAGAATCCCACGCCGGGGATCGCCAGTTATTTTTTTTTTTTCGGGGAAATGGGTATATTTTATTAGCCAATTATGGACCAAAGAGGTGAGAGGGGAAATGAGTATCAGCGAATCCTAATGAAGGTGGGCACGCACACGTGTGGCGGTGACAGGTGAAAGGCTAATAGGGCGCGTTATTAGACCAGGGAAGCCATTGGACCTGAGTGATGTCGCCATGAGGCATACTGGTGAATACCTGATTACGGCCCAGTAGATCATGAAAAAGCTGGAGCGGGCTGGGCTTGTCGTTATTGGGCCCTGGGTCCCACACCCTGTGTTGTTCCTGAGCTAACAGCCAGTAGCGGCGCATAGCCGCATTCCATAGGTATATAAAGCGCCGGACTACGCCGCCGCGGGTATACTCCTCGCGGACCTTAAAGACTGTCTCGTTGCGTATGGTCCAGATCGCGTATAGCATAGTAGTGCGTAGCCATATCCATTCTGCTTGGGAAACTGAAAGCTCGGACCCTGGTGTGCCAGCAATACCGAAAATGATGGTACGCACGCTGATTGGGAGAGTGGGTGGCGATGCCGTCCATGCGGCCCAGATGTTAATGAGCCACGTCCAAACCCCAGGGAGATTACAGTAAAGAAACCTGTGCTCAATGGTTTCACTAGGGTGCGTGCACAGGCATGATGCATCATGACCAAAACGCTCGTGGAGCATGGCGCAGACCCCTATCGCCCTATGCATCAAAAGGTGTTGTACATCAGTGGCCCTGCGGTCCACGAGAGGGTGGTCTACCGCCAGGGTAATCATCTTAACCCAAGTGTAGCCCGGCCAATGTATTCCCCAGCGGGCTCGGCCCGGGTGGGGCTGATGGTACATATGCAACAAGATATCATAACCCCAATCTGCGGTGTACTCAAAGATACATTTGCTGGTTCTGATGTCCCCCTTGGTTAAGACCCATCCAAATTCAACCGGGTCCAGATGTAGTAGATCGAGCCGTGTGTTGCCCACGTGTAGCCATGTAATGCTCTCAACCGGGGATAATGGGTCCGGCTGGATCATGCAAGATCTTGGCACAGACCATGGGACTACGCGTATGCGGTGACACTGGGAAGCTGGCGTGTACGCATATAAGGTGGATAGTTGATACAGACACCCATTGTGGCCAGAAATAGCGTCCAGCAGTTGTAGTTGGAGCCCCTCAGGTGGCAGAACCGTCACGACTAAACCCTTGCACGCAGGCGTGACTCCGTCGGCGTAGAAGCTAACCCAGTCGCCGGTTATAATTGGCTTGCGTGGGGCAGTCATCAATGCATGCCACGCCGCTGGTATCGCACTTATAAGAGTTTGCCACGCTTGCAGGGAGGGCATGTGGGAGACCCAAGTGCTGACCTCGTCGTAGCTGAGCCGTCGGTACGCAGCGCCGTGCCCCAGGTAGAGGTCCAGCACCCTGACAATCGGCGGTGACGCGCGCAGAAAGCCATCATACGGGTTGTGTCCGTGGAGAGTGCCCAGGGGCTTGTTAGTAGCGTCTGTGATTAAGTCATTAAAAAAGAGTGGCTGCCGTGCCACCTCCTCTCTAGTAGTAGGAAAGACTAGGCGACCCGGCTTGAGCTTATTGTAACCTGTCCATATGCGCTGCCAATACCATGGGAGTCCTTTGTACGAAATAAGGGTGCTGCCCAGTATGCCCGCCCCCAGTTGCCACGAGGTGCCACTAGCATGGGTGGAAAGAGAGGCTAGCGTTTCACGTGCAAGCATGCAGCCAGGGTGTGTGTTAACGCCCATAAAAACGGATATCACTTGTTTAGCATACAGCGACCACAGACGCCATTGTATGTTGTGGAGCCCGAGGCCCCCGTGCACCCATGACATGAAGGACATCTCTCTGTTGATCCATCCGTGGACCGTGTGGGAGATTAAGCCTTTCTGTTTCCAGACAAAATTGCTGCCAAGGCGTTGGATGAGCTGTGTGGTGGCATCATTGGGTGGGTGTGCTTGGCAATAATACAAGACCTTAGAGAACAACAGTTGGTTGACGATCAGGGTTCGCCCTCGTAGGCTCATGCGGTGGACGGCCCCCCAGCGCCCTGCGGTAAGGAGAACGCCTGCAAGCTTGCCCACGTGGTTGGTTTCATCATACATGAAAGAACGTTGTTCAGCCAAGCGTCCCTCGGGTGTGCAGCCGATGGGACAATTGTGCAAAAGGTGGTGATCCCCCGGCTTGACCCAGGTCACAGCCAGGTTGGGGAGGGCGTAGCGTAGGGTGTTGGTTTTGCCGATATGCAGTCCCGTGGACTTGAGCACATTGCATCGTTGTTGTGTGGCAACAGAATAGGTAGTGATATTATCCATGACAGCATGCACTTCAGGCAGAGAGATACAAACATTTGTTGTGTCATCCACATAAGCCGTTTGGAATATACCTTTACCGTTACCTGTCGGGAAGCCCCGAATGCGAGGATCGTTCTGGTGTAGCCAGTAGAGTCCTGCGTGGGCCAAGAGAAATAGAATAGGGGACATGCAATCTCCTTGTGGTAGCGATCGTGAGCTAGCGCCGGTCGCTGACTTGTGTCCGTCTATTAGTAAATACCAAGCCAGGGATTTGATCATACCCATAATGACGGTCATGAGTTGTGGGCCAAATCCTAGTGCGGTTAGAATGTGTTCTAGGTATTCCCAGCACATACGGTCAAAGGCTTTTTCAAAATCCCAAAACAATATGAAACCCTCTATATCGTCGCGCCAGGCTTTTTCCACAATGTCCATGATGAGGGTAATGCTGTCGTTGATGTGGAGATTGGCCCTAAAGCCCACTTGCTCCGGACCAATGAGGAAGTCTAGGACGGTGTATAAGCGTCGTTGGATTATTTTACTGATGATTTTGTACGCTACCGTAAGGAGACGGATTGGGCGGTAGTTTTTCCATAGAGTCTTGTCTCCTTTTTTGTACAGTAAGATAAGCGCAGATTCAGCCCATCTGCCGCTCACCTTACCGTGCCGCCAAATTTCAAGAATACATTCGTAGAAATCTATGTGTAGAAGGGACCAGAACGTTTTCCAGAATTCAATAGGCAGACCGTCGACCCCGGGGGCGCTACCGGTTTTGATGTGTTCCATAGCTGTTGTGGCCTCTTCCATGGAGGGGATTTGATCGAGTTCCTGCTGTTGAGCTGGTGTAAGGCGACGGGGAATGGCATGTAGGATTTTTTGCATGGCTGCAGATGAGTCAGGATGGGGTTCGTTTAGAAAGAGAGCTGAGTAGTAACGGTGACCACTCTGTAGTATGGAGGTGATGTCTCGGTGGCTGCCGTGTTCGTCTTGGATTTCCGTGATAGAGGAGTGAGCTTTAGGGGTAGGAATCAGAGCAAAGAACTCTTTGGTCATTCTTTCTCCTACCTGGTGCCACCACAGATTTTCTGAGTCTAGTGCTAATGTGTGACGCTCGAAACGTAGTTTGTCAAGTTCGGTCTGAGCTCTTTGAAGTTTTGTTAGTTCCGATTGATACAGGGTAGGCTTCGCTTGGAGTTTATTCACTATGCGTTGGTAGTACCGATAGTCCTGTCCTTTCTGGCGGCGGATATTTTGTGAATACAGTTGGGAAAATTCTAGAATGTTAGCTAGGCCCTCCTGCATCCAGCTGCAGCAGTCTGTGTAGCTACCCTTGCTGGCTCTCCACGACTGCCAGCGTGTCATGATCTCAAGGTAGTACTTATCGTCCGCGAGTAGGTGTTTGTTTAAGCGGGGAATGCCGGGGCCCCGGGCGGAGTTGGTGTGATGGGCAAGGGTAACGATGAGTGGGTAGTGATCAGAAAAATTAACAGAACGGTCGACCGATGCGTAGCAAACTAGGTCCGCCCATGCGGGTGTGATGTAGATTTTATCAAGACGACGAGTAGTGCGTACATTTAAACGTGTGGCCAGCCAAGTGGGCCCGTGGTCTCGTGAGCGGATGACATCCTGTAAGTTCAGGTCCATGATCTGTTTACTGAAGGCCGCTGTGCGTATAGGGGGGTGTTCATCCAGGTCTATATTGAAATCGCCCATCAACGCAATTTCGAACCCCTGTGAGATAAGGTCAGCGGCCATTTTGAAGAGGGAAGGGTAGAATGAGGCTTGATCCGTTGGCTCGGTTGGGGCATATACACTAATAATGTATCCCTTATTTCCTGCCCATGTAATGGACTGCCGCGTCCAACGGCCCTGCCATCTAGCCTCCGCTGTGTCGGTAGCTATAGCCCAGTCCTGGCATGTCAGCGTAGGGTTGGGAGGTTTACGGTATTGAATGAGGGCAGTGCCCCCTTGTGTACCGCGTGCCCATGCCCAACGGTGAACTGTCCTAGGTGCAAGTGCTCTAGCAGCTCTAAGGGCGGTGCGTGTGGCAGCTTCTTGGATTTTATGTTCCTGCAGTCCTATCCAAATTTCATGCGAGGGGCCCACGTAGCGCTCGAGCAAGTTGTGTAATGCATTTGCTAATTCTCGTGTGCGAGGTATTCGCTGTCCCTGCCCTGGTGTGTGTGACCCGTATGTGTTCAGCCCCCTGACATTCCACGATACCAGTGTTAGTTGACTCATGTCATTGCAGGGCTCCAGCGGACCAGGCCGGGTAGGTTCCGTGTAGGTCCCCATGGCGTGGTGAGATTGGACCTGCGAAAGGTGAAAGACACGGCACAACATGCACAGGGCGTGGGCGTGAGATAGTCATTAAAAGAGAGACCTACTGTGCAGTGTGCTGTGAGCAGAACCAAAGCGATTGGAAAGGCTGCATTACACCCACGTTTGGGTAATGGCAGCAGGTATTGAGAAAAGTCGTTATGGAGGTGTCTTGGTGATAGCGGATCACCTGGTGTGGCGATAACTATTCCATAGTCATTGCGCCTGTGAAAGGGTAACCGAGGGTACAGGAGGTCACGCTCCAAGGAGACTACTCGCCCACCCAGGTGGAGGGGCCCAGGCCTAGTCCATCCTGCCGATGGGTTTTCGAATCCGAGCCGTGGCTCACTGACCGAATGCCATAATGGGGTAGCCGTCACGAGAAACAGTGAGGCGAGGGGCGGACTTACGAATTTCGTAAGGCCTGCTCCTTCTACCCACACGTTTCAAGTGACGGCTAGCTGTTCCGCCCCTCAGAAGAGATGGCTAGACGTACCTTTTCGTGCTGAATCCGAATCTGCCCTTTGTTTCGCGTTTAGATTACTACGTAAGGTGCTATCTCGTCCGCCGTCAGGGCCACCATAGCCAGCTTGTGCCAAAGGGGATTTCCGTTAGCCAGTTATTCGCCAGACAGTTGTCGCCGATAACTACCAACTACCAACTACAAATGTACCACAAATACCAATCAAAGCCCCGCCGCGCCGCGCCGCGTCACGCCACCCTGCCCCCGAACGCATGAACTCCTACTTTCCCGCGTTTTCCTGACAAAGATCCGTGACCAAATATAGATCTGAATCATCGCAGCCTGATGTGACCTCATCTTCGGATGCACGTGGCGAAGGTTCCTTCGAGACGTCACTCGCTCCTTTCGCTGACAGGCAGCCAGCCTCAGCCAGCCGGGGATGCCAGGAGAATAATGACTGCAGGCATGATGCTGGGAAGGATCCCGAGAATACCGCACTTGACATCACGCCCGTGTGCGCCAAAGAAATGCATACTGCGGCGCAACGTAAGCAAACTGTGTAAGTGTGTATGCACCACTCATCGTTCACCACGTGGTCGGGCAAAGCGTCCTTCTAGGTTCGGAAAATTCCGTCCCCGCTGTCCCAGCCTCCACCAGTCCCATGACGAGGAACCTTGCAAGTGGCCGTGCCACGAGGGCAAACAAACCCGCGCGACGCGAGGCCCCGTGCCACCAGGTCCGTGCACACGCATTGCCCAAGCCCCGTGATACGCATAATAGAAGCATCGCTCGCCATCGTTATTCCTTTTTCGGGAATCCACAGACCATTGCAATCTCTTCCGGCTATAGGGTGGAGGGGGGAATATCCCCAGTAGGATCACGTTCTTAATTCACAGGAGTTGAACCGTTTCGGGAACTGGGTGGCGCTGATCGACCATCCTCGGGCTAGCATTTCTTGTGGGGGACAGGGTTCGCGGGTCGGAACCACTGCATGGAGCTCGCTATGGTATCTGTGGCTTTGGCCCCGGTGACGGACACTTCCGCAGCGATTGTGGGGGCTAGACCACATCCTCGGCGTTTGTCTAGGAAAAAGTTTAGTGAGTCTGGGCAGCGTCCCATCAGCAAACCCGTTCGTTGCTCCAGTAAAGGGTATACCGGGCAGGCATTGAAGCAGGAGCGCTCTGAGAGGCATGTAGTCAGGGCGCTTGCCACGGAGTTGCAGGCCACGCCGCAGAGTAATGGTGACTCTTCGACGGATGGGTGGTCCCACGCATTGGCGGTTAACGGGCCCTCCATCACGAATGGCGTGGTCGAGCGTGAGTCGTCTAGGGACAGCGATGCAAACTCGGCGGATGCCGCAGGTGGTGGAAAGGGCAGATCAGGAAAACCGAAGCGAGATGCCCGAAATTTCACCCCTCTGGAGAAGCTCCAGTGGACCACCAGCATGCCAGAATACATGCAGTCGTGCCCCGACGAGCTTCTCCTAGGAGACTCGTGGCTATACACAAAAGCGGGGGGCATGGCACCGCCGTCCCCTTCCGCCCGGCGATCCCTGAGCGTGTCGGATCCCACTAAGGACGGGTCCAACGGCGCGCCCAGCAAATTGGATCCGTACATCTCGGCGACGCCCGCTGTGAAATGGGGCTCGCTGTCCGCGGGGCCCCAGTATGGGAAATCCGAGATCCCCCAGATGTGGCCAGATCCCGTGTGGCAGCGGGTAGTAGAAGAGGCCCGAGCGGTCGCGGCCGAGGAGCCCTTTCTGTGCACGAACATGCACGGGTGCATCCTGGACCACAACTGCCTCGAAAAGTCGCTCGCGTTTATTCTTTCGAACCGGCTGTCGAACGACATCCTCCTGCCCACACAGCTCATGGAGCTATTTTTGGACGTGATGGCGTGTGATGAGGACATCCGGGTCGCGATACGCGAGGATGCCAAGGCGGTCGTCACGCGCGACCCTGCGTGCCAGAAGTACATCCACGCCATCCTGTACATGAAGGGGTGCGTGTGTTAACTTGCCATAAGGCAGCCATCGGCTCTGGGTAGGAAGGCGTGCGTGTACAAGCTTGGCTCGGTACAGGACACGCAGGTGTAGTTACCTTTTCTCTGGGCACGGAGGGGTTTGTGCACGGCAAGTGAAAGCTACACCCAGACTCAAGCCAGCTCATAGTTTGGCTAGTGGGTACACTAGTGCGTACACACGGACAGGAAGGGATGCGTGTGTCACTGTGGTATGAATATGCCACGAAGCGAATTCACAGGCGATTCTGGACATGCGAGGCGAGAAATAAAATCGCGAGTGGGAGTGGCCGTGGGCGTGGCCGTGCCGTGGGCGTGCCTTGGGTTGGGTTGGGTTGGGGGGGGGGGGGGGGGGGGGGGGCGTGTTACAATCCTTCACAGTTTCCTTTCCAATGCATGGGAGAGGTGTGCTGGGCTTGGGGCTTGGGGACAATCTATACCTCACGTACCCCTCCTCTCCGCCCGCCACCCCTCCTCTCCGTCCCCCAGTTGCTTTTCATTAGTTCTATCCCCCACCCCTTGTCTGCGATTCCCCCCCGCGCTATTCATGCCAGCGCTCTGTTCGGACTTTTTCCACCGCTGGTAAATGAATCACTGAGATCCGTGCCCTCCTTTGGTGCCCACCATTTAGGACCCCGTCCTCTCCTCCCCCCCCCCTCCCCCCCCCCCTGCTCTTCTCGCCTTCCCCTCTCTTGTCCCACCCTTGCTATTCCCACGTTTCCTTCCCACCCGCATCCTTCGCCACCTCCCCCGGGCTGTCGCGATGTCTGCTGCGCGCGATGTTGGCGTCGCTTTCTCTTCCCATGTCATCGGCGTCCACTTGTGCCCGTGTCGATCCGGTAGATTATCCCTGGGATGGGTGTCCACCGTGTACTTGCCCATCATGTGCACCGTTGGAGATTGCAGTTGCCCATCAGCCGTCAAAGTGCCCCGCGCTCTCCAGCGGACATCGCTCCAAGACCGTGCTCCCCTAGACCATGCTCCCCTAGACCATGCTCCCCTCAACCGTCTGCCTGCGCCCTGATGTCGTGTCCCCACAAGTCCTTAGAACCCGGCTGCTTTTCGCTCCGGGTTTTTTTGTTACCCCCTGTGTTGCCTCTCCTTTGAAACTCTGCTCTCCCTTTTCTGTTCTACTTTTATTCTTATTTTTGGTATCCCTCCTCTGCATGGTGGCTCCTCCCCACCCGCTGCCACGCGCTGCAGGTTGTCATTATAATTTATAAATGCCATTGATTGCTTTCATTGCCGTTATGTGCATCTTGGCCCGCTGGCTACCCCCCCCCCCCCCCCTCCCCGGCTGCCGTGCGCCCACAGCTACCACGCCCTACAGGCGTACCGCATCGCGCACCACCTGTACAAGAAGGGACGCCATGTGCTCGCCTACATGCTGCAGTCCCTCATCAGCCAGAAGCTCGGGCTGGACATCCATCCGGCCGCGCGCATCGGCCACGGCGTGTTGATGGACCACGGGATGGGGATCGTCATCGGAGAGACGGCGGTGGTGGGCGAGATGTGCTCGCTCATGCAGGTGGGTGGCCTGGTGTATAGTGTGATGGGCGCGCTCATGCAGGCAGGGAGGAGGGTTATTTTTTACAACTAGTTATTGTTAGGCATTCTGCTAGGTGAGTTTGGATGCGCTGTCATCCAGGCGGGTGGTGCGCTTCCAGTGTACTTGGCTCACTAGTGCAGTTCAGGTGGCAGATGAACGTGCTCGCTCATGCAGGCGGGGGTGGTGTCTTTGCTGACGACTTCAACAGTAATGCCCACCAAACCGTTCAGAGCAAGATAACGCGATAGAAGTAAAGATTGCCTACAGCATTTGGAATTTCTGCGTCGAAGACTTGATCCACCTAGTTGTTAGTCTTCTTTAGTTGCCCGCTCTTTGTCTAGGGACCAGGTGGCTGAACCCTTCCACGGTTTCGCCCTCCCTCCCTCTTTTTCCCTGCGGCAGGGTTTTGCGTTGGACAGTTCCCCGTTTCCTCTTGACCTCTCACGCTCACCTCCACTGTTTTACTCACCCTCCCTCCGCTTCCCCTACCCCAGGGCGTGACGTTGGGCGGCACGGGCAAGGAGGGGGGCGACCGCCACCCCAAGCTGGGCCACGGCGTGCTGGTGGCAGCGCACGCGACCATCCTGGGCAACATCAGCATCGGGACGGGCTCCATGATCGCGGCAGGGTCCCTGGTTCTCAAGAACGTGGAGCGGCGCACGTGAGTGGTTGAGGATTATTATTCATCATTATGAATGAATTCATATGAAGGGTTGGTTGGTACTAATGCTCAAGCAGGTGGAGCGCCCCACGCAAGTGGTGGGGGGAGGTCATTTCCTTTGCATGATGAGAATTCTGTGTATGGGTGCTTGGTGTGGGTGGGTTGGGTGCTTGGCTATGGGTGTTTGGTACGAATGCTCCAGAACGTGAAGTTGCGCACATGAGTGTTATTGTGGCATCTGCATGGCTTTGCTATGCGTCAGTTCATACGGGTGACCAACTCACATGACAGATACGGGTGAAAACATGCTTGGCATGAACCGCTTCCAGGCCCATTTGACTAATGACCTCTTGCGATCTCTCGATCGCTGCCTCGCCCCACAGTCCACGTCATCGTGATGTTTTCGCTCGTCTCTCATCTAACCCTGCTCCCTCTGCCGTGCCCCCATCTTCGCTGTCTCCTGCTCCTGTGGATGGCCCAACCCCACTGCCCCGGCATTGCCCCCTGCCTCCCAATTTCCCCGCAGGATTGTTGCTGGCAGCCCCGCGCGCGTCGTCGGGGTGAAGCTTCACGGCCTGCCCGCGCTCTCCATGAACCAGGCGCTGTCAGCCAGTAGGTTATTACCCCGATACAGAAATGCACAGCCGTACCCGCAAGCTTGTCCATGAGCCAGGCACTGGCTGGTAGGTTATTACCCCATGACAGTAATGCTCCGTAGCACCGGCAAGCTTGTCCATGAACCAGGCACTGGCGGCCGATATCTTGTCATCTCACTCCCATGCATCATAGCTTGCATTGTAGCAGCACGGGGCATGATAGGATCACGGGTCAGGTGCTGGTGCTTGTCGTCTTATGACTCTGAATCTCTTTGTGGACCCCCCTGGGCACGCGACGCGCTCTCAGTCAGTATTTTCTCAATCCAGAAAGGGGTTGCCTTGCGGGGGGGGAAAAAAAAAGAAAAAGAAAGAACGAAAAAAAGTAAAAAAGCCGAAGGTTATCAGCCGTGTAGCGGTCATGTGCACCCTATGCACTGTGCCCACCTGTATAAAGTACGTAAGTTCTTGCATGTCATGGCGAGGACGTGTCATGGCGCGGTATCACGGCACAGGCTGCCACTAGGCTTACCATTATCCATAGCATGTCTACATAGATATATCCCACTAGGTCCGTACCAATATCCATATCAGGTCTACATAGATATATCCCACCACTAGGTTCCGTGCCACTTTCCATATCATGTCTACATAGATATAAAGTGAGCGGTATGGCGAGGTGCGGTGAGCGACCAACACATGAGGATATGTCACAGCAATAGATAGGATTGAGTGACGGACTGTGTCCACTGCGCACCGCCGCCACTGTCCGTGTGTCTAGTTCTTCTATTGCTGTATCCTGCTAACCGCGATCCTGTCGTGTTGTCCTGTGCCTGTCGTCACGGCCCCACCATGACGCCCCTCCCATGACCAACGTTTTCTCCTCCCCCCCCCCCCCCCCCCCCCCCCCCCCCGTAAAGGCCGCCCACCCCCGTCCCATGAGAAAGCCGAGTCCTTCTGCAAGGAATGGGAGGCGGCGGTCGGCAAGCAGCTGTCGGTCAATGCGAGCTTCCAGAGTGCGCAAGTCACGGAAGACAGCTACGTGCGCACCGAGGATGGCGCGGTGGCCAGCGTGAGCAGCAAGAGTGCGAGCATCACCGCCCAGCAAGGCACGGTGGCCACGCAAAGTGGTGACGTGGCCAGCATAAAGTCAGCCACAGTGACCATGACCACCACCACGACCACGGCCAAGAAGGGTGGCGCCCCAGTTGTGGGGGGGCTGGTGGGGCGGCTTCCGGGGGCAGCCCCACTTAAGAAAGGCAACGCGGTGGACATGGGCGCAGACACGGTGATCTGAGGGGGCTGCTGGTGTTAGCCATGGGGTCTACCAGTAGGCGCGCTTGGTGGGCAGTTGACCCTGTTTGTATTTGTTAGGCCGCTGGGCACTTGGAGGCCAGATCATGTAGGGCTCCTTTCGAAGATCAAAAGGCTCCCTAATATGAATTTCATAGAATGTCACAAAGGTCCCTGTTAGGAAACAGATCAGGTATCTAAACAGAGTTTTTTGCGGCATTTGGATACAGCCAAGGACAAAGGACGATCTTGGCTGGTGTTCTAATCAAACAGGGGCAAGTGCAAAAGCTTGCCCTGCTCCAAGGGTGATATATTCTTGCTGAAACTCGTTAGAAATCAGTCTCTCTGAGTCATGTGTTGGGAAGGGAGGCAAAATGTGCAGTTGGAAAATGTGACCAAGCCGCCTTTATGTCGCGCGCCGGAGTAGCATGTCCCGACTCGCGCAGTATTCCTTTTCCTTGCGTCCCGGCTTGTCTGTCATTGACGGCGGATTGCCCGCAATGCTTTCGTGTAATTATTTTCTAATGAGATTAGCATAGTACTCTGTGGCATGCCCATGCGCATGACACGGAAGTACTTACTTTCTTATTGTTGTTGTTGTGTCCCACTCTGCACATGAGCAGCAGAGAAGCTACTGTGGCCGAGGGCAGGATATATATTTAGTATCGATTGGTGCTCATGTGCCCGCAGTCACGTGTCTATCAATTAATCGATCGGTGGTACTATCGGGGCACTGTGACGAGGACGGTTGCATCATCGGATACACCCACGCGCCACACAATTGCATGAGGATGCAGGGCTTCTGGGATTATCTGTACTCCGCGCGCCCGCTTGATAGACAAGAAGAAATGGGCTGCCGCCTTCAATAAGCAACTTCCTGTGGAGTGTGGGGCATGCTCCTGATTTCTCCCCACGGGCCCCGCGGCCCATTGGTAGAATGCAGGGTAGAATTCCCCAGGTGGATCGAGATTATTTCCCCTGCAGGATAGATTCTCATGATGATAGCCGCTGCACTACCGCCTGGTCTACCCATGCATGCTAGCAACTTCTGTGGCCTGCCAGGATCGACCGGCATGCCGGATACCCGCTAGGGATCCCCGGCGGTGCCAGCGCTAAAGCGAGCACTGATACTCAGTTCACGTATATTCGACTGTGTCACATTAACTCGCGTTATTACATAACGCAATTTTTTGCGTTGTGAGGTTATAACGCAAAAAATTGCGTTGTTAACATGGAGTTCAAACAACTATTTCCCAATAGTTTAGAGGCCAAACAACTGCAGTCAGGCTTAGTTTATAACCCTAGGATCTCATAAAAAAATCCCCGTACCCAAGTACCCAACGGTTGCCACGTGGCATCATGCAATGCCAGCTGTAAATCAGGACTTTTTAGGGAAGACGAAGGTGATGGCCGAACGAAATCGCGCGTACCCACTGCAGTCCTGCTGTAGTCTAGCGACATGGCGCAGCTGTTTGACCCCAGGAAACGCGATCGTAACCTAATAGGAAGACATGTTAGCGTCCCAGCAACATACTGGGGTGAGAAATGGGCGAGGAAACAGTACAAGGGTGGCTGGAATGAGGCCAAAGTGCAGGGAAACGTGAAATCTTTCATGAAAGCATCGCCGAAGGTCGGTGATCTGGACCTGTGGAGGTGCTACTTCCCTCGAGATAGGTCGCACGAGCTGTTTAACGAATGGCAGGTGCTGAAATGGCTCGATTCCGAGCCAGACGAGATGGATGATATTGTCCTCCGGGTCGAGCAGCTGGACGAGGAGCTGGGCTACGCCCTGCCCGAGGATGCTGCCCAGAAGGCCACTGTCGGCTTAGATTCGGATAATGGCGAGGAGGAGGAGGGGGACGCGGGAGACGACGATGAGGAGGAGGAGGAGGAGGAGGAGGAGGAGGAGGAGGAGGAGGAGGACGAGGACGAGGACGAGGACGAGGAGGAGGAGGAGGAGGAGGAGGAGGAGCCGGCGCCGGTTCAGAAAAGAAAGCGAGGGCGGCCTGCGGGGTCCAAGAGCAAGACCTCGACCAAGCGAGCTGCAAGGGAGGCTGCCAAGGCCGGCAATGTCACGAGCGATGAGGAGGAAGAGGAGGCGGATGAGGATGATTTTGTGGATCCGGAGCTGCAGGCCAAGTCGGTGGAGGACGCCATTGAGGCCGAGCTGGCAGACCTGGCGGGGTGGATGGTAAAGGACGCCGAGGGCTGGAAGGAGGCCGACTGGCAGCAGGAGGGCATCCGCCTGGTGGAGCATGCAGTGAGGCGGGAGGCCCAGCTGATCAACCTTCCCAAGAGGTCGGTGGATCCCCTCGAGTGGCTCCACCTCATCTGGGAGGAGGAGCAGTGCGAGAAGATCGCAGACGCCACCACGGCGTATGCTGCGTCACAGTATGCTGTATTATTGGCTGCAGGTGGTTGCCCTGTCTTATTTTGACATATCTGGGCTTAGTTTGTGCATCTCCATGGGTTTATGCCCCCCAAGGGGCCCACGGTGCCTTTTGTGTGCACCCACTTGTCTACCCAGTGTTATAGTGTTATAATTTCATGGGTGTGGGGAAAATAGGAGGGCTGCTTATTTCAAGCCCATATGCAGCCACGAGGGTCTACATATATTGCTTTTTTTTTTTTTTTTTTTTCGGTCCGAGGATGCGGATGGCGCTGCCTTCTATTCCCCCAACCACCGGCCTGACATCCTGGTGCTGGACTTTGAGGGGGGTGGCCGGCATCTGCTTATTGACGTTTCGGTGGCGCGGCCCTTGGCTCTTAGCCACGTGGCTGGGGCCTCCCTCACGGCAGGTTACACGGCGGACCGGGCGGAGCGGGCCAAGCTCCTGGCCTACGGCGACGTCGGGCACCATCGTGTGGTGCCCTTTGTCCTGGAGGAGTTTGGGGCCATGGGGCCCCTGACCTCCGCCTTCTTCAAGGAGTGTTGCCGGCTCCGGGAGGACCGGCTGGACCTGGAGGGCCAGCGGGCCCCATGGTCGGCGCGGACCTGGACGTCATATTGGCGTCAGCGCCTGTCGGTGGCGCTGACTCGGGCCATGGCTGACATCATGCTCCGCCGTACGCGGGCTGATTTTGCGGTGCAGCAGGGCTATTAGGTTCCTCCCGTTAGGCGTTTCCATTGGTCTTATCGTAGTATAGAGCTTTGACATGGCTCTGTATATAGGTTTATAGCTGGGCGTTTGCTTTGGTTTGAGTGATTTCACTCTGCTGTAAGTAATTATATTTTTAATACATATATTGCTTTTACTCCAAAAAATTCAGTGCCTGCAATACTTGACCCATGTGGCATACCGGCCCCTTGTAGTGTGAGGGGGTCATAGTTTACGAGACCCATGTGTCTTCAACTTTGAATTTCACATAGCCAGGCTGGGAATTACATGCCAAGACCATATACTACATTTTTTTATATATCTCAGAGAATTCATAACTGGCCTCAGATAGCCCATATCATGCTTGCTTCATTAGATGTGTTTAATTGAAATAAAGTGTTATAACGCAAAAAATTGCGTTATAAATGTGCTAACGCGAGTTAATTAATTAATAGCCACGTGACTGCGTCACGTGAGCATAAGTCCTCAGAGGGAGGGGAACATGGCCAGATGGAATGGATGATGTAAGCTATCTAGGTCCTAGTTACAGGGTTGTGGGCACCGCGGCCCGAATCGCTATGAATGCCATACGCGCGGACTGTGTCACGCCAAAAATCCATCATGAGTAGGGTGGGATCAATTAGTTGCCGACGTACTTTAAGTGGGTACCCTTCATAAAATCGTGCCACTTCTCTTTGCAGGTCATCTGCCTTCAGTTAACGGATTAGCCGGGAGGCTTGCCGGGCGTGAGCCCGATCTTCCTTGGACAGCACATGTCCATGCCTAGCCTGTCACAGAAGACCCAGGGGTAACGACCTGGCCGCGCACGGCCATGGGCTCACCATGTGAGGACAAAGTGCCCGGGCTGTGCAGGCTTGGTGCCAGCCAGCTGTATCTGATCGATGTGTATACCTGATCTGTGCGGGCTTGGTGCCTGGCTAGGCCCAGGTACCTGTCAGAGCCGAATGTGAGAAACAAAGGGTAGACCAATGTACATAATCCTCATTGCTACTACGGAAACTGTATGGAATATCAAGCGCCCTACGTAACACCTTGGTGATGGCTCCGTTGAGCCAAGCTTCCATCTCCTGCGTCAACGTCCATGCCTCCACGCCATAGGTGAGTCGACCGTCAGGATCATGACCCAGAAAAGGCGATCGCGTGTGACGATCCGGGGCAGGGGCAGGGTTGCTCCACCAGCGGCGGTGCTAGTCGTGGAGCTGCCCCCACGCCATGCCGATCCGGGTCGTCATGCCATCCTCACAGTCAGGCAGCCAGCTGCCGAGCAGTTTGAAGTGGCCAGTTGAAGGGTGGTGCACCTCGGTGTTGTCCAAAAGGCGGAGCTCGGGGCGGCAGACAGCCCGTCGGGCTGCCAATGATGGCCTCGGCCTTGGGGCTGATTTCTTGATAAGCCAGGCTACCGCGCGTGCCTCGGATGCCAGGCAGCCAGGTGGGATGAACGGATGGTGATGGGGTGTACTGGAAGTTAACTTCTGCGTCTCAATCAGATCGTCCTGCAGGCTCACCAAAGCAATCCCCACCTGGTTGAATTGGATTCCAACCAGAGACCGGCACGCAAGTGCGCACAATGATGGATCATTCATTCATAGATAAGCTGATCAATTTTCTCGTAGACTGCGGCACGTTGCACATGGATCATTGCACAGGGCAGAAAAGTCATGGCTACATGCTGGCATATGTGAGGAGGGACGAAATGGTACAAAAGGCAGGAGAAATGGCGTGAGCGTACAGCAGTGTGCATTGTGAGGATCATATTGTGGTTGCCAATCGCGCAAGCAGCAACATGCCAAAGCGGAGGGATGGAAGGATTGTGCCATGAAGCTAGTCTGATGAGCCGTGTGAGCAGGGTCAACGATTGTCTAATTAGAAAAAGCCTATATGCAGACTAATAATGCCGACATAGACAAGGTAACATAAGCCGTCACGTGTCTCATTCATATCAAGGACAGTAGCATTGACGTACGGTGGAAACTGCCATGTATTTAGCTAATCGCCATATCAAGTCCATAACCTTCGAGCAGTACCTGAGGCGGTATAAGATGATACAGCAAAATTAATCACGGTCGCCATCTGACGAGTAAATTTCCCGAGAATTGCCGATGCATACATTGTGCATGCCATTACTTCCGTGCTGGAGACAGTGACAGTAACTGACAGCAGCGATTGTAAGGGCCCGATCACGTGCCTCTTCAACATCTCACAAAAATCACGGTAAGCTTACGGATCGGCATGGTCTATGATGTGTAATTGCTGCCCAAAAGTTTAAACAAAGGCATTCAACGAGTGTTGTGCTTGCTGCTGGAGTCCATCTGCTGGACATTTCCCTCCACAGTAATGACTCGCACCCACATGCCGTGCTCAGTCTAATGTGAGGCAAACGTAAGGCTTCTAACCTAAGGCTAACCCCTAGGGTCATCTACACGGGAAAAAAGGCCCGAGGCTCGATCTCACGCAGACCTCCAACATGTGCCCGCTACATCAAGGAGACCATGTCATCCATAGAAACCTACCTCGAGTGATTTATCTAGTACCAAATCCGAAAGGCTTGCATCACTCCCCGGACAGGAGAACTTTTGCGGATGACTGTAGGTGTAAGTTGGCGATGCCATGGTAACCGGAGACGTCCGTCCTATAGTCAGCAAAATTGGTGCGAGAGGTCCCCAGTTCGATTCCGGTCGGATTCATTTGCAGATCGCGTTTTTCCGCGTTTTCCGCGGCCCGGCACTGAACGCAAATGGTTTTCACCTTTGCGGAGTGTCTGATCAGAACCTACTTACTCGAGCCTTAGAACCTTAGATTGTCGTCAGATCACAAAGCGACAAATGTGAAAACGTGAGCGGCCCAAATCTGAGATTTCCTTAGATGTTTACAATTTGCAGGGACGGTGCACCACCAGGACCCCTGCTGAGGCGTGCGTGCCATTATGCAGGTGAGGTAACCAGAAATATAAGTTGCAGCGCCCCACGTCCCCATGACCCATAAGCTGCTCATGACAAGCAAACATAACCTGGCAGATTTTGCAAGAATCAGACTCATCAAACTCACTTTACTGCTGGCGCCTAGACAGCATTTACTCCCCCCTCAAAAACTTGCGCACTTCAAGTCCCCATCCGTAGTTGTCACTTGCCCTGTCCTGTGGGGTACTCCCACCCTGACCCAACCAAGCCGGCCACAACATTAGGGTTGGCCGCAGCAGCAATAGGCACGGCATAAGATGTCAGGCTTCAAACACACACGTGTAAAAAAAAAGGGGGGGGGCGGGGGCTGCATTGCTCTGCTCAGCATTCTAGGGAACTTAGGATTAGTGAAACCTGCTGCGCCGAAATACAAGGTAGGACAGAATATCTGGCAGCTTGACCTTGCATGGATGCATTACGTGGGCTACCATGAAGCTCTACAGAAAACATGGGCTGCACTTATTTGCCAAACGCAAACCCAGCGATTTTTTGAGATAGAAAACTTAATATTGAAGCACTGTGCGGTTCACTCCCTCACATGAAAGCAATGGTGCACCAAAAGTCCTGGTTCTGCTGCCAGCAAGTTGGACAGCCTTTTCTGCTATAAAAAATCAAGGTATGTATATGCTGTGAAAAGCGTAGAAGATCCTTGGGGAAAAAGTCACTGCATGTCGTCATATGTGATGCCATACAGGAGCGCAAACACTTACTGCAGAAGATGAACTACAGAGCTGCCATGTTATTTTTAAGCTTGGAATCAGGCATGAATCTGTGTCCACATATCGTACACGTTTGAGGCCATGTTTCATACATCCTAACTCCTTGACTAGACCACTCCCGGTCCGAATCTGCAGAGAAGATTTGATGAGACTCTGAGGGGGAAGAGCTCTGTGATATCAGGGATTGAGCATCAGTTACCCGTTAGGACAGCAGTGGGGGGATTCCAAAGCAAGGTCTCGCAAATTCTCCCACGCCCTATTACTGACTTCACCGCCAAAAAGTAAGTTCGAACCCTTGAACCAGTATCGACCGGTTTTGTTGGCAAATAAGATTGGCAGTGGGCGGCTTCTAGAGAGCAAACCACCTGGAAGGGCATATCTACCATCAGGTAGCTGCTTTCAAGGGTCTCATTGTTGCCATGGTATGCGCATGCAGGTTGATGCACCCATAACAGAAACGTCTACTTACCCAACGTGCAAGGGGCCAACCCAAGGAACTACAAGATCAGCACCTTAG
>RPFO01000072.1:4312244-4337244 GCA_009746045.1 Mesostigma viride
TGAAAATTCTGACGTAACACACAAGGATCTCCCTTGCCGCTTGACTGCATGAAATCAGTCACCGAAATGTGAGTTCAAGGCCGACGGTCTTGTCATTAACGTTTCCTAATGTTCTAAAATTTGTGGGGTATGCATAAAAGGCGGCAACTTCAGGCTGACACACCCACAGACAACCATGCAGATATCATCACCAACAAACGAGGGTCCCACTCAAGCAACTGGGTAGATGACCAACCAATTAAGGTCAAACCGACTGAACCACTAGCTGCAAAACCAACTCCATGCAAACAGAAACGCTTCCACCCCACACATGTGCATTTAAATTGCGCACATGATCACCATTATCAAAAGCTCCAACTTGCGGCGGTTGGCTGCATTGCGTATCACCAACATATCCACAAGTGCGTGCACACCCTAGCAGACCACCGTGACAGGCGGCCGCGTTAACGCGGCGGGACGAATAGTGTACCCGACCTTAGGCCATGCAAAACCCGACCTAAGTCCGGTGACTGATATCTGACAGCCCAACAGTACCGCCCACACTAGGCACGTAATTCTGGAGCCGGAACTGGTCCAACGGACTTCAATAGTGCATAGACAATTCATCGCGCCACGAATTACCAAAGTGAGAAAAAGTAGCCAGTGCTGCAGCGCAGCTGGCGAGCTATTTTGTCTGTCGACCAGCGAATAAACTCATTCCCTGGTCGACCCAGATTAACTCACAGAACAAAGATCCCAAACTCACGCTATTCCTTGCGTTCATGTCGGCGCCACCCGTGACCAGGGCATCGACAACCTCGGGCTTGCCCCAGCTAGAGCATGCGCTGTGCAGCGGAGTGTCACCATTCTGCACGATACGGTCACAAAAGCGCCCAAAGTGAAGTGAGTTTTGTTCGGGGCCAGCACACCACCACCACCACCACCACCACCACCACCACCACCACCACCACCACCACCACCACCACCACCGACACCAACACCGACACCGACACCGACACCGACACCGACACCGACACCGACACGGACACGGACACGGACACGGACACGGACACGGACACGGACACGGACACGGACACGGACACGGACACGGACACGGACACGGACACGGACACGGACACGGACACGGACACGGACACGGACACGGACACCGACACCGACACCGACACCGACACCGACACCGACACCGACACCGAGACCGACACCGACACCGACACCGACACGGACACGGACACGGACACGGACACGGACACGGACACGGACACGGACACGGACACGGACACGGACACGGACACGGACACGGACACGGACACGGACACGGACACGGACACGGACACGGACACGGACACGGACACGGACACGGACACGGACACGGACACGGACACGGACACGGACACGGACACGGACACGGACACGGACACGGACACGGACACGGACACGGACACGGACACGGACACGGACACGGACACGGACACGGACACGGACACGGACACGGACACGGACACGGACACGGACACGGACACGGACACGGACACGGACACGGACACGGACACGGACACGGACACGGACACGGACACGGACACGGACACGGACACGGACACGGACACGGACACGGACACGGACACGGACACGGACACGGACACGGACACGGACACGGACACGGACACGGACACGGACACGGACACACAGACATGGCCAAGACGGTGCCATGGAGCATTAATCAAGAGCACGAGGGAGGGTTCGTTAGTCAGGTTTCACGGCATGCAGGAAGAGGCGCGGGCAGGACAACACAGCAATGATGTCACGCACTAAGGCATGCTGACCTGCCGCCGAGTTCACTTTCTGAGAAGTATCGCAGACAGTTACACAACGGTAATATGTGTATAGCATAGGCGTCTACTAGGAACCGCAATAGCTAGTAGGTCTAGAGCGTCTACTAGGAGCCGCAAGTGGGGATAATACTAGCGCAACGACATATTTCAAAGGCCGCGACTTGTTCGCATGTTGCACAATAGCCACCAGTTACACATGCCATTCATGATGGCTGCACCCACCCTAACTGCTTGGGTAGACAATATTCAGCCCACCTGCCCAACCTTAAGTACACAAGATGAATCTGTGAAGACACTGTGAATTATTTGCAATGGCTCAGTATGCATGCTCCCCCGAACGGTAATCACAGTGAGGGAAGAGCGACAATTAAATGCAAATCCCTCCTAAAACGCTGCCAACACATCGAAAGGAAAAAAGAAAATGAGAAGCCAAAGCGGTCGGGGTGAGAACAATGATCAGAAACCTAGGGTCTGACATGACCACCAGAGGGCATTTCCCAGAGTGAAAGTTTTCTAAGCATGCATCTGAAATTTCTGATGTGACACACAAGGATCTCACTTGCCACTCGACTGCACGAAATCCGTCACCGAAATGTGAGTTCAAGGCCGTCTCGTCATTAACATTTGGGACCAGATGGCTTCCAGAGAGCAGCCCATCTGAAAGAATGCATCTGCTATGATCTCGGAAAGTATTGCTCCTAATGCTCTAAATTTTTTGTGGGGTATGCATTGGTAGGTGGCAACTTCAGGCTGACACACCCACAGACAACCCCGCATATATCATCACCAACAAACGAGGGTCCCACTCAAGCAACTGGGTAGATGACCAACCAATTAAGGTCAAACCGACTGAACCACTAGCTGCAAAACAAACTCCATGCAAACAGAAACGCTTCCACCCCACACATGTGCAGTTAAATTGCGCACATGATCACCATTATCAAAAGCTCCAACTTGCGGCGGTTGGCTGCATTGCGTATCACCAACATATCCACAAGTGCGTGCACACCCTAGCAGACCACCGTGACAGGCGGCCGCGTTAACGCGGCGGGACGAATAGTGTACCCGACCTTAGGCCATGCAAAACCCGACCTAAGTCCGGTGACTGATATCTGACAGTTCAACAGTACCGCCCACACTAGGCACGTAATTCTGGAGCCGGAACTGGTCCAACGGACTTCAATAGTGCATAGACAATTCATCGCGCCACGAATTACCAAAGTGAGAAAAAGTAGCCAGTGTTGCAGCGCAGCTGGCGAGCTATTTAGTCTGTCGACCAGTGAACTAACTAAATCCCTGGTCGACCCAGATTAACTCACAGAACAAAGCTCTCAAACTCACGCGATTCCTTGCGTTCATGTCGGCGCCACCCGTGACCAGGGCTTCGACAACCTCGGGATTGCCACGGCGAAAGCATGCGCTGTGCAGCGGAGTGTCACCATTCTGCACGATACGGTCACAAAAGCGCCCAAAGTGAAGTGAGTTCTGACCGTGGCCAGCACAACCAAACCAACACCAACACCAACACCAACACCAACACCAACACCAACACCAACACCAACACCAACACCAACACCAACACCAACACCAACACCAACACCAACACCAACACCAACACCAACACCAACACCAACACCAACACCAACACCAACACCAACACCAACACCAACACCAACACCAACACCAACACCAACACCAACACCAACACCAACACCAACACCAACACCAACACCAACACCAACACCAACACCAACACCAACACCAACACCAACACCAACACCAACACCAACACCAACACCAACACCAAGACCAACACCAACACCAACACCAACACCAACATTAACGCCGACGCCGACGCTGACGCCACTCCCACCACCCTGCCACCCCCACTCCCACTCCCACTCCCACTCCCGCTCCCACCCCCACCCCCACCCCCACCCCCACCCCCACCCCACCCCCACCCCACCCCACCCCCACCCCCACCCCACCCCCACCCCCACCCCACCCCCACCCCACCCCACCCCCACCCCACCCCCACCCCCACCCACCCCCACCCCACCCCCACCCCACCCCCCCCCACCCCCACCCCCCCCCACCCCCGCCCCCGCCCCCCCCCCCCCGCCCCCACCCCGCCCCCACCCCAACCCCACCCCCACCCCAAACCCCACCCCACCCCCACCCCACCCCCACCCCCACCCCACCCCACCCCCACCCCCACCCCACCCCACCCCCACCCCCCCCCCCACCCCCACCCCACCCCCACCCCACCCCCACCCCACCCCCACCCCCACCCCCACCCCACCCCACCCCCACCCCCACCCCACCCCCACCCCCACCCCCACCCCCACCCCCACCCCCCCCCACCCCCACCCCACCCCACCCCCCCCACCCACCCCACCCCCACCCCCACCCCCCACCCCCACCCCCACCCCCCCCCCCCCCACCCCGCCCCCGCCCCCACCCCCACCCCGCCCACCCCACCCCACCCCCACCCCAAACCCCCCCCCACCCCACCCCACCCCCACCCCCACCCCCACCCCACCCCCACCCCACCCCCACCCCACCCCACCCCCACCCCACCCCCACCCCCACCCCACCCCACCCCCACCCCCACCCCCACCCCCACCCCCACCCCCACCCCCACCCCCACCCCCACCCCCACCCCACCCCACCCCCACCCCCACCCCCACCCCCACCCCACCCCCCCCCACCCCCACCCCCACCCCCACCCCACCCCCACCCCACCCCCACCCCCACCCCACCCCACCCACCCCCACCCCCACCCCCACCCCCACCCCCACCCCCACCCCCACCCCGACCCCGACCCCGACCCTCACCCCGAGCCCCCACCCCGAGCCCCCACCCCGACCCCAACCCCAACCCTGATAGGCATGCAGGATACAGTTATTGTTGCTGCTGAGAGCACTGTCTCAGAAGTACATACTGCGTTTGTGGCAGTATGTGCATAAAATATCTGTGATACAAAGCAAATTCTAGCAAATGAGGTAGGGATCATCCTAAGGTAAGGAGGCACATGCAATAACGTACGACTTGTTTGCATGTCGCACACATTGCAATAGACACCAATTACACCATTTTTTATGGTTGTACCCACCCTTCCTCATTTAAGCTTGGAATCAGGCATGAATCTGTGTCCACATATCGTTCACGTTTGAGGCCATGTTCCATACATCCTAACTCCTTGACTCTACCCACTCCCGGGAATCTGCAGACAAGATTTGACGACAGTCTCCGGGGGAAGAGCTCTGTGATATCAGGGATTGAGCATCAGTTACCCGTTAGGACAGCAGTGGGGAGATTCCAAAGCAAGGTCTCGCAAGTTCTCCCATGCCCTATTACTGACTTCACCCCCAAAAGGTAAGTTCGAACCCTTGAACCAGTATCGACCGGTTTTGTTGGCAAATAAGATTGGCAGTGGGCGGCTTCTAGAGAGCAAACCACCTGGAAGGGCATATCTACCATCAGGTAGCTGCTTTGAAGGGTTTTATCGTTGCAATGGTATGCGCATGCAGGCTGATGCACCCATAACAGAAACGTCAACTTACACAACGTACAAGGGGCCAGCCCCAAGGAACTACAAGATCAGCACCTTAGAAAACCAACTAGCTGTAAAGCCAAATGATTGGGTACAAAGACGTGTTTTCAGGAACACAGCACGCAGCTCCCAAATTTACGTCATTTTTCGCGTTCTTGTCGGCACCGAACCCAACCAGCAACTTGACAATGTCCAGAGGGCTGCCGCAGGACGCCACGTGCAGCGGAGTATCGCCGTACTGCACACAGACATGGCCAAGACGGTGCCATGGAGCATTAATCAGGAGCACGAGGGAGGGTTCGTTAGTCAGGTTTCACGGCATGCAGGAAGAGGCGCGGGCCGGACAACACAGCAATGATGCACGCACTAAGGCATGCTGACCTTTCGCCGAGTTCACTTTCTGAGAAGTATCGCAGACAGTTACACAACGGTAATATGTGTATAGCATAGGCGTCTACTAGGAACCGCAATAGCTAGTAGGTCTATAGCCTCTACTAGGAGCCGCAAGTGGGGATAATACTAGCGCAACGACATAATTCAAAGCGTACGACTTGTTCGCATGTTGCACAATAGCCACCAGTTACACATGCCATTCATGATGGCTGCACCCACCCTAACTGCTTGGGTAGACAATATTCAGCCCACCTGCCCAACCTTAAGTACAAAAGATGAATCTGTGAAGACACTGTGAATTATTTGCAATAGCTCAGTATGCACGCTCCCCCAAACGGTAATCACAGCGAAGGAAGAGCGACAATTAAATGCAAATCCCTCCTAAAACGCTGCCAACACATCGAAAGGAAAAAAGAAAATGAGAAGCCAAAGCGGTCTCGGTGAGAACAATGATCAGAAATGTAGGGTCTGACATGACCACCAGAGGGCATTTCCTAGAGTGAAAGTTTTCTAAGCATGCATCTGAGAATTCTGACGTAACACACAAGGATCTCACTTGCCACTCGACTGCATGAAATCCGTCACCGAAATGTGAGTTCAAGGCCGTCTCGTCATTAACATTTGGGACCAGATGGCTTCCAGAGAGCAGCCCATCTGAAAGAATGCATCTGCTGTGATCTCGGAAAGTATTGCTCCTAATGCTCTAAATTTTTTGTGGGGTATGCATTGGTAGGCCGCAACTTCAGGCTGCCACACCCACGGACAACCATGCAGATATCATCACCGACAAACGAGGGTTCCACTCAAGGAACTGGGTAGATGACCAACCAAGGTCAAACCGACTGAACCACTAGCTGCAAAACCAACCATGCAAACAGAAACGCTTCCACCCCACACATGTGCAGTTAAATTGCGCACATGATCACCATTACCAAAAGCTCCAACTTGCGTCGGTTGGCTGCGTATCACCAATGTATCCACAAGTGCGTGCATACCCTAGCAGACCACCGTGACAGGCGGCCGCGTTAACGCAGCAGGACGAATAGTGTACCCGACCTTAGGCCATGCAAAACCCGACCTAAGTCCGGTGACTGATATCTGATAGCCCAACGGTACCGCCCACACTAGGCACGTAATTCTGGAGCCAAAACTGGTCCGACGGACCTCCCTAATGCATAGACACTATATCACGCCACGAATTTCCAAAGTGAGAAAAAGTAGCCAGTGCTGCAGCGCAGCTGGCGAGCTATGTAGCCTGTCGTCCAGTGAACTAACTAAATCCCTGGTCGACCCAGATTAACTCACAGAACAAAGCTCCCAAACTCACGTGATTCCTTGCGTTCATGTCGGCGCCACCCGTGACCAGGGCTTCGACAACCTTGGGAGAGCCGCAGGAGCATGCCTCGTGCAGCGGAGTGTAACCATTCTGCACGATACGGTCACAAAAGCGCCCAAAGTGAAGTGAGTTTTGTTCGGGGCCAGCACACCAACACCAACACCAACACCGACGCCGACGCCGACGCCGATGGACGTCGACACTGACGCCGACGCCGACCCCACTCCCACCCCCACCCCCACCCCCTCCCTCCCCCTCCCCCTCCCCCACCCCAAACCCCACCCCAAACCCCACCCCGACCCCGACCCCGACCCCGACCCCGACCCCGACCCCGACCCCGACCCCGACCCCGACCCCGACCCCGACCCCGACCCCGACCCCGACCCCGACCCCGACCCCGACCCCGACCCCGACCCCGACCCCGACCCCGACCCCGACCCCGACCCCGACCCCGACCCCGACCCCGACCCCGACCCCGACCCCGACCCCGACCCCGACCCCGACCCCGCCCCCGGCCCCGGCCCCGGCCCCGGCCCCAGCCCCAGCCCCAGCCCCAGCCCCAGCCCCAGCCCCAGCCCCAACCCCAACCCCAACCCCAACCCCAACCCCAACCCCAACCCCAACCCCAACCCCAACCCCAGCCCCAACCCCAACCCCAACCCCAACCCCAACCCCAACCCCAACCCCAACCCCAACCCCAACCCCAACCCCAACCCCAACCCCAACCCCAACCCCAACCCCAACCCCAACCCCAACCCCAACCCCAACCCCAACCCCAACCCCAACCCCAACCCCAACCCAACCCCAACCCCAACCCCAACCCTGAAAGGCATGCAGGATACAGTCATGATTGTTGCTTAGAGCACTGTCTCAGAAGTAAGTACACACCGCGTTTGTGGCAGTCCGTGTATAGAATATCTGTATAAAGCAAATTCTGGCAAATGAGGTAGGGATCATCCTAAGGTAAGGAGGCACATGCAATAAGGTGCGACTTGTTTGCATGTCGCACACATTGCAATAGACACCAATTACCATTTTTTTGGTTGTACCCACCCTTTCTGATCGGCTAGACAACACTTAACCCACCTGCCCTGGCTACTGTACCCACCCTTCCTATTTTGGGGGCATCAACAGAACCAAAACAGAAATCGCTATTTGTTTTCACCGCGCCAATCATTTGCAATGCTCTGCATACTCTTCAAAAAAATGGTAAGAAGAGGAACCATGTAACAAAAAAGTCCCTTGCCAAAGCTTCCTACACACTGGGCAAAAGAAGATAAAGGAGATGCCGAGATGGAAGGGTGAGACAGCAACTGAAATATGTCGTCTTTGAGCAAGAGATTTGAGTGCATGTCCCTGAGCAAAATGTTTTAAGCCTGCCTTTGGGCTGAAATTGACCATCAACACACAAGCAAGTGTTCACTTTAGACTGGCAAGCATTCTATATTGTAATGATATACTACTATATCATAGTAGAATAATAATAGTATACTAGTAGTACTACAGTATATTAGTATACACGATAATGACACTACTACTAAACGGTATATATATAGACTTCTAGAGTAATCATAAAATTAATAATAATATACTACTCGAATATGATAACAATAATAGGTGCTGAAGCTGAGGTCCATTGGAGTGCCTTCCTACCAGAGAAACAAGTTTATTACAACTAAGTGTGTGCAGGCTTTAACAGTTGAGCCTAGCCACGCCCTCCAAATCATTGTACAAGTCATTGTCAAGCTAGGCCAGTTCGCCATGCTGGGGCCCAACACGTGCCCCCTTGGTCTGGACAATCTTGTTCCACACCTCCCTCTCTGGCCGCCCAGGCCGTTTCCAGCCCTAGTGGTAGGAACGCAACCACTTGGAATGCTAGGCTCTTGTTGGCATGATGATGGCCCCACTCCCGCCCCCGTGTGGCCGCTACAGTTTCCCGGCGGACGCGCGGCGGAGCCACATGCGTCCCTCGATTAGAGGGGCGCATCCCAGTGCTGCCACTCAATGACTTATGCCACATGGGAACGTCTCCAGCTCACCCAACCACCAGCACCAGCCCACCGGCAAAGCCGCTGGGGTGCCCCGGGGGTACAGCCACTGCCACTAGCTCTATGCTCCCCCCACTGTGACGATGATGATGGCTTCGGACCTCCTGGCGCCAAGGGCTCACGATGACCATGGTCTCACAAGCCTTGACGCTGCCGCAGCCTAGTCCAGCTTTATGGTATATGATGTATATGATGCATTTTATCAAAACAACCCCGACCTCACTGCCGGGTTCCATGCACACCACAACTCGTGGGGGGCGCTGGAAAACGGCTAAGGCAAAGCGGAGCCCGCCGCCCTTGGGTGGGCGGAGCGGAGCCTTATAGACAAAGACGTGTTCCAGCGCCCTCCGAGGAATTGTTTTTCTTCCCGGGCTTGCCACGCCATATAGGATTTTTCAAGGAATTAATAAATGTGCACGGCTTACCCAGGGTTTTCCGCAACTTCCCACCTCGCCCTTATCGCCAAGGGCAGAAGGGGCCTGCTCGCCGAAGCACCTTGAGGGTACGGGCGCCTGCACCCTCCCCATGCCAACAACACGCCCCGACCCACAGCAACCGCTGCCATTGGTGCACCCCTTTCTCTGCCTCTGGTTGCTATTGACCCCACCTGTCTGAAAACCGCCCTGCCTCCCTCGTGCACGCCGCTACGGGGATAAAATCCCCGGCGGACACAGTACTCGAGGGCAAAACTAGCGCTTCCTTCAGGGATTGGCACATCGCGCTGTCCTTTCCCAGGGCTCTCCGCTAAAAGCCCCCCTCTCTAAAAACGTCCTTTCCTCTTTCCTGACTTTCGAAATCAAAGCCACTACGGGCTCCCAACTGGAGCCCGGCTGGGGCACCCCAGTGCCATGGGGGAACACCCCAGAACCAGCACTAAAACTCTTCACCAATATTTTGAAAAACAGTGGGTCACCTCCCCGTAAAATGGGGAGGCTTGTAGCGTCAACTTACACTGAGCGTAGCAGCCATAGCGGCCGCAAAGTGGTCCCAGCCCATGGCGGCCAGCCCAGCTTTCCTCACGTTGGAAAGTTGCAAGCTGCAAAAAGGCCTCCCTACGTTCACCACACCCCTCTATAAGTACATGTGAAAATGAATAACAAAGCCCATGCTCTCAAGGCGGTGCGCCCCCCTCAAAAGGGCGGGCACGGTGGACAGTAGGCACTAGTACCGGCGCAACGCCGGTCCTCTCTTACTCTAGTACTATCTAACACAAACACCTCACATAGTGTAGGTGACGTACAGTAGAGCTACGCTAGACAGGCAGCAGATCGGCCCCGTTTGAGCCCGCCGCAACATAACCATAAAATGAGCAGATAGGTCAAAGTAGTAAAAGTTTAAGGCCTTAGATCCATGGTTTCCTTTAGGCGGTTAAGATTGGCAACAGGAAGCTCTCAGAAAGCAAGCAATCTGGAAGGGCATAACTGGCCGTTTGCGACAATCCTGGAGCGTGTTTATGTTGAGGTGGGGATGGGGGTTGGGGGGGGGGTAAGGATACCCAACCCAGCCCCCCAGGTCCATTTTTTGGGGGGCGGCACAAGCCCCATCCCCCCCCCTTCCCCCATGAAAGTATGGGGAAAATTGGGGGTCTTAAATGATTCCCCCCCCCCTCCCCTCCCCAGGTCACTTGGGGAGAAGGTAGGGGGGTCAACCCCCCCCACCCACCCCCCACCCACCCACACACCCCTATCCCCCATCCCCATGTAGTTATTGGATTCGGGCGGGGGGGGGGGGGGACAGTCATACCCGCGTTATTACGATCGCCGCCAAATTCTGGGCGTCGTAACTTAACGCGGGTACGTACACTTGACGGTAGAAGTAGGCTAGCAGGCCACCCCCTCCTCCTCTGACGGACTTCAATACGGCATTCGACAGCTCTCGTCCAGCCCGATCCAGCTGCAGCATCGAAGTCGCCCAAACGGTCCATTTTCAGGCCAGATATTTTGACTGAGAAAGGCGGGCGGTGAGGCATACGCCCGCCCACGTGCAGCCACCCATGGCCTGCGTTTTATACCTAAATACTGTGCTTGAACCCTTCAACACACAGTGTAGCGGGTCCCTTCGTTTCCAGCCGGCCTCACATTTGCTGGCCCTTAGTGCATTCGGCATATGATGAGTGATGACGGTAAGCACTACGTCATTTGATCCGGGGTAGTTTGTCTCCTTGCGGGCAACCTGCAAGCTCTTGCATGCGTATCCGTTACTTAACCCGCCTCATAAGCAAATTGTAGCAGCTTCCCTAGTCCGGACTTGGCCAAAACTGGCCTCCTCCGCGGTCAAAAGTGGATATACGTCTTCGAATCAAGCCATACCCGCGTCAAAGTACAATGGCTCCCAGGCTTAAGTTACAATTGCCAACCATACTTTGGCGTCATAACTTAACGCGGGTACATAACCTTCAATTTCGTAACTTAACGCGGGTATGACTGTATGCATCTAAAGGCGGGAAGTTCAGGCTGACGCACCCACGGACAACCACGCTGAATTACCCAACATACACAACTACTAGACTATATAGACCCAACAAACGAGGGTCCAACTCAGGGTCGGAATTAAAATGTTACGTCCCGGCCCTTTTGGTCGGACGTAACAATAGATTAAATTACTAAAGCCATGTGGCCGTTGTACTGGGTTTTATGAATAATGACTATTGTGTGAACTGGACTAGTTATTTCGGTCCTAGGTTGGCCTTTTAGGGGCCGGTGCCGTGGCGCCGCGCCAGTTCTGGGTCTGTCTATAGTTCTAGGCGTGGATCCTGTAGTTGGGGGTCGATGTCGGCCCGGATCCTACGCGGAATGAGTGACTTGGATTGCCCAATGGGATTTGACGTTGTATCTGCGCCGCAAGCAACCTAGGTTAAATTAGTCCAAGGACGAGAGTCTCGTCCTCTTGGTTTGATGAATGATAAGTGCGAATACGCCTACACATTGAGCCCGGGGCAATTATCCATTTGTAATTGGTCTTGCTAGCCATTATAAGTGTGTACAAATTAGCTTGGCATCAAGCCGTGATGCCAGATATCTCACGACTCACGTCGTGAAGCGCAACCTACTTTAGGCCATCTTGAATTATTCCTAATTCCGGCAAAGAGGGTCTTTCGCTACGTAGCTCAGGCTAGGTGTGTCTGGGCTGGGACGTAACACTGGTTATCGGAGGAAATGTGCTGGAAAGGTTAGCTAACTCTCGCGGAGAGGGTTAGTGAGGCCAATTAGGATACCAAGGCGGAGCTTGGCGTAGGTAGAGGTTCCGGAATTCAACGATTGCTGACAGGTCGGCGGCCAGCCCGTAAAGGGATTCAACGACGACCTAGACAGCAAGCGGCCAGTCTGGGATACTCGGCGGGGCTAGCAATAGTCCTGTGGTGAGGTGCTGTCAACGATAGCGTTCAGCTCTCCTGTTTTCAACGACACCTAGTGGCGGCCAGGGCTTGCCTTCAACGACACCGGGTGGCGGCCAGCTCAGGAGGGATTAACGTCATCGACGATGGTACGTCCCCTAGTTAGGATTCTTTCTTTGCAAGCTATGCCTGCGGAAGGCTAGCTGGCGTGCTCGCTTTCTCTCCGGGTCCGCACGCGTAGGGGGGTCTTGTTATACGTTGTACCCTCTATAGGTTGTGATTGTCGTGGTTCCTATGGACGTCGCGGAGACGGACATCGTTGTTTGACCCGCAAGGGGTCGTGGGGGTGGATACCGTCTGGCTGTTGCCGACTGTGTTGACGGTGTTTACCTCCGTGTGCTTACTGTATAGCCCTTGCAGCGGAAGCTTGGGCCTGTGCTGTGCTAGACTCTGTGCTCTCTCCTCGTTTGTTTTGGTAAAGGTCACTGCATTTAGAGGTAGCCTGGGATTCCCCTTTCTCTCCTGCTTGCAAGCCGCTGCCAGCCTATGATGTAACATGCCCAGACGCAACAGAATAAATAAGGGTGGTCAATCTGGTTTTCCTTACTATGCCGTGGCCCATGATGGGGGCGAGGGTAGACCAGCCATATTTTATAGTTGGAAGGCTTGTGAAGAACACATCAAGGATAAGATAATGTCCAGAGACTCTAGTGCTAAGTGGAAGGGGTTTGATAACATCACTGATGCAGATAGGTTTGTTAGGGAACACATGCCATTGCCTGAGGGGATGCACACCACTCGTGGATGCCCTAAGCCACCCACGCTCAGCAGTCAGGGGGAGGGGACAGCAGTTACAGTTACCTTCTCTCAGCTGACCATTGGCCCTAGCAAACAGTAGAGGAGACTATTACTAGGGAGTAGTACTAGACTCTATATTTATAGATCTATAGTACGTGGTTGCTCTCTCTCTCTCTCTCTCTCTCTCTCTCTTTCTTCCTGGGGAGGTGTTGCCTGCAGTGTAAGGTACCGGTACGAGCACCATGCCAACACGGTACCAAACAAGGAACGCCAGAGAGACAGAAGACGAGACTAGAGAAAGAGACTCAGATAATAGAGAGGTAGAACCGGTAGACAACCACGAGCACGGTACAGAGGGGCTATAGGTACCACCGCACGTCCAAGTAGGGACAGGTACAGGTGAGGTCATGGAGAGACCTGTGGAAGGCTCCCCACGATCCAGAGACCAGAACCCTAGTTTCCCAGCGGATGGGGACAATCTAGACGCCTTAACAGGGCAGGAAGATGACAGAAGTGACCGAGAGATACTACAAGGGGACTCGCAGCAGCAGCAGCAACAGCAGCCTCAGCAGCAGCAACAACAGCAGCAGCAGCAGCAGCAGCAGCAGCAGCAGCAGCAGCAGCAGCAGCAGCAGCAGCAGCAGCAGCAGCAGCAGCAGCAGCAGCAGCAGCAGCAGCAGCAGCAGCAGCAGCAGCAGCAGCAGCAGCAGCAGCAGCAGCAGCAGCAGCAACGGCAGCGACAGCAGCAACAGCAGCAGCAGCAGCAGCAGCAGTAGCAACAGTCACCGCAGCAGCAACGGCAACAACAGCAATCCCGACCGCGGCAGCAACAACCGCAGACGAGACTACATTGGCTACCACCTGATCCTGAGCAGCAGGGAGACGAGAATGAAGATACCCTGCACTACCGCTATCAGCAGCCAGCCACAGGGCGGCCATCGCATCCTTGGGCGGGGCGGGGGCGCCCCCAGGGACCTCCGCCGGGCCCCACCCACCGGGGCAGACGCAGAGTGTCCTTCGGCAGCACTTCCCTGTTACCCACGGCGTTATGGAATTCGGATGAGGATGGGGAGATTCCAGGGGCAGATGGCGAGTTCGACGATCTAGAGGGGACTGGCGAGGTTGACGAGGAACCAGTTACGCAGGGCCCACCCGTTGGTACTCATAGACCACGGGCCAGGCCAGGGGATGACAGAAGCAGTGTCACTGCCCGAGGCGAGGAGACTCATACGCCCGTCCAGCGCCCGGTACCTCAACCGCAGCGTCCACGGGTGTTTGACAGCAGCGTGGTCCCATCGCCTGCGCCTGTCGGCAACCTTAATTTCAGCAGGGTGGCCTTGGATGACCCGGGGTACGAACATCCCTCATCAGTACAGGTGCGGCGGACTCATGGTACGCCGTCCAGGTCCGGATCTCTCCCCCGGTCGCAGCCCCCCGCCTTCGGCTCCATCTCCTACGTAGACGTCGGTGGGCCCATCACCAACGCGGTAAAGGCCCCACCGATGCCCAATTTCAAGAATGTACCCAAGCTGCACGCGGACATGAAACCGCGCGAGGTAGACGAATGGGGACGCATGTGGCAACAGCAGTATACCATCTGGCGCAATCCCCACAGCTGGCAGCTGGCCACTTGTGATCTGATCCCGCATGTGGTTAACACCTGCATGGACCCCTCGGTGGTGAGCATCCTGAATTGTGAGAGCATCGCATCCCAGTCGTACCCGCAAACCGTAGAGGAGCTGATGGATCGGGTGCGCCGCAAGCTGGTGCCCCCAGATGCTGTTATCCACGAGCGACTCGCATTCGGCAAGCTGCGCCAGGGAACCACCCCGTACCGCGAGTTTCTCTCCAAGTTTGAGTCCAGGGCCGCCTACCTGACAGACATGACCTGGTATGAGTACAAGATCCGGTTCATTGAGGCACTCAGCCCCGAGCTGCAGGATGAGGTACTGAAGCACTATGCTGAGGTCCCTTGGGAGGAGTGGGACATCTTGAATATCCAGAGGTATCTTCTGCAGGTGGCCGATGTGGTGACTCGCGGGCGCGCACCCTCAGTGCGCCGTTTCTTCAGGCCAGCTCCCCCGCGACGGGTGAATCAGATGTACTCCACTGAGTTCACCGGCGAGGAGGAGGACGAGTACCTCGACGACCCTGATGATGGCTACATTGACCAGGGTGTCAACGCGATCGACGCTAGCAAGGCGCGGTGCTTCATGTGCAGTGAGGTGGGACACCTCAAGCGCGACTGCCCAAAGCTCCGGGGCAAGCACGCCAGTCGTGGTGCAGGGGATATGGAACCCAGCGCTCGCTTCTCTGGTCCAGCCTTCGGCAGCCGCCCCGACTCCTCCGGTCCCCGGGACCGACCCCGCAACGCGGGTGAGCGTGCGGCTCGCCTGCAGCATGCCAGACAGGTTCCGACTCAGTACCAGCAGCCGCGACCACCCGCGACCAGCTCTACCAAGGGTGTGTTGCGTGCGGTCAACGAGATGGAGGCGCGGCGACAGTCCTCCTCTTCCGGCCAGACGCACGCTGTGGCTGGCTACGAGTATGACGACGAGGAGGAGGCTGACGAAGAGGAGGAGGGGGGGGAAGAGGGCGGGCGGTCGGGCGAGGCGGCCTCCCGTCCCACCGCTCCTCGGGAGTAGTAGCCTTGCCCGTGGGCTTGGGCCCCGGGGTAGAGGATAGGGTAGAGAAATCATATGGTAGTCCTGACGCGGAGTCAACTAGAGTAGAGGTAGACGTCAACAACGTGGCTTCAGACGCGTCCACCCAACCGGCGGCGCGTGCATCTCAAGGGGGCTCGCGTCCTTGATCCGTATTTGAAGGAGAAAACGGTCATGGACGTGAAGTTTCTGGTCGACACCGGTGCCTCCACGTCCTTCATCAACGAGGCCCTGGTGCGCCGGCTGGGCCTGGTCCCACGACCACACACCACGGCAGTGTATGTCACCTATTCGGATGGCCGGCGACACCAATCGCCGGGCCTAGCAGACATCAAGGGTGTGCTGCAGGGCACGCCGGTGGACCTGGTGGCGACTATTGCGCCGCTGGGCGCTGCCGACATCATCATTGGAGTGGACTGGTTGGACAAGCAGGATGTGGACATCAGCGTGCGCCGACGGGTAGTTTGGTTCCCGGACGGTTCCTTCTGGTGCCCCGACAGCGAGTACAGGGCACAGGCCGCTGAGGTCCATAACATTACACACGAGCGCTCGGCGGACGGGCCTCGACCAGCGTCCCAGATCCTGATGAGTAGCAAGACGCTGGCGCGCCAGCTCCGGAAGGGCAAGGAGTATGCGATGTACCGTATAGACCTGGACAGCACTCCGGCCATGCTTAATGAGATCGGTGTCGGCTTCACTCCGGACGAGCTGGCGCGGTTCAACGCCGTCCTGGAGAAGCGCGCTACTCTCTTCGCGGATCGCAC
Organism: Mesostigma viride; assembly: GCA_009746045.1. NCBI lineage: Eukaryota > Viridiplantae > Streptophyta > Mesostigmatophyceae > Mesostigmatales > Mesostigmataceae > Mesostigma > Mesostigma viride. The sequence goes on from RPFO01000072.1 coordinate 4,328,966, forward strand.
CCCCCAGTTCCCTCCCAATCGATCGGTGCTACACCGTATCCAGGTCCAGGAGGGTTCCGGGCCGACAGTGTCTCCCATGTACCGCATGGGCCCAGTCGAGCTGGTGGAGCTCAAGAAGATCCTCATTTCACTGCTCGACGCCGGGCTCATTGAACCCAGCAACAGCCCCTTCTCAGCGGGCGTGCTGCTCGTTCCCAAGCCAGGGAGCAAGTGGCGTCTGGTGACTGACTACCGGAAGCTGAACGCCATCACTGTCAAGTCCCGGTATCCTCTACCGCGGATCGACGACATCTTCAACCGTGTCCAAGGGGCTACGTGTTTCACCGTCATCGACTGTGCGGACGGGTTTTGGCAGCTGCGCATCGCGCCAGAAGACTGCCACAAGACCGCGTTCGCTACGCCCTTCGGTCACTACCAGTTTCGGGTGGCGGCAATGGGGCTGTGTAATTCGCCTGCGTCCTTCCATATGCTCATGAACGACATCCTCCGTCCGGTGATGGGCACGGCCCACCTGCCGCAGGTCTCCAAGGATCTGATGGACCCGCAGAAGGGGGCGCGACCACCCTGGACCTACAAGCGCACGTGCGCGCTGGCGTACCTGGACGACATCCTGGTGTACTCCAAGACGTTCGAGGAGCACCTGGAGGATGTTGACGCAGTGCTGCAGATCATGGAAGACGAGCACCTGTCGGCGCGGAAGGCCAAGGTGCGCGCCGGTCGCTCTGTGCCGTTTCTGGGCCATACCCTGTCCGCGGACGGCATCGCGACCGATCCGGAGAAGATCGAGGTCGTCCAGCAATGGCCGGTCCCCACAGACGTGAAAGGGGTGCGCAGTTTCCTGGGGTTGGCATCCTACTACCGGCGGTTCATCCCGAGGTTTGCCACCATCGCCGCCCCGATCAACGCTCTTCTCAAGAAGGGTACCGTTCCTTTGGGCTGAGCAGTGCCAACAGGCTTTCGAGGCACTTAAGCGCCACCTCACCACAGCGCCTGTCCTCGTCCTGCCGGACCCGGCCCTTCCTTTCGTCGTGGCTACCGACGCCAGCAAGGTGGCCATCGGGGGGTTCTCCTGCAGGACCAAGGCAAGGGCCTTCAGCCCATCGAGTACATCTCACGCACATGATTCCGGCGGAGCGGAATTATCCAGTGCATCAGCAGGAACTCCTGGCAGTCGTCTACAGCTGCCACACGTGGCGTCATCATCTCCTGGGGGCCCAGTTTTCGGTGGCCATTAGTGAGCAGGGGGATCTCGACCCCCACCGCCTGGTAATCCACACGGACCACCGGCCGCTCACCCACCTCCTGGTGCAGCCCAATCTGACGCCCCGCCAAGCGCGGTGGATGGAGTACTTGTCACAGTTTGCGCCGTTCAAGATCCAATATGTCAAGGGCGCGGACAACGTGGTGCCCGACGCCCTCTCGCGACGGGCGGACTATAGGTTCTACGAGGACATGGACGTGCTGCATACCACCTGCGTACCAGTGGCCGCCCCGGGGACCGCCTACGGTGTGGAACCACGGTCTCCCCTGGCCCGCCACCTGTTTCATCTTGGGCACACCACCATGAATGACTTGTCACCCCTCCTGGAGGAGACGGTTCGGCCAAGCGCCCACGAGGACGTGGACACCCCCGGGGAGGGGGAGGGGTCGCATACGCGCGTTCCCCTTAGTCACGTGGTGCCGCCCCAGGGAATTTTTCAGCTTCAGCCGATCGGCCCTCCCACAGTCTTCTCAGAATTCGTCAACCAGGCGAGTATGGATGCGGAGGACCCGGCCGCGGACGCGTTCACAGTCACGTCGGACCTGGAGACGATGATCAGTCGTTTCACGGTCACGGAGGAAGCGGCGCTTGAAGCCATCCGGGCGCATCCCCAGCAGATGGGTGCCTACCCTTGCAAGTTCCAGGATGGGCGCCTATTCGTGAGTGTCCAGCCGGAGGAATGGCGGCTGTATGTTCCTGAGCTTTTTAGGGCTGCCTTGCTTCACGAGCTCCATGATTCCCTCCTAGGCGGACATCAAGGAAGCCACCGCCTCCTTCCCCGGGCCCGCAAGCATTTCTATTGGCCAGGGATGAAGGAGTATATCGAGACGTATGTGCGCCAGTGCCCCTCGTGTCAGATCATGAAGTCCGGGAACACGGGCTCTCAGGAAGTCCCTACGACGCTGCCGGATCCTATGGGTCCTTGGGATTCTATCATGATGGACTTCATCGGCCCGTTTAAGAAGACGAAGAGCGGCAACAGCATGGTCTTGGTGTTCGTGGACCGCCTGACGCGCATGTGTCACTTGGCCCCGTGTCCGGTCGACCTCACAACAGCGGAGGAGTGCGCCAAGATATACTTGACGCACGTGTTTCGGTTTCACGGGCTCAGCCGACAGTTCATCTCTGACCGCGACAAGCTCTTCACGGCCAAATTCTGGCAGGAATTTTTCGAGCGACTGGGCACCAAGGTGTCCCTGGGCACGGCCTACCACAGCTCGTCGTCGCACCTGGTGGAGCGGTTGAACCGCACAGTGCAAGAGACCATGCGACACTACACCGACACGGTGGGCAGCAATTGGGAAGAACTTCTGGGCTTGGTGGAGTTTTCCCTGAACAATGCCCCCCAGGCCGCCCATGGGTTTACTCCCTCTTTCCTCAACTCCGGCCGACACCCTCTCACACCGCTCGACTTGCTTACGAGCCCCGGACTTGGAGAGGATAAGGTCGAGCTGGACACCCTTCAGGGGGTTGAGCGGTTGCTGCAGCGGATGCACCAGGCGCATAACACCGCAGTCCAAGGCTACCGCGCAGCGACAGAGCGGTATCTGGAGAGGACAGCCGGCAAGCGGGATCACCGGACGCCGTCCATCGAGGTGGGCGATTGGGTCCTGGTTGAGGGCCCGCAGATCGGGCGATTTTCACACAAGGTGGAGAAGGAGCTGAAGACTAAGCTCCGTCCCATGTTCCTGGGTCCGTACAAGGTCCTCACCAAGTTCGACGATGTCATGTTCCAGGTGGACATCCCAGTGTCATGGAACCTCACGTCCAACCGTTTCCACCGTGACCAGCTCAAGTTGTATCACCAGAACACCATCTAGGGCAGGGTCAATCCCCCGGCCCCGCTGGAGTTCAATCCGGACACGGGGGAACAGGAGGACGAGGTGGCAGCGATCGTGGGACACCGGGATGTCAAACGGGGACGAGGGGTCCAGCGACAATACCGGGTGCGATGGCGATTCGCACAGCATGAGTCTGAGGACTCCTGGCGCACCGCCACTGAGTTAGCGGGGTGCGCCCGCTTACTAGAAGCATATAAGAAGACGCACTAGTTGCGTTAGCAGACCACATCCGGTAGGGTGTAGGGTGAGAGTGGTGTGTGAGCTGGGTATCACGTACACGCCGACTAATGCCCTGGCATCTTGTGTGTGGGCTGCGCAGGGGGACGCCGCGGAGGCGCTTCCCAGGGGCCATACTTCCGTCGGCGCCGCGGAGGCTGCAGACGCAGAAATCCGGGAAGCAGACGGGGAGTCCAGCGATGAAGATCTGGTTGCCATGGACATACCCGACCAACCTGAGGACCCACAACCAGAAGCGGGGGCGAGGTCGCAGATAGCTCGCGGAGAGCCTGCAGTTCGAGGGGGTGCCCTAGGGGCCGGGGGCTCGGGAAGTGGTGGCTGGCAGACGGGGCCTTCATCTGGCCGCGAGAAACATCGTCCAGACCCGGAGCACCGGACACGCGTACGTTGCAGCTAGTGAAGGAGCTGCACGAGGAGACATTTAATCCCCGAGTGTTCTTGCGCGACTATGGTCGGGAGGGTGAAGCCTTGTTGGAACGACGACGTCGGCGCCGTAACCGGATGCCTTCGGAACTCCGCGCTGATTCCATTATGGCGCGGGTCGGCCCTGCGCATTTGGATACTTTTCGAGGGTTCGTGCGGCGCAACGTGGGGTTCAAGATCGAGACCCGCACTGCAGCGCGCGACGGCGTGGTGGTCGGCACAGATTGGGAAACCCATGAGCGGGAGTGTTCTTGTCACGCGTGCATGAACACGCTGGAAGCGGGTCTGGCATTTCCACGGCTTTTGCTCCTCCTACTTCCACCCGCAGTGCGGAAACTGCTGGAACAATACTTTCCCCGGTACCTTCCGTTGGAGGGGGCGATACGGGGCGAAAAATGTCGGCGTGAGGGGCAGTATTCGTTACGGCAGGCTCTGGATCGCATCGTGGCCATGGATGATGAAGACCAGGACGATGGGAGTGAGGGGTACGACTCCGATTCTGACGACCATCCTCCACGCCCTCTCCCTCGCTCTCCGCCGCGGTCTCCGTCGTATCCGGTCGCGGTCGCCGCCTCTCTCGCTCCAACTCCCGCGCGGATTCCCACGTGCGCTCCCATTGACGAGCATCCGGGCGACGAGGTGGTGGTGACGCTCGGCGAGCGGTTCGTATCTCGGTCCCTGAGTCCGAGCGGGAACGCGAGCGCGAGGGCGGTGATGGCGAGCGACGACGTGCAGGTCGCTCCGGAGCACGTCGCGAAGCGGGTTGACTGCCCCCACCCCATCCGGTAGCCCTCGGAAGACTCCGCGTCTCACGCCCTGGAGGTCGCCCCCAGCCCGTCGCCGGCGGTGGCGCCTCATAATGTGGCACAGGACGGGGTCCTGCGCCGCCCTCCAGGGAGCCCCGAGATGGCGGATCCCGCGGAGGAGAGCGAGGGAGAGGGCGTGGAGGATGGTCGTCAGAATCGGAGTCGTACCCCTCACTCCCATCGTCCTGGTCTTCATCATCCATGGCCACGATGCGATCCAGAGCCTGCCGTAACGAATACTGCCCCTCACGCTGACATTTTTCGCCCCGTATCGCCCCCTCCAACGGAAGGTACCGGGGAAAGTATTGTTCCAGCAGTTTCCGCACTGCGGGTGGAAGTAGGAGGAGCAAAAGCCGTGGAAATGCCAGACCCGCTTCCAGCGTGTTCATGCACGCGTGACAAGAACACTCCCGCTCATGGGTTTCCCAATCTGTGCCGACCACCATGCCGTCGCGCGCTGGAGTGCGGGTCTCGATCTTGAACCCCACGTTGCGCCGCACGAACCCTCGAAAAGTATCCAAATGCGCAGGGCCGACCCGCGCCATAATGGAATCAGCGCGGAGTTCCGAAGGCATCCGGTTACGGCGCCGACGTCGTCGTTCCAACAAGGCTTCACCCTCCCGACCATAGTCGCGCAAGAACACTCGGGGATTAAATGTCTCCTCGTGCAGCTCCTTCACTAGCTGCAACGTACGCGTGTCCGGTGCTCCGGGTCTGGACGATGTTTCTTGCCGGCGCTCGCGGCCAGATGAAGGCCCCGTCTGCCAGCCACCACTTCCCGAGCCCCCAGCCCCTAGGGCACCCCCTCGAACTGCAGGCTCTCCGCGAGCTATCTGCGACCTCGCCCCCGCTTCTGGTTGTGGGTCCTCAGGTTGGTCGGGTATGTCCATGGCAACCAGATCTTCATCGCTGGACTCCCCGTCTGCTTCCCGGATTTCTGCGTCTGCAGCCTCCGCGGCGCCGACGGAAGTCTGGCCCCTGGGAAGCGCCTCCGCGGCGTCCCCTTGCGCAGCCCACACACAAGATGCCAGGGCATTAGTCGGCGTGTACCTGATACCCAGCTCACACACCACTCTCACCCTACACCCTACCGGATGTGATCTGCTAACGCAGCTGGTGCGTCTTCTTATATGCTTCTAGTAAGCGGGCGCACCCCGCTAACTCAGTGGCGGTGCGCCAGGAGTCCTCAGACTCATGCTGTGCGAATCGCCATCGCACCCGGTATTGTCGCTGGACCCCTCGTCCCCGTTTGACATCCCGGTGTCCCACGATCGCTGCCACCTCGTCCTCCTGTTCCCCCGTGTCCGGATTGAACTCCAGCGGGGCCGGGGGATTGACCCTGCCCTGGATGGTGTTCTGGTGATACAACTTGAGCTGGTCACGGTGGAAACGGTTGGACGTGAGGTTCCATGACACTGGGATGTCCACCTGGAACATGACATCGTCGAACTTGGTGAGGACCTTGTACGGACCCAGGAACATGGGACGGAGCTTAGTCTTCAGCTCCTTCTCCACCTTGTGTGAAAATCGCCCGATCTGCGGGCCCTCAACCAGGACCCAATCGCCCACCTCGATGGACGGCGTCCGGTGATCCCGCTTGCCGGCTGTCCTCTCCAGATACCGCTCTGTCGCTGCGCGGTAGCCTTGGACTGCGTTGTTATGCGCCTGGTGCATCCGCTACAGCAACCGCGACCGGATACGACGGAGACCGCGGCGGCTAGGACAGAACAGCCGGCCGGGGGGGAGCCCTCTGATGTGGTCCCCGCGGGCACTCCGCCAGATGTGGGCCCAGGGGAGCCTACCTTCCATGTCTCCCTGGAGCCTCGTTCCCGGTCGGAAGTGGTTCCACCGGAGCCAACTTTCCTGGTCTCCTTGGACCCATGTCCCCGGCCTGCCCAAGCCGGATCGTCGATGTCACGTCCCGCGGAGCGACCCAGTAGACCCACCACGTCGGGTCGACCCTCGCACCGTTCCGCGGAGGAACCGTGCCTACATACCATACGGAGCGCGGAAGGTCCCACCGCGACGGGCATCATGGTGCCAGCGGAGCCCGTGGTAACCCTTGAGGCGCTCGTGGCAGCGATGCAATCAGGGCAGGATCTGATACAGCGTATGTTGGTCCAAGTCCGGCGCCAAGGCGATCATTCCGCCGCTACCTCCGTGGGCTATGATGCAGCTTCCAGGGCTCCGGGGTCTTCACATGAGGAGTGGTCCATGGGGGATTTCATACGGGCGGTACCGGGCAGGGCAGTAAGGCACGGTGGGCCGGGGCCTCGTACGGAGAAGCTGTGTGTGGTGTTCGAGGGACCTCTGTCTCTCCAGGTCCCTCCTGGCATGCATCTGCCCGCTCCATTGGTGTTTCAAGCGGGGCCCTGGTGCGCGATAGACCGCGGTGCCTACTGGGAACAACTAGAAATCACTTTCTTCCCACAGGCTCCACTGCCCCTGCCGCAACCCGTCGATCCTCGTTTTCCCCAGGTGGTGGGGCATATTGTGCGGTTCGGTTCCGAAGATTGGTGGGATTGCAGATATCAGGCGGATGGGGTGGGGCACGTGGTGACGCCGCCCAAAGTGGCCCCAACGGAAGGGCGTGCCTTTCTGGACCGGGTGGTGCCCGACATTGCAGGGGCTCCGCGGGTGACTATCACTGATGATCACGTGCGCACAGAGGTTTTCATGATGGGGGTGCAGTTTGTTCGCGAGCACCGCTGTGGGGTGGTGGATCGGTCGGCGCTGACCCTTCTATTTACCCACCCCCAGTATCTTGCTGGGTTCCTGTCCATGTGGCCCCGGGGTACGTGGGTGGAGCTATCCAAGATGGGCCGGCAGAAGATGTCTCCCTATCAGGTGGCCTTTGAGTGGGATCTGTGTGCGAACCCCGGGATGATGATCCGGCAAATGACCCCCGTGGGGCGTCAGGCTCTCATGGAGGCCCAGCAGCGGCGGCGGGCCACCAGCGGCGGACGCTAGAGTGGATATTTCAGTTTTTGGGACGGATAGCGGAATGATCCAGTCCACGGAGTCCTGGCTACTACGTCAGGGTTGGTCTCGTGTATCAACCTCTAGAGGAACTGGTATTACTGACCTGCGGGTGAATCGAGGTTGGGACATAGTACTCTTATAGTAGTATTGTTTTGCTTCCTTATCTTATCTTTGTACGGTAGGGACTACCGACCCCCGTGGGGGGGGAGGAGTGTTACGTCCCGGCCCTTTTGGTCGGACGTAACAATAGATTAAATTACTAAGGCCATGTGGCCGTTGTACTGGGTTTTATGAATAATGACTATTGTGTGAACTGGACTAGTTATTTCGGTCCTAGGTTGGCCTTTTAGGGGCCGGTGCCGTGGCGCCGCGCCAGTTCTGGGTCTGTCTATAGTTCTAGGCGTGGATCCTGTAGTTGGGGGTCGATGTCGGCCCGGATCCTACGCGGAATGAGTGACTTGGATTGCCCAATGGGATTTGACGTTGTATCTGCGCTGCAAGCAACCTAGGTTAAATTAGTCCGAGGACGAGAGTCTCGTCCTCTTGGTTTGATGAATGATAAGTGCGAATACGCCTACACATTGAGCCCGGGGCAATTATCCATTTGTAATTGGTCTTGCTAGCCATTATAAGTGTGTACAAATTAGCTTGGCATCAAGCCGTGATGCCAGATATCTCACGACTCACGTCGTGAAGCGCAACCTACTTTAGGCCATCTTGAATTATTCC
>RPFO01000072.1:4342244-4627244 GCA_009746045.1 Mesostigma viride
CAATCACAGTTGCGCCACGCCTGGCGGCTGGCGCAGGTAACAAGGTCTAGTGACGTACGTTAGAAGCTACCTAGGCCTGCACTCCGGAACCACACTCAGCCTAGGCACAAAAAGGGCCGGCCGGTGCAGTACCCTCGTGACAAGCGCTAGTCTTACGCTACCTACGGCAGGTCGGTCCCCTTTGAGCCCGTCCACGCGTCATATATAAAATGAGCGAAGCTCAGCAAATACATTTCTTGTTTTTGGTCCATTGGAGTTCCTTCCCACCAAGAGAAACATTTATTTTACATTTTTGTGTGCTAGGCTTTATACGGACAGCCTATACCACACCTTCAAACTCAGTGCACATCATTATCAAGTTGGTTATTGTAGCACCATGCTGGGGGCCCAGCATACTCGAACACAAGGTGTTGCCCCCACACCTCCTTCCTGGCCACCAAGGCTGTCGCCAACCTTGGTGCCGATTTTCTTTCCCCCATGGCCCCCCTCCTGCACGCTGCCACGGCTGTACTGCCGCCCCCGTGTGGCCGCTACGGTTCCCCGGCGGACGCAGGGCGGCACCCATGTCGTTCCCCCCGTTAGGGGGGCGGTTTCCAGCGGCTGCTCATTAGGCCTTACGCCCCCGGACCGTCTCTCACAAGCCCAGGACCCATCACCAGCCCCACCCCCGAGGCTGGGATTTCCCGGCATTGAAACCTTTGTGGCGATAGGCCTTGGCTTGGAAACTGCTTAGCCAAGGCCCTGACCAGGGCTTGTGTTGTTGTAGGAAATTTTTTATGGCATAGAGATGCCCCCCTGGCTGAACCGAACTCTTTATCGCTTTTCCTATAATGCATCATACAGGATAAAAACAAGGCGATAAAACAGCAAGAATTTCAGCCCCGCCAGGCGAACATTCTTTGCTGAAAAACTGGGCAATGATGAAGAGCGCGCTCCTCCCACCAAGATTCGCTCCAGCCCCGCATCCTCCCCGAAACTCCCGTCTGGCCACAGGCCGAAACATCGGGTCCGCTGTCAGGCTCTTGGCAGTTATGGGCTACCCTGGCACCCCGCGCTAGCCATCTCCACGTTTAAGGCAGATTCGCCTCCACCTGTGATTCTTTCCACCGTAGCCGCTGGCCCTGGCCTGTATGGCTCCTTCCCTGACGTTGTCCGACTAAAATCGCAGCTTCCCCAGTGTCAGGAAGCCGCTTGCCGCACCCAGGGGTAGAGGGGAATCGTCAGTGGGCCCAGCGCCGGAAATCACACCTTTTACTCAAAACGTAGAGCCCCCCACCCAACAACCATTACCGTGGCCTGTAACGGTGGTGGCGAACATAAAGAACTTTATTCCAGGCCTCTCCACGCCCGGAGAGGCCGATAGCATCGCCTTACATTCAGCGCAGCCGCCATAGCGGCCAGCCGACCTTGCCAGCAAATGCTGGGATCAAGTTGCGAAGCTGAAAAGAGGCCTCCCTACGTCCCCTACACCACTCTAAGTACTGACTATCATTCACATTGCGCCACGCAGGCCTGCCGGCTGGCGCAGGTACAAGGTGTACTGACTGCCCATCACAGTTGCGCCACACCTGGCGGCTGGCGCAGGTAACAAGGTCTAGTGACGTACGTTAGAAGCTACCTAGGCCTGCACTCCGGAACCACACTCAGCCTCGGCACAAAAAGGGCCGGCCGGTGCAGTACCCTCGTGACAAGCGCTAGTCTTACGCTACCTACGGCAGGTCGGTCCCCTTTGAGCCCGTCCACGCGTCATATATAAAATGAGCGAAGCTCAGCAATTACACAGGATGGGCTGAGCAGTAGGTGGGTAGCACTGTGATCCAATGCCATCGATTAGTAAGCTTCAGCATGCAATGAATAGAGCTTAGAATCGATAAAAGAAAGCATATCCCTCCCTCGATCTAGGAGAGCATTAATCAACTAAAAGCTCGTAGACTGGTTCACGTGGGTACCGATAAAGGAACCTCCAACCCCTATACACAACGAGAAGGAGGGAGGGTGCCCTAGCTTCTCCCGTACTGCCTCAAGTGGGCAGGCCACAGAGGACTCTCTCTGCATCATGGTGCAGGCCCAACTGCGGGTGCAATACAATAGGAAATAGCAAAAGCGAAGCGGATGCAGTAAGGCTGCCCCATCCATCGTCCAGAGGCCACAGATAGGCTTGGAACTCAAGGACAGCTGTCAGACTGGGAGAATATAAAGGCCTCTCCCGGACTCTTGAGGGTTAAGGAGAGCATAAATTAGTATATCCCTCGCAATATGGCAGAGCTACATCAACAGAGTACAGTCGCTAGCACAGGCACGGGGCTGAAGCCTATGTTGTAAACGCACTCTTGGGGTAATACAGTTGGCTGCATGCAGTTCCACGTGCTGTCTGAGTAATCCAGGTGCGCACTTGCCACGGCTCGCACGTGCTTTTCCCAATCATACTTCTATGATTGTCGTAGATCACCTGTACGATTACATACAAACGATAAACAAAGGCAGATTAATTTCAGCCTGACGCCAATTACCAATACACCAGCCACTGACCTGGTCCCTGGTGTGGACGCCAGCGCATTTCCCAATCAGGTACGTGGCGATTTCAGGGTGATGTGTCTCCTTGGACCATGCCGGCCAGCAGCGGTCGCACGCATAGTGCAGCGCCGTCCACCCGTTCTGCACGAATCGCCAACAATTGGCCAATCGCATTAAAGTGTGACACGCGAAGGGCCCCCCCCCCGGTAAGATTTGTGAATAAGGGAAAAGTAATGGCACTCAAACCCCAACCTGCGAACCCTAAACTGTAAACCCTAAACCATGGATCCACCGCACCGATGGCATCACGCACGCGAGAGGCACGGAGGGGCAAAGGCACAAAACATGCCCGAGTTGCTGCGTACTAGCATGCAGGAAGTTTAGGAGGGGCTAAGGCTATGCACATGCAGCAAGGTGACCGTGGCCAGGCGTTTCAGCAAGAGGCAACTTGGAACTAGCCTTAACCCCTTAATGTCAGCAGGCACACTGAAACTATTACCAAGAAAGATGCATGGACAATTTCCCAACATCGCTGCAATCTACTTGGACACCGTCACAGCACAAAAAAAAGCATGGGTGGGCAGGAGATGGGCAGCTTGGGGAGAAAAACGGGTGCACCCAGATGAGGTGAACTGTGCTTATGAAGCATGGGCATTAGGTGGCTTTAGGGTCCAACCACTGTCAGTCCCCGCTCCCTTGGTTTCAACCCCACTGGGGACACAGATTTACATGAATTCACACAGGAATTCTAATATGGCAGTAAAGTAAGTACACCGATTGGGTTACAGGAAAAGAAGTTTGGGGCGGGCGGGCGGGCAGGCGGGCGGGCTCTTCTAATTCCATGCGCTATAAAGCACATGTACCATGCCCTTGACTCACACAAGCAAGATGCCAGCTCACCAACGAATTACACATTAATTAATTAAGTAATTTTCACGTAGACTGCGTCACATGGGCACCAATAAAGGAACCTTCAACCCCTTTACACCATTAGAAGGAGGGAGGGCGCCCTAGCTTCTCTCACTGCCTCAAGTGGGCAGGCCACTGAGCGCTCACTTCGCACAATGGCACGGGCGCAACTGTGGGTGCAATAAAGCTTCGGCATAGTAAAAGCATGGCGGGTGCAGTAAGGCTGCCCCGGCCATGGTCCAGAGCCCACTGACAGGCTTGGACCCATTTAGAGGCGCCGGATTGGGAGAATATAAAGGCCTCCCCCGGAGCCTGAGGGTTTTTAGGGGCATACCCAGGGACAAATAACATGTTTTGTGTGCATTACTGAAGCAGCGGGCCAGCGTCCATAAACAAAGCTGGACAGAGGCTCAACCGATTACTCCACGCAGATGAGGCCGGATTATACTCACGCCATCATCAGCTTCCACGTCAGCACCGTTCTCTACAAGGATTCTAACGATCTCGAAATGGCCCAGCTCTGATGCCAGGTGCAGCGGGGTCTTCATATACTGCATGAAATCGTAGACACGACCACAGGGGTGAGGCCGTGAGGGACCCTCAACATTGTGAAGTGGGGCAAGAGCACTAGAAAAGGAACACGCAGGATGGCGAGAAGCCATGCCGGAATCTTTCATCCCAATGACATCAGCAATAGTTTTTACTAAGCAAACGGAACGCAAAGCAGCTGTTGCCTCACTATCAGGAACAAGAAGCATACCAAGAAGTCCCTAGTGGAGGCAAGTGAACAGCACAGAGAAACAAGGGATAAAAGATTTGCGAAGAGCGTGTGTACAACGCTTCACATTCCTTGCTGATGACCTTGCATGTGTTTTGGCAGTGCCGCACCAAGACGGCTTCTTACAGCTGCGCTGCTGGGGTTGGTGCATTAGAAATAAATTCGGTTCCTTTGACCTGCAATAACAATTAGCAGCGTTAGACAACCCTGTTCATTGTAGAGGTTAATCTTTTCCGTTTGCCCTCTTGCCCATCAGCCCCTGAAAAGATGCTACGTATGTTTTCAAAATAAGAATATAGACGGAGGCTCCTTGGCAAAAAGTATAAAACAAGAAACGAGAAACCGTTTCTAGAACCGTTTCCAGATGAAGACTAGATAAGTCCTGACAAATTTGGATTTCGATCCCATTATAATTAAAGGAAGCCACTATTGCCTAAATGATATGCTTTGTGCATACCTTGCTTGGTGTAAAACAACTTCCCCAGTGGTGGGCCGATGATGCTTGTCAAGAAACCCACAATGCTAACCACTGCATTATGTGCATTTCTAAAGTGCATCACAAAACGCCATGCGGGCAGCTCTACATGCTGCGTCAACTTGTCCCTCTGCTGGCAAGATGCGAGCAGGTGCTGAAAGGGTGGGCCCTCCCTATAGCGCGCCCCCATCCCCCCCCAAAGAGAATTCCCTCGTGCCTCAGAATCTCACCTGTGGCCACAAAAGGTATTCAGATAGGTGAGGTGCACTAAGGTGACACGTGATGTGAAATGAGCCATCTATTACTACTATATTACTTTCAAACATAAGCGAAGCATCGTCAACTACGACAAGCCATGCTGCACGCTAAAACCCAAATCAGTCGCACCTGGGCACCCGGAAAATTGACGCTGCCGCCCTCAGACACCAGGCATTCCACCAGGCGCTTGACCAGGTAGGGGTTGCCCTCCTTGACCGCCGCAATCAGGTCCTGCAACTGCCATCAGCATGCACATGCACCTTGCCAGTCAAACCATGCATGGTGGATAGGCTCTACAGCAGGAGCACCCAGAGCACAAGACCTGGTCATTCCATTTCGTGGTCTGAACATGGGGGAAAGCCCTATTCCATAGACAGAGCTACCAGTCTGAACATGGGGGAAAGCCCTATTCCATAGACAGTGCTACCATCTATCAACCGGACTCCTAACGCCACGACAGCTGAAATACTCAAGGCCTTTCAAGACTGGTCTTACATTAACCTCTTGCTGTTTGACCTAATCCTGATCACTTCACTGCTAGCTATGAGCACCTCAATAGCATTGAGAATAAGAGCGACAAGAGAAGCTACTCTTGCCATGCGGCACCGGCCCTGGCCCTTGACCTGCTCACCTGCTGCCACGCCATCACCCGTTCTTCCTGCAGCCGAGCCTCCGCTTTCTTGGCCTCCCTTTGTTTCCTCTCCATGCTCTTCAGCTTACGCTCCAATTTGGAAAGCTCGGCCTTCATCTCAGCCGTTTCCTTCTCAGCGCGCTGAAGCTTCTCTGTCGTCACATGCAAGTCCCTTAGCAGCTGGTGAGGATACAATTTACATTTGAAAGGTACATAGATCCAGTTCCAATCCAAGGACACCATTTTCCAATCTTTGTCAGTGTTTCCCCACTGACAATGGCAGCCGTAACTGTACCGCAAAAAATACTGGAATGAGTTTACATACAGACAAAGCAATAAACGCAGAGGAATAAAAACGGTGATGGGTGGTGATGGGCGGTGATGGGTGGTGATGGGCAGTGATGGGCAGTGATGGGCGGTAATGGGTGGTGACGGGCAGTGATGGGTGGTGATGCCCCGCCGGTGGTGATGGGCGGTGATGGGCGGTGATGGAACGGTTGTCCTAATTAGTATAATGAGATTATCCTAACAAATGCCATGATTTAGGGCACTATCAAGTGCCAAGTGAAGTCCCTGTATGGACACATAGTGTGGGACAGGGTTGAGCCACCTGATTTGCCATGAGGAAAGGTGGACAGAACGCCATACAAATTGGCGATGGTCCGACGGCTCAGATGTGTGGGCGACATCGTATTGCGCCTGGTGAGAAAGCGGTGGCACTAAGCCATCACTTTCTTCTATTCCATGTTTGTCAAATTATTCATACCAATAAATTATTTACTATTTATATGCATAATATAAACACAGCACACTGTTACTGCTACTCATCTTATGAACAAGATACGTGGCGCTTACTGCATGTTCTCAACTCGAACAAAAAACGTTATATGGCAAGCTGACCGGCCCACAGGTGTTGACACGGTTAGAGTTTAGACCATCGCTCAGGCCATGTCAGCCATCCAAAGATCACCGCACCTATCCACGAAGCGTTGATGGGCCAGCTGTCTTATGTGTGACTCCATTACCTAGACGCTGATGAAGCAAGCTTGGATGTGGCTCTTATGACCCTACCATCGATCCCACAGGCTGACCTATATCTTGGGTACTCTACTATTCTGATGAACAAGATTAGAGGAGCATGCTCCGCATGGAAGTCTCCAACTACAAAGCATGCGAGCCCACCACCTGCGGTGCCTTCTCCCGCACCAATCTATTTTGGATACAAGCGAGCGTGCTGTCATAGTGAGCGGTTCACCCCCCATGTAAAATGAGCAGACAACGCAACTTGCAACTGATGAGAATTCCAGCTCATCTCCTCCCTTGCTTGCTCCAGCTCCAGCACCAAAATACATTGAGCTGTATCGAGTACTACCACTGGTCATGACACTAGGGACATGCACCCAAACTACCGATGATGAGCACCTGCTCACCTCCTCCCTTGTCTTCTCGTGCTCCAGCACCCCTTGCTGGTTCTTCACTCCTTGCTCCGACTCAGGTACCTTGGCCAACACCGGAACCTGGCCCTTGGCCGGACCCTGATTCTTGGCTGGGGCAGCATCCCCTTTTTTGGCTGGGGAAGCATCCCCCTTTTTGGCTGGGGCGGCTTTGACCTGGGAGTCCTGAGGTCCCTGCAACATCAGATAGTAGGCCGATTGTTCGAAACACGGTTCAAGTTAGCGTAGGTAAATGACTCCATGAGATGCAAACTAGAGTCAAATACATTTCGATTTCAAAGTCTCATCTATTTCAACTCGTTCAAAGCCACATCTATGTTGACCCCAGGCCAAACAGCAGAACTACTGAGGGACTTGAAAGAAGTAACTGGCCGATTGCTGGTTCGTCGTTGAGTGATGGATGGGTCACTACGCTGCCATCTTCAGAGGCCTATCATCAACGCAACTTTGGCCTAGAGCCAAGACATTCTTGACGGAGGCTAGTCTGTGAGTACATGAAGCCTCATTCTCCCTGCGCCCCTACCCCACAAAGCCATAATGCCGAGAGCACCATATGTATGACGCCAGCTACAGCTAAGTAAACCTACATCGCAACATCAAATCCATTTGAAGAAGCGCAAGCCATGGAACGTACGGGAGCTCTCGATTTCCCCTGTTCGCGCTTTGCGCGCTCCTGTACTTGGGCGTCCTTCCGGATACTGCCACCCTGTCTCGCTACCGTCTGCCTGACCGGCCACGGACTTTTCTGATGCAAAGCCAAACCTGATGACCGCAAGGCCTTGGTTGTTAGTAAGGTCCGGTGCACGTTCCAGCTTGGGATCGATAAGCACTGGAGGGCGCTCGCCATGGCTTTTTGCGTTAGTAGTGGCGGAGCAAGTAATCGCGGAGAGTGCCAGGGAAGTTATCTCACATGCCACGACTTTATATCAATACCGACTACTCTCCGTGCTGAGATGGCAGAAAATTACGCGGCATGCAAAGCCTAGTGCCTAACTACCTGCTCTCTTGCCCGGTCGAATTCAATGCCCATACATTACTTGGAGCGTTTACAAATCTTTGTTGCCCGTGTGCGGCGTGGGCAACAACAACAACATTACTTGGAGCACAGTTTCGAGTCAGGAGCTGGTAGACGAAGGGCTCGATCGCCAGCTGGTATGCAGAGCCACACAGGACGCCACACCCAGAAACGGGAAACCGCACGCTGGCACAGGTGGTGGGTCACCACAGGAGAAATAAGAATATGAAGCAGTAAATTGTGAAGAGCCATACAGTATTGAACGGCAAAACGTACGCCCGGGTCAGATTTGTTCTTTTCTGCCTCCGTGTTGTTAGTAGACATAGAGAGGGATAATGATTTGACATTAATTGCAGTGCGGTGTCCGTCACGTTGGCACTTTTGGAATGAAGGTTGGCGCCAAATTCCGCTGGCGCCTCCCGCCGCGCCATTTGGCAAGGCCTGGCCGCCAGCCTACAAAAGTCCTGTTGGACAATGGCGGCCGGTTCCCGACCGGTTCCTCACCTGTCGGGCCCGCAGTCCAACATCGTCCAACATTCGGGGCGGCAGACGGCACCTGCTGACAACATTCCAGGGGAGAAGGCATGGCACAGGCGCACTCGGCCACTAAAGATTCTCTGCTGCCCATGTGCGGCGTGGGACACAACAACAACAACAAAAACAAACAGGCGCGCGTAGCTTCCGTCGCGGTCGTACGGCAGAACGGCAGTAGATGAGTAGAATAGTCCACTGGTGATCACTGTACAGCATAGTTCTCAATATGGAACGAGCCGGCCTCTTGCCCTGACAGCCGACGCCCGTGCATGAACGCCACGTGGATTGCAAGCAAAGCTTGTCCTGCTTGCACCGTTGTGCGCACTAGCCACGGTGGCGTTTCCATGTGCGTGTAGCCATGTAGCCATTGTGGCCATGTCGCTCCTCCTGCGTTCCATCGCATTCTGTTCGCCTGGGAAGCTCGAGCTTGCTGTCATTGCCTTCGTATCATATGGCAAACGCCTCTTTCAGCTCACGGCCTTTGTAAGCGACGGCGGTATCAGCTTCTTTCCAGCTGAGTGTAGGTTAGGGACAAGAGTTACCAAATGAAATTCTGCCATTGAGTCACTATGCAGCAAGGAGGCAGCCAGCCTCTATGGATACGCCCTCCGCGCCACAGCCTGCCCATGTCATTGCCGTGGAGGGCGTCCTCCATGGACGATAACCTCCGGGTACGGCATTTGCAGAGCATCGTCGAGGGACCTGGAGTATCCAAGTCGTCGGGTTTTGTGATATCCCCGTCTGTTCGAGATGCCGTAAGTGAAATCCCAGCATCGCTTTCAAGCCTCGCTGCAATAATCGTCAGCCGTCATTTCTTCCCCCTGCACAATTTCGTTTGAAACTACGCCAATAGATTTGTATCAAGCAGAATCTAAGCACTCGCCAGGATCACAAATGCCCAGTTCATTGCAAAAGAACGAGATTTGCAATTTACACCCCACCAATTTTGAAACGTTTATGAAAGAAATTGATGATAATTTGCCTAAGTTACCCTCTTGTCACGTGTATTTCGAGCCCGTGACGCGCCAGCATCCAAACATCATCCGATGTTGAGCGTCTCCCCAGGGAAAACCTCCCTTAACTCCCTGAACTTGAGTTAAACCTTCCTTTCGGTTCGGCGTTCCAGTTGCCAACAAACGCCGCTCGTTTCTCCAACCTCTCCATTCTATCCAATTCCGCATTCGACAGTCTAGACTCTCCCCGTCATCTAAAATCTCCCCTCGGCAGCCCCCCCTCCTCTGCAGGTGCTCTCCCTCCATCCTGAGCTCACCGATGACGAGCGGCTGGAGACTTTCCTGTGCTCGTTGGCCGCCGAGGCGGAGCTCGAGTCCGAGATGCGGCTGGGCGAGGCGTACAGCAGCAGCGAGGCGGAAGAGGACGCCGCCCACGTGGACTGGACCGATATCAGCTCCGACGACGACCTGGACTCCCAGATCTCCTCGGATGGCCCCGAGCCAACCCTGTTCTCCTCCTCTGCTCCCTCCCGGTTCCATGGGGCTGGGCTGGGGCTCTCGTACAAGGCACCTGCTGGGTGGCCGCCGCGTAGCAGCCGATCGATGCTTGGCCACCGGGAGATGCTAGCAGCCGCGGTGAGCACGCCGCGGGAGGGGGAAAGGGCAGCGAGTGAGGCGATCCCTGGCCCATCGGCGGTGGCATCGCCCCCGCAGGGCAGCTCGCACATGCCGATCGAGCGAAGGGGCAGCCGCCTGCGTTTGCACGGGTCGCAGCCGCGGCTCATTCTGCACATGGACATCAACAAGACGATCATGTAGGTGGTGTGGGGGCGGGGACAGTAGCATTATCATGTGTGGTGTTGTGAGGGAATGAGCCATCGCTTGACCATGTGGGTGGTGGCGTGTGCCAGAAAGAGACGGTGATCATACGTGATCATCTTGTTGGTGGCCCCCACCCCTGACTGCTGGCATTCCCACCACCAGTCAGTGGTGGTGTTCACCAACAAGACGATCTTGTGGGGGCTGAAAGTTTGGCATTGAGAGGGAACGATGGGGGCGTTGCCGTTTAAACATTTTGGATTCATTTTGCCAGTGGGTTGGTCCCGGGTTTGGGTGCACCAACCAGACGGCCTTGTAGCGGGTGCACGCCTGCACAGTGTCAGGGATAGGGGACATTCATGGCAAACCAGATCAGCATGTGCCTCGCATGCATTCTTGGGTTGGGCAGTATGCAATGCGTTCGTGGTAGGGATCTGGCCAGGCAGCTAAACCTTGTGGCACGGGTACCAGTTTTTGCCACTTAATCTCCGGCGCAGGTGTAGAGTGACCCTTGTCGGTCCTGGAAACGGCACTACGGCTACCGGAGGTGGCGGGTAGTACCTGTACTTGGTGCCAACCCTGGTCACTGTGTGGTTGGTTTCATTTTCTCCAGGAGTCGAGCGGCATGCTTCTTTGTATCTGGAGTTAAGGAGTAGGGAAGAAGTTCCATCTGTCGGGAAGGACTTGACTGTTTGTAGTATCAGTTAAACTGTTGACAGGCTAAGCTCAACAACCTCCCAACATGCCTCCCATGAAGCCCATGTACTAACTGCGACATGTGTGTGTCTCGGGTGTCGCCCTCCCCGCTTTCCCTCCCATAACGCATGGCGCCGGCGTGCCTCTCCACCTCAGCATGCGTGACAACGTCCAAAACACCGACCTGGACTCCATGGTATGCTTGCACATGCCGCCAAGCCAATCTTGCATTCTGCTCAGGCGAATGGCCTGCTACTGCATGCTGTCGTGTGAATGGTTTCTTCCTAGGGCTGCCAGTGTAAATATCTTGATATGTGTCCTTCCCTCTGTAGCGATTTGTATATCGGGTGGTTTATCCGGAACCTGCAGAGCTTCCTGCCAACTTACTAGTGTTTCTTCTGCTCACGTGACCGTAGAACAAGGTGTTATAACACGATGCTAGTAACATGGTGTTATATTAAGGTGGTTATAGCAAGGTGTTATAACAAGGTGTTGTGATGCTGTCGTGTGAATGGTGTCTTCCTAGGCCTGCCAGTGTAAATATCTTGATATGTGTCCTTCCCTCTGTAGCGGTTGTATATCGGGTGGTTTATCCGGAACCTGCAGAGCTTCCTGCCAACTTATTAGTGTTTCTTCTGCTCACGTGACCGTAGAACAAGGTGTTATAACACGATGCTAGTAACATGGTGTCATATTAAGGTGGTTATAGCAAGGTGTTATAACAAGGTGTTTTTAACAGGCAGTTATACTGTGATGTACCTTGTTGGTTGGGTTTTCTCTTGGGACCTTGCTGCGCTGCCTTGGCATCTGCCTTCCCATGGCATCCGTGTGCCGTGCGGAGTGTTTGGGCCAGTCACACGAATCTATCAGCAGTTCTACCTTGTCCTCCGTATTTTTCACTCTTTGATGATTCTTCTATCTACATATCTTATCTGTGTTTCTGGTTATTCTCACTATATTTCCTTTTCCACATATGGTGCATCCATGCACGAATCGGTCGGCGCGCAGGTCAACGTGCTCCTATCCGACTGCGCTTGGGGGCGGCTTCACAAGGGGCCCACATGGGAGGCGGTGAGCACCAAGAGTTCAAACAAATAGTAGAAAACACAAAAAGACGGTTGAAAACACAAAGAGGGTCATGTGCCATATGACTCAAATGCCATGTGTTGCACAGGCAACAAACTGGAGGCATTCTTGCAGACGGATGTACTTGGTGTGGCTTAGAATGTGTGCGCATATAGTCTTTCTTGCCTGTCCTCTGTTGTTCCACTAACTGTCAAACATGATAATTAACCCCGAAGAGCCTCAGCAAGGCGAGCCATAAACCACGATTCCCCTTTTCATCATCTCCGGTTTGCATTTTCCTCCTTTGCTTTGCTCACATCTTTCACCGCCACTTGCTGCACTCTTATGAACCTCATTGCATTGATGATTGTGCTCGTTCGGCCCTTCCTTGGTTGACTGCCCCCTGCACCCCCGTGCAGGTCGGCCGGTTGGCCAACGACCGGCCGCTGAGTGACCCTGAGCTCATGACGTACCGCTCCTTCCTGGATTCCTTTTTGCTGCCGCTCATGCAAGGGTAGGTCGAACGGGGGTGTATTCACTTGGAAGCGTTTGCGGGACCTTTGCTACCGCATCGCTTGGCAATCTCTTGTACTTGTTGTGTGGCTGGCCGACCCTTGGCCTTCGCCCAGGGGTAGAACAGCCTTGAAAAGGCCACAGGAGAGGGTTGATGGTCATCATTGCTTATTCAAGGCCAGCCACGGCAGGGCCGTGCCGGGTGTTTCATGGCTCTTAAGCACGGTTTCTCATTCAAGAGTAGACCGAGTGAGACGTCGGCAAAGGGCAGCGCTGGTGTGGTGTTTATTTCTGGAAAGGATTCTGGTGTTGTGGGCTGGTGGGTTGCCCTTGCAAAGCCTGGGGGACGGGGATTGCTGGCTGCCAAGTGTGCTGTGGCATCTAGGGATTTATTGCCTGCCTCCTAAATGCTGCTTCCCTACGGGCATACTGGCTGGCCTGTCTCCTCTGGAATGGCTGGACGGTCGAGCTAATGCCACTTACATGGCATCCACCACTATTGCCAACAGGTAGTATCCTCGCAAGCAACTGTCAACGCTCCCACAACATTTGTCTCAAATGAATATTGTCTCCTTGAAAAAAAGCCTGTTGTCCTGTGTTCCTAGACAACATGGGTGTAAACAACATGCTGCTTCCGTGCACGTTTTCCCCTGTACATGGCGTGCCGGTGTGGGTGGGCACGGTGACAGATATGGGAAGGAAGTGGACACCATCAACGAAGAAATCAAGCAAAAACGCCAGGTAAGGTAGTTGTCTGTATGCCTTCATGGCCACAGACATAGCTGAACGCCCCTCCCCCACTTCCCCCGCTTTCTCACGTTCACCCTGATCTGTCCCCTGGCGCACACATACACACACACGCACACGCACACGCACACGCACACGCACACGCACACGCACACGCACACGCACACGCACACGCACACGCACACGCACACGCACACGCACACACGCACACGCATCCGCACACACCACACGCACGCATCCGCACACACCACACGCACGTCTCACAGGTCTTTAAAGCGCAGCTTCAAGCCCCCCCCCCCCCCTTGGACACCCCTCACCCGTTTTCTCACATCCATGCCCCTGTGTCCCCACGCACCCACCCACCCAACTTGCACGCGCAGGTCCTCAAGCGCAGCTTCACCTGCCGCGGCCAGCCGGGGGAGATGTTCAGCGGCGTGCACGACCGGCTGTTGCGAGCACTGGTGTGTGGTTTGCCAGCACACTGGGAATTTATGTATTTTTTTTCTGGTATTATTTAAGTTGTACAAAAAGGATGATTACATTGTTACCGATTTCTATTATTATTACTATTATTATCATTATCCCAAGGAAGGCGCGTCCTTTGTTTCCAGGTCTTGTCTCAAGCAGTGGTGCATTCCTCTGGCTTTAGCAGTTTGACCAAGTGCTATTTGAGTAACATATTATTCCTGTTCTCCCTGCCCTACCCCACCCACATAATGTAATGTGAACATTTTGCAATGTGTTACCACGTAGGGCTACTCTCATGCAGCATTAAGTTTAACCCCGCAGAGAGCAGCTTTCCTATCTGAATTTGTCCAATGTCCTCTAATGCTGTCACTGGAGCATGTGCCTGGGATTTGGATGTGAGTGCATGGGAGGTGGGTGGTTGCATGGGATGTGGATATGTTCGTGCGTACTTAACTCAGATACATGCGTGTATCCTCTCCGTGCGTGCAGGAGATGTCGCAACACGTGCACGTGCCGCCCGACATTGCAGGGAAGGCCGGCCACATGGAGCAGGTATGACAAACAGTGCTGCTGGGAAAGTGGCTTACGTGGAGCAGGTACGGCCAATGGTGCTGCCGGGGAAGTGGTTTACATGGAGCAGGAAGGCAAGTAGGAACCGTGCCTCAGGGAGAAGTGACTGACAAGAATGTAATGTGATATTGTATTGATATGGTGGGTCGATGATATATTTATATATTGCAGCTGCACAAGGCATGCCTGCATTATGTTACAAGCACGTTGCAGGGAAGGAAAAGGATGGGGTGACATGGTTTGACCTGGAATTGTTTGGTTACAAAGTTTCCCTGGGCAAATCTACTAAGGGTATACCTTGTTGTATTGTGTTGCAACAGCCATGCTGTGTAGGACGCCGTTTGCAATGGCGCTAGCACTGGCACATGCGTAGATTTTGGTGGGCTCCTCGGCTGTGCGTTCCAGCGGTGCATTCCTGTACAGATAATCTGAAACATTTTGCTTATGATCAGTTGGTCTGCAGTTGGTCCCACTTAAGCTTGGCACTCACCATTTCGCTGCAAAGTAGCTTTCTTGTCAATGATGCTATGGCCGTGCTTGGCTTGTCTCCATGTTGACTGTGCTTGCTCCTAATTCCTGACCACGCCATCTCTCATCCCTGTGGTGTGGTGGCTGTCTGCCACAGGTGTCCATCCTCCCCTCCTTTCTGCGGCTGCTGCGGCACCTCCACTCAAGGGTAGGCATGCGACGTATGCGAATTTATGACAGCTGGCTGTCGCGTGTTTGTTGAGAGACCACTTCTGATGTCTGCTCTGTAGTAAAGTATTCTCCTCCACGTTATAGGATTTAGAGAGCAGTATGGATTAAAGAGCCTGCAGTCGTATCTGCATTTCAAGACCGGCGGAGAGCTGATGCCTGACCAGCAAGGATAACATGCTATTGGTTTTTTTACCATCTTGATCTTGTCTTGATGACCATGTCCAGACGTGCCTTGCTGCTGTTTCTTCCACCAGGAAATCACTTGCTGCACACGCACACACACGCACACACACATATGCACACGCACACACACATGTGCACACACATACACACATAAACACACACGCACGCACGAACACGCACGCTGCATGCATGCACACACACAAAGCATACAGCACACTAAGCATGCACGCACTCACACGTGTGGAGAAAAAATCGCACACGAGAGGACAGGTGCACACATGCTTCGCTCAAGCTTCTATTCCACTCTGTTGTCGTTGCTAACGTGGCTCCCCATCGCAGTGGTCTTGCGAACCAAAACAACACACACACAAATGGAAATGTCCACATGATAAAACAATTGTTAATAAACCTTTTGATTAACAAAATGATCCGCCGCAGGGCCGCCGCTTCTCCGTCGTCTTCCGCACGTTCGGGACCGACATCCTCGAGGTGGCCGAGGTGAGGCCCAGTCTCTTGTACTTGCATAAGTTTAGTACTTTCAGCGTAGCGTCCACCAGCGTCTTTTACGTAAGCTTGCCCACCCCCACGCCCGCAAGGGTCTTCCCAGTTACCCTGCGCAACGCTTGTGCCTGCGCTGCTCCTCCATATCCTACTATATTTATTGAGAATGATGTGTTTTTTAAAATTCCCAAGGCAACCAAACAAGGCAGTAGAAAAGAATTGCGCAAAGAAACTCTTTCTCTATGTATGCCCATAGGCAATGCATGGCAGGCAACCATGGGGAGAGGTCATCTGTATCAGAATCTAGTGAAGTCACGTGGCATGGGAATCTAGTGAAGTCACGTGGCCCTCAGCATCAACTCTCAATTCGACAGTGGGTGATGGTGGACAAACTGGATTTTCAACTTGCCCGCAGTATCTCGCAGCCGGTATGGGATACGTGTATTCCTTCCTCCTTGTTACGCTCTCTTCTTCCGCTCTCAACTTGTGCGTGTACCACGCCATGCCTCACAGGTCTCACTTGTCGACGATTCCCACCCTGCTGTCTCTGAGGCTAAAGCATTTTCCAGGCCGTGCTTGCCAACTCCTGCTGTGTGGTTCCCATGACCTCTACTACGAACCGCCTGAGAGGAACCAGTTGTGTTGCTCTTGTTAAGTGGTCCCTATCACCCAGTTTCAGTGTTTTCATCATCGTCAGGAGATGCATAGGTTTCGTTTCATCGTCCCTATCACCCATTATCATGATCTACTGTTGGTGCAACAGGAGTTGAACCTGTTCCATTGCTCCCGTTGCATCGCCCCTATCGCCCATGGTCATGATCTACTGTTGGTGCAACAGGAGATGAACCTGTTCTGCGTGGGCAAGCACCCCCTGGCCCCCAGCGTGCGCATGGACGGCGTGGAGTGCGGCTCCCACCGCGGATCGCACACCAGCGGCGAGACGATCACCACCGATCTGCGGATTTACCCGGACGAGAACGTGGGCGTGTTCCTGCGGGACGGCTTTGGTCCGGATGGTGAGTCCTTTCCCCTCCATTCATGTGAGATCTTTTCTCGCCGTCCATGAGCCCGGAAGGTGAGTAATTGTTTAGGGGTTCAGATTTTTGGTTGTAGGGTCGTAACCTGAAACTCTAAACCCTAGACGCCCTCCCGGGTCCTGGGTCTTTTTCTTGTACTCATGAGGGGTTCATGCGTCCTTTCCTTGTACTCATGAGGGGTTTTGTGTCCTTTCCTTGTAGCCATGAGGCGTTCCCTTCCCTGTCCCCTTAGACCATTTGTACTATGGGCTTCTGCTCCCCATGTTCCCATCCCCATCTCGTCCTCTCCGCCCTGTTTACCATCTACAGATGGTCGCGAGGTTTACTAACACCGGTAAATGTCATGATCCTTTTTAGGGGCCCTATGTCTTTGAGACAGCCTTCTGCACCCTCCTCCCCCCCTCTTCTGTCCCTTGGCACAGATCCCCCAACTCTCTCACATGAGCCACCCTCGAATCTGTGCCTCCTTCAACCTGGTTCGGAGCCACCCGTTTCATTTGCGAAGCCATTACTAGATCCCCACCCCCCTAAACCCTATTGTTCGAACCCTACTCCCCACCCCAACCCATGTATCTTCAAAGTTGAAGCCAAGCCGCATCTTCAAAGTTGGGACAGTGGACACTATACGCCATGAACTGCAAACCTTCCACCTGTCCACTGCCCACGCAGGCACTACCCTGGCCATCCCCTGCGGCACCAACCTGTTGGGTGCGGGCGCCGTCTCGCGCCAGCTGCTGGATGAGGAGGCGCCGGTGGAGTGCGAGCAGCGGACGACGTTCCGGGTACGGGCACAGCCT
Organism: Mesostigma viride; assembly: GCA_009746045.1. NCBI lineage: Eukaryota > Viridiplantae > Streptophyta > Mesostigmatophyceae > Mesostigmatales > Mesostigmataceae > Mesostigma > Mesostigma viride. Next base: position 4,359,861 of record RPFO01000072.1, read on the forward strand.
TATTTATCTGTAGCCTCGCAGGCCACCTTGTACTAGTATTTATATGAGACAAACAGAGCAGGCCAGAAATCTGGTCAATGCGGAGTCCCGGACCATGGTATGTAGTTATATGCGCTCCGGTGGAGTGTTAGCAGGGGGCCGTGTCCCGGTGCAGACGTTGATATCTTGGTTGTCTCAATGATTGTCATGGAGGGATGGGCAAGCAGCAAGTGTCGTGGACAAACGCGAGCTGACCACAGGCAAGCAGCAAGTGTTGCAGACAAGCGCAAGTTAACTACGGGCAAGCAGCAAGTGTTGCAGACAAGCGCAAGTTAACTACGGGCAAGCAGCAAGTGTTGCAGACAAGCGCAAGTTAACTACGGGCAAGCAGCAAGTGTTGCAGACAAGCAGCTAGCAAGCAACATGCCCTTGCTCTAGCGTGTGTGCCGGCACCCCGCGGCTGCCTATCATGTTGCTGTTGTCGCATTTTCACTGTCGTTGGTGTTGACATTGTGCTGAAAGTGTGCTGCCTGCCTGCCTGCTGCTTGTTTGTCATGTTTGCCTGCTGCTTGCTCGCTTGCTTATCCCTTGCTTGTTTGCTGGCTGCCTTCTTGCCTGGCTGCTGGCTGGCTGACTGGCTGGCCGGCCCGCTGCCTGCTCTTGTGTTTGCCTGCTGCCCCCTTGCAGGAGATCTACAATGAAATCATCGCGCGCTGCTGCGCGCATGGGAACACGCGGAACACGACGCTCGCGCTGAGGGATTACTACAAGGTGGGGGGGGGGAAGGGGGAGGGGGGAGGGGTTGGTGCAATGTGGGGGAGGAAGGGGGAGGGGGGAGGGGTTGGTGTAAGGTGGGGCAGGAAGGGGGAGGGGGGAGTGGTTGGTGCAAGGTGGGGGAGGAAGGGGGAGGAAGGGGGAGGGGGGAGGGGTTGGTGCAAGGTGGGGGAGGCGAGGGGAGAGTGTTGATGACTGCAAGTCGGGCAGCCAGCAGGCGAAGGTGCGGTGCTGGGGAAATTGCATCCTCGCTCTTTCTCCCGTGAGGGGACTGTGTTTGTGGGGCAAAATGTTGTGAACTTTGCGGGGGCTTAAATTTTAAAACCAGTATGCTGCCCACCCTAACACCTAGACTCTACATGCTGCACCCTACACCGTGCAGTTGAAACCTGAAACATAATTTCGACCCCACATATTACAAAATGCACCCAATACTTGAAGAAACCTACTCTCTACACCCTCCACCCCAAAGTATCTACAGTTCTGGTAGGCGCACCATACACCCTGCGCCCCACACCTGACACCCTGCTCTCTTGACCTGAAACCATGACATCTTTACACCCGATGCCCCGCACCCAATGCCCTTACCTAAACCTTCACACCTTCACACCCTACTCCCTTACCCTGAAACCCTTGCATCTTTACACCCGATGCCCCACACTAAATGCCCTTACCCTAAACCTTCACACCTTCACACCCTACTCCCTTAACCTGAAACCCTGACATCTTTACACCCGATGCCCCGCACCCAATGCCCTTACCTAAACCTTCACACCTTCACACCCTACTCCCTTACCCTGAAACCCATAAATTTTACACCCGATGCCCCACACCCAACGCCCTTACCCTAAACCTTCACACCTTCACACCCTACTGCCTTAACCTGAAACCCTTACATCTTTACACCCGATGCCCCACACCCAATGCCCTTACCCTAAACCTTCACAACTTCACACCCTACTCCCTTACCCTGAAACCCTTGCATCTTTACACCCGATGCCCCACACTAAATGCCCTTACCCTAAACCCTAACACCTTCACACCCTACACTTTTCGCTCTCCGCCTCGCACTCCTCCCACCCACCACGTCCCTCTCCTCCACCCAACAGTTCTGGAAGGCGCACCAGGAGCGCGCCAAGGCAGGCAAGCTGCTGCTGATCGACCCATCTGACGAGGAGATCCACCAGGTGAGAATGAGGATGGTGGGGTTTGCCAGGTGCGCAGTGGGGTAGTGTTGTGAGGGTTGGGGTCCCCTCAGCAGGGATGACGGTCTAGGGTGTCTAGGGGTTTACTCTTGCTGCTGGTGGACAGTCCGGACAACACGGATCACCAGGGGGGTGGTGGGTGGGGCTGTGAGGTCTAACGTACATTGCTTAGGACTGTGGAGGAGAAGGGGGATTAGGCATCCAGACCATAGATTGGCCTATTGTCCCCAAACGGGTTTTTGGAATGAGCACTCCCAAGACATACGGTTTTTCTGGTTGGCTGAGGCGATTTGAAAACCTCGTGGACCCCATCATGTCACTCTACTTCTTATTATGCCCATAGCGGTGATCATGCCGACAGCATTTATTTCTATGCCAACGGCAGCTTCTCTTGGGCCCATAACGGGGGCAATGGAGTCAATTGATGTCGATTGTCAGAGGAAGGCTGTCCTACGCAAGGTGCACAGTATTGGTGGCTGGGCTAAAATCTTTGGTGGCGGGAGGTGGGATGATGTTATGTGGCAGGCAGGCTGCCTTCTGGGGGACTTCTGGATGGCCTGGATGACCTAGCTTGTCATCTATATTATCATATCATGATGTGTGGGTGGGGTCGTTCTTCTAGCTCGCAAATGCACCTGACTTGCCCCTGGGACAAGGGCACCTGCGGTGTTTCTACTGGGTAATCGTCGCCAATGCTGTGGATGCAGTACATGCATGGTGTTGTTACCATCGCTTCTCTCTGTACCATGCATGCATGCTCTGGCGCAAACTGAGTTATTTGCTGAGCTTCGCTCATTTTATATATGACGCGTGGACGGGCTCAAAGGGGACCGACCTGCCGTAGGTAGCGTAAGACTAGCGCTTGTCACGAGGGTACTGCACCGGCCGGCCCTTTTTGTGCCTAGGCTGAGTGTGGTTCCGGAGTGCAGGCCTAGGTAGCTTCTAACGTACGTCACTAGACCTTGTTACCTGCGCCAGCCGCCAGGCGTGGCGCAACTGTGATTGGCAGTCAGTACACCTTGTACCTGCGCCAGCCGGCAGGCCTGCGTGGCGCAATGTGAATGATAGTCAGTACTTAGAGTGGTGTAGGGGACGTAGGGAGGCCTCTTTTCAGCTTCGCAACTTGATCCCAGCATTTGCTGGCAAGGTCGGCTGGCCGCTATGGCGGCTGCGCTGAATGTAAGACGATGCTATCGGCCTCTCCGGGCGTGGAGAGGCCTGGAATAAAATTCTTTATGTTCGCCACCCACCGTTACAGGCCACGGTAATGGTTGTTGGGTGGGGGGCTCTACGTTTTGAGTAAAATGGTGTGATTTCCGGCGCTGGGCCCACTGACGATTCCCCTCTACCCCTGGGTGCGGCAAGCGGCTTCCTGACACTGGGGAAGCTGCGATTTTAGTCGGACAACGTCAGGGAAGGAGCCATACAGGCCAGGGCCAGCGGCTACGGTGGAAAGAATCACAGGTGGAGGCGAATCTGCCTTAAACGTGGAGATGGCTAGCGCGGGGTGCCAGGGTAGCCCATAACTGCCAGGAGCCTGACAGCGGACCCGATCTTTCGGCCTGTGGCCAGACGGGAGTTTCGGGGAGGATGCGGGGCTGGAGCGAATCTTGGTGGGAGGAGCGCGCTCTTCATCATTGCCCAGTTTTTCAGCAAAGAATGTTCGCCTGGCGGGGCTGAAATTCTTGCTGTTTTATCGCCTTGTTTTTATCCTGTATGATGCATTATAGGAAAAGCGATAAAGAGTTCGGTTCAGCCAGGGGGGCATATCTATGCCATAAAAAAAATTCCTACAACAACACAAGCCCTGGTCAGGGCCTTGGCTAAGCAGTTTCCAAGCCAAGGCCTTGGTAGGGTAGAGGGCCTATCGCCACAAAGGTTTCAATGCCGGGAAATCCCAGCCTCGGGGGTGGGGCTGGTGATGGGTCCTGGGCTTGTGAGAGACGGTCCGGGGGCGTAAGGCCTAATGAGCAGCCGCTGGAAACCGCCCCCCTAACGGGGGGAACGACATGGGTGCCGCCCTGCGTCCGCCGGGAAACCGTAGCGGCCACACGGGGGCGGCAGTACAGCCGTGGCAGCGTGCAGGGGGGGGCCATGGGCGGAAAGAAAATCGGCACCAAGGTTGGCGACAGCCTTGGTGGCCAAGAAGGAGGTGTGGGGGCAACACCTTGTGTTCGAGTATGCTGGGCCCCCAGCATGGTGCTACAATAACCAACTTGATAATGATGTGCACTGAGTTTGAAGGTGTGGTATAGGCTGTCCGTATAAAGCCTAGCACACAAAAATGTAAAATAAATGTTTCTCTTGGTGGGAAGGAACTCCAATGGACCAAAAACAAGAAATGTATTTGCTGAGCTTCGCTCATTTTATATATGACGCGTGGACGGGCTCAAAGGGGACCGACCTGCCGTAGGTAGCGTAAGACTAGCGCTTGTCACGAGGGTACTGCACCGGCCGGCCCTTTTTGTGCCTAGGCTGAGTGTGGTTCCGGAGTGCAGGCCTAGGTAGCTTCTAACGTACGTCACTAGACCTTGTTACCTGCGCCAGCCGCCAGGCGTGGCGCAACTGTGATTGGCAGTCAGTACACCTTGTACCTGCGCCAGCCGGCAGGCCTGCGTGGCGCAATGTGAATGATAGTCAGTACTTAGAGTGGTGTAGGGGACGTAGGGAGGCCTCTTTTCAGCTCCCACCCACCCACCCACGCTGCTAAGAGGGGCAACACCTTGTGTTCGAGTATGCTGGGCCCCCAGCATGGTGCTACAATAACCAACTTGATAATGATGTGCACTGAGTTTGAAGGTGTGGTATAGGCTGTCCGTATAAAGCCTAGCACACAAAAATGTAAAATAAATGTTTCTCTTGGTGGGAAGGAACTCCAATGGACCAAAAACAAGAAATGTATTGATCCATCATCTTCGTGTACCATGCATGCATGCTGCGTTGCGTCCGACAGATCTTCTTCGATGACAACATCTCCAACGGATCTGCCCACATTGTACGTGTCAATACGTCTATGATACTTCTATGTTTATACTATACCATAATGTTTATATTATACCACGATGTTTATACTATACCACGATGTTTATACTGTACCACGATGTTTATAAGAGCTTCGCTACCGAGTTCAATGATTATGTATCGGCCATGCAGGCTGGTGGTGCTCTTTACCGTAACTTTTCTACTACAACGAAGTATACTGCACATAGCTTATCGACTATCTAGTACTCTAGAGTGGAGTCTACTACTCCTGAGTGGAGACCAATGGCTCTTGGTTTGTTTCCCAGGGTTTGTGTCATTGTTTTTGCTTGGTTGAACTGGTTGAGCCCGTTTTTCCATGTTGAGCCATGGTCTTGTACCTGTGGCACAAGAAATGCATGATGGATGGGTGCATGAGGGTCTTCTTGGTGGTTTTAGTAAGCCCACACCCAACATGTTTAACGTAGATGTTTTCCTAGATAATGGTTATCTTGGTGATGTTTGGCAACTCCCCCCCCCACATCTCTAATTTAGTTGTTTTCCTTGATGTTGGTCTTCCTGGTGGTATTAAGCAAGCCCCCCACACAACATCTCTGACCTAGATGTTCTCCTAGATGTAAGTCTTCTTGGTGGTATTTAGCAAACCCCCCCCCCCAACACCTCTGACATAGATGTTATCCTCTATGGTGTGTGGCAGGTGGATGTGCGTGATGTACGCACGGGCGCGCCGCTCCCGTTCTCGGAGGCCAACTTCAAGTACATCATGAAGGTGGACGCGATGAACGCGGTGCGTGTATTCATCCATGAACTTGCATGTACTCTTTTGGTTCCTCCTAGGTACGAGAGCCAATGAGACCCTCATGAGCGAGGTGGGCACGATGAAGGTGATGGGTATGTTACTCTATTTTGCAAGTTCTTTTTGGTTTTGTCCTAGGTATGACCACCTTCCAAGTAGATCATAAAGCTAGACGCGATAAACACAGTGGGGTTTTCTACTCCGACCATTGTATACTTTTCCCTGCTGCCCTTCCCGGGCCAGGTGGTTACTCATGGCAAGGAAGCTGTCGCATGATTCAATTCGTTTCAGGGAGCCGACTATTCCACCTTTGCTTCTTTATCACTGGGCGTGATCTGCGTCGCAGATCCTGGATGACCGCTACTTCATCCGCGCGGTTCACCAATGCGAAGCAAAACTGAACGCCTCCAAGCCCAAAACCCAGGGCCCCCACAAGAAGGTCATCTCTCTCTGGCGGATAGCCCTCATTCGGGTCATGTGTGTTGTCCGGCTGCGTGAAAAGTGGGGATAGCCAGTTCAGGGCGCCTTGCCAGCCATCGGTGGCATAACAACAAGAAAGTGGCTCATTTCACCGACTTTCTAGGTGTGCACATTCCGAAATGTTGTGAATGAGAGCCTCGCGCACCATAGGGCATGCAGATCTGTTTTGAATCTGCACTATGTGAGCAGTACTTATCACATGTGTGTGGCCATAGTGGTGCCCTTATTTATGAATTCTTATTTATTTATTCTCAAATTGAAAGTTTCTTCACCAGCAGGGGCCATGCTGATTAAATAATGAGTTACTCAAACACGTGCTCCCGTTAATTGGGGAGTCACGGATGGATGGATTAATTAATTAATTAGAAACATAACTCCGGCCGTTGGGAGTATATGTAGCACATAGCCCTGAGAAGGGGCATGTGGCTTTTAATACACTCTTAGCTACTTCGGCCTGCACGTGGGGGAATGTAAACTGCCACCTACTCTGGGTGCACAAAGTGCACCTGCCCACCGCTGTATTCAGGCACCTAGCCAAGTAGGGGCGCCGACAGAGGGGGGAAGATCAGCATTGATTAATTAATAATTAGTAACAGAACTCCGTTGGGAGTACATGTAGCACATATCCCGGAGAAGGGGCATATGGCTTTTAATACATTCTAGGCTACTTCCTGCAAGAGTGGAATGTAAGCAACACTAGCTTGCTCTAGGTGCCTCAAGGACACCGGCACCACCACGATCTATCAAGCTCAACCCAGCTAAGGGGAGCCTGTCATGGGGGAGGAAGATCATCATGGCTATACAAGAGCTAGGGCATGGCTTCTCAGCAGAGAGCGTCTCTCTGCATAGGCATAGCATGGCTAAATTCTTAATGCAACATCCATGGGAGGTCCCATTATGAGGCAGGGCGTGGCAAAATTCTTAATGCATCATCCATAGCCGGCCAGTGTGAGCGCACATGCGCTGGGGCCGCGTGGTAGGCTAAGCCTTACTAATCTACACTACTGCTATATTTCCTAGACTGGGGCCGGTTGCTGAGGTGGCAGGGGGTGCCTGCCAGGGCTTGTGGTCGACGTGGATGACGTGTCCCCCCACGATCAGCATGGCTATACAGAAGCTAGGATATGGCGTCTCAGCAGGGAGTAGCTCTCGATCTGCGTGGGCACAGCATAACAAAATTAATAAAGCTAGCCATCATCTGGTGTGCATGTGGCGCATCATGGGCTCACATGTACATGACTAAGTAATGTTCATGAGTCAGCTGGTATAGTGCCTGTAGTAGGCGTGCATGTACAAGGCCACGGTCTAACTATGCTACACTACTACTGCTGTATTCCCCTAAGCTGGGGCGCCGGTCTGGGGTCACTGGGGCCGCACCGGGGGGTCGCGGGGGTCGCGTGCCAGGGCTTGTGGCCAACGTAGATGGCCGCCCCCTCAGTTCCAGTACACCGGCTGCCCCGCCTTGGTCGATCTGCCGGAGCTGGAGGTAGGTCGGCCATAGCTCCCATCGCCGGTGTTGCTGCGCCAGGGTCAAGTCATCGGGCCGGTGAAGGGAGTCTTCTCGACTCGCCGCTTGCGGCGTCTGAGAAAAGAAATCACATCACCTAAAATCGGTCCGTTCGGTTACATGAGATCCTGGGAATTTTGGCGCGAACGCGTCGCGTTGAGGACGACGGGACCAGAAAAATTCCACCTCGCATGGCTGTCGACCCTATGTCCGCCGGAATATCAGTCAACAGTCAATTATGCATGTTAAGTCGCTGCGATGGATGCAAACGACGCGTAAACTCTCCTGCTTTGCGATGATGCATGGTAGATATTATTCGCGTATGTTCATGCGTCAAAATAATTCGCAAACTGAGACGCTGATTTTTTGTGTCGGCCAGATCTGGAATTGGCAGCGAAAATGCATGTTTATTAATTGTGGGGGAAACTTTTTTGTTGGAAGCTCACAATTCCCAAAAGGTGGAATCCGAATGGGCTTCAAGTCTACTTTCACGAGCGCTAATCAGTTTTTCGAGAAACGAATCACATTTTCCAGGCTGTCGCATTACCTGCCGGCAGGTCAGATTTTGCTGTTTTCAGTGACGTTTACGACCGTCCTTGCTTGATGCGTTTCTTCCTTTTTTTCGGCTCACGGCATGGCGGGGCTTGTTCCAACATGCCTGCGGAGGTGTAAGCTGTGTAGCCATGATTTAAAAGTCACATATTGCTCTCGCGCCACCATCTGTTACTGCTCGACACTGCAAGAAACACTGGTTGCCTGCTCGCAACGCAAGCACAAGCACGACAACGGTGCCCTAATCCACATCCAGGCGTGTATTTCCGAGAAAAACTTCAGGCTTTTGTCGCGGCATACCTTCGGTGTTCCAAGCCGTTCACCGCTCCCCGAAATAGTCTTATGACTCGCTTTTATAGCATTGTGGGTTCGCGTCCGCCATCTCCGCCGGGTGCTGACACGAGATGTTCGCGCTGAACCTGGACTGCAAGGTCGCCCGCTACCGGCTAGCTGTACGTATTTAGCAAGCTCTGGATGATATTGTCATGGTTTTGGTGCAGGAAGGTGCTGTGGGGGGGTCTATCTCACCTCTTTACCTAGCTTTCCTCCTCCTAGCTTGACAGCTAAGTTTGCATCAGGAAGTCATGCTTGTTGACAAAGCTCGATGGATATAAACCTTGGGATGTGCTGTGAAGGTGTTAGCATGCTTGCTTGAAGAATTGAATGCGTATTTGTGCAAGCCATGGACATTTTTTATTAAGGGCAGTAGGTAGCAGCCACGTTCTTATTCAATTGTGTCAGGACGTCTATGTTGCCTTTACTGCACTCTGTCCTAGAGGAGTTTGATGCCACTGTAGATGACTATGACCAGTGGGGTGGTGAGGATGGGCCGGTGTGCTGGGGTGAGCCTGAAGGGCACCTTGGATCACGTGACCCTTAGGCAATCATGCGAGGCTGTGCAGTTTATGGCTTGTGATGTATGGATGCAGCGGGTGAGGCAGGTTGTCGTTGCCGTGGCCTGTGTTAGTGAACTCTATCATCTTTTAACTTACCCAAAGCCCCCCTAGACCTAAACTGCCTCGCCTTCTTTGAGGGGTTGCCTTCTTTGAGGAGTGCCATGTCTTGAAAGGTTTGTTGGGGCCCTGGCATTTCAGAGTAGGTTGAGGTGGAGAGGGGTGGCACACTGCTAGGTGATGGCAGGGCCATCCATGTGATGCACCTTACGTTGGGATGGGGACCATGCATTTGTTCTTGTTGCTAGCATGGGCAGGGTGAGCGGCTGGGAGTAAGGTGTAAGTGCTACTTGCGCCACTGTCCGAAAGGGGAGCTCCATGCGGTGGGCAAACAGCGTTGCAAGCGTACACTTAACACAAATGTGGTCTGATGCACTCAGCTGACCTGCCATTTCTCTTGATGCACCAAACCACACTAAAGGCTTGATATAGCCGGTAGGAAATGCATGTGCATGCAGTGTCAAAAGCAGAGAGGGACACTGTTAGCACATGAGTGTGATTGTAAACCGATGAGTGTGAGCCTCCCCGTGCCATCCCATGCATTTTACACCTATTTTTGGCAAGCCCCCATCATGCCGCAGTTATGCACCGCCTATGCAAGGGGGATGAATAGACAGTTATAGGTGTGTTGAGGGATGAGATAAGGGTAAACATGAGGAGCCATGCAGGCTAAAACGGAAGGGCGATGTCAACAGTGTGTTTGCCCAGATTTTGATGTCAGGAGGGGCTGAAAGATCAGTGGCCACGATAAACCTAGGTGGATTACATGAGAGATGACACGACCATGAGAGGGTGGTAGATGAGTTCAACTGAGAAGAGCTAGCATTACATGCACAGATTCTTAATGACCTATGGACTGTCCAAGGGTTGGAGTTCAGTGCACGTTCCAAAGACTATGATGAGCATGACGATGATGGCAAGGGGGCGGGGGGGCGCAATTAGGACAGGCACTGATGCAGAATTATGTTGTACAGCAGCTAGGTGCTGAGCTCAATTGAATAGCAGCCCAAGCCACTGCTGTCCTTGATTGCGCTTTGTATTTCCATGTAGCAGAGAGGCACCTGGCAGATATATATTTGGATTAGCTGCTATAAGACACGCACAGCAGGGGTGCCCAGCAGAGTGGGCCAAGTACTGCAAAGGAGATTGTGTGTGCTGCCGAGCGGGGCCCGTTTAGAAAAGAGACTGGTCAGCCGACAGGCACGACTGGTCAGCCAAGCTCCCCTTCTTGAGGCTTGTAGGCACTATGGTGCTTGTTCCGAATGCCAGCATCTACTGTGATTGATGGTGATTTTATCCCTTGATGATCGCTTTTTTAGTCTGTGTTGGCTAATGTATCCAGCCCCAGTGGCATGTATATGAATCCCATGACAGCCATGACGATAATTGAGTGAAGAATGCAAAGTTTTCCAAGACAATGGCGCAGAATATGGAGTATTTTTGCAAAAATCGCTCTATTTCTGCTTGCATCCGTCACTTTTAGTGGGCCGGCAGTGGTCCTAATATGTCCAACTTGTGTTCTAGTGTAAATTCAAGTATTGTGCTATTAATGTGACGAATTCTGGCATGATTGGGCCGCATATGTGCTGGCACGCGCTTTATTTAATCATGTACATGTGTGCCTATGATGCGCCACACTCCAGATGATGCCTAGCTTTATTTAGTTATGTTGTGCCCATGCAGGGAGGAACTCTCTGCTGAGACGCCATGCCCTAGCTTCTTTGTATAGCTATGCTGATCTTCCCCCCCATGACAGGCTCCCCCTTCGCTGGGCATAGCTTGAAGATCATGGGGATGCAAGTGCCCTGGTGCACCTCGAGCAAGGGTCCTTTACATCCCCACCCTTGCAGGAAGTAGCTTAGGATGTATGATAGGCCATATGCCCCCTCTCAAGGGCTATGTGCTACATATACTCCCAACGGAGTTATGTTACAATTCAATTCAATGTGCTGGCAGGGGCTTCATAAGTTTGAAAATAATGCACTAAAACGGTGTTTTGGCTCATGTATGCCAGAATTATAGCACATAGTTTGGTCCTACATTGCATACTTAAGGGCGGTCTTTGTCTTTGGATATAAATTAATAAGCATGACCATTTCCAGCTGAATTGGACTACATTTACTACTTGTGTGTGGCTGCTATGCCTCCTTATGCCTGGAAAACATCGTTTTTTGCACTTTTCCACGTCACGGTTTGATGCTAAAAATAGGTCAGTTGGCCCCCCAATTTATGTGATGTGAACAGGGTCCTAGGGGGACCGTAAGTCCAGAAAGGCACCCCGATCTGACTATATGTGTGGGAGATATGACCCCATGTAACAAAAAAGGCCGTTTTTAGGTGATGTGCTTTTCCGCCGGGTTCTCAAAGGTGAGAAGAAGCAGGGGCGCCCCTGCCTTACCCTGCGCGCGGGGAAGACGGTGGGCGACCAGCTCAATCTCACCAGTAAGGCCCGGGTGCAAGCTTCTCGGAATTCTCACCTTCCACCAGGTCGAAGTTCTTGACGATGACGTTGAGGCTGCGCTTGGCGAGCTCGGCCTCCTCGTGGAGGTCGAGCGTCTGCTGCTGGAGCTGTGCTGCGCGTGACGGCGACGGCCGGAGGTGGTGGAGGTGGTGTGCTGCATGTCCGCCCAGATCGGGATGGGAGGAGCATCGATCGCCAGCCAGGCCAGCTGGCTTGGCGGCAATGTCCTTCACCGCAGCTGGGCGGTGATGCCTGCGGTGTTTCAGTTGCAGGCATCCGATGGCGATGGCGCTGTCCTGAAGGCGCTGGTCGATGTCGCGGAGAGCTCTGGGCGGCCGGTGATGGAGTCGGTGGAGGCGGAGGGGGAGGGGGGGGTGGATCGAGGCGAGGAGGGTGGCCGGGTGGCAGTGCACTGTTTAGGGTTTAGGGTTTGGCCCATGGGGATGGCGGGGAGCTCAGCAGCCAGTGTGCGGCCCAAAGCTGCCACATCTGCAGCTAGGGGCGTCACGTGCGGCTGTGAGATGGCTTCTTGGAGGTGGAGGAGGAAGGTCGATTCGGTCAAGGGGGAGGGTTTCCAGAGGTCCACGGCAGAGCGCTGAAGGATGGAAAAGAGGGCGGCGAGCTGAAGGCGCGGTTGGGACCACTGAGCCAGACTGTCAGGTCAGGTCCGCAGTGAGATAACTGGCCGTCAGAGTGGCTGCACGGAGGCAATGATGGTGTTGGAGGCGCTGGCACAGGTCAAGAAGGGAGGCGTACGACCCGGCCATAAAACACGAGCTCCAGTATCCTGATGGGTGGCATGTCGAAATAGCCGGTTCTGTGGACGTCGAAGGTGGAAAATAACCTGGCAACGTCAAAGTCGTCCTCAGACCAGCTAGCTTCGGCTGCAGGGCGGCTGCGTTTGGGCTCACCGGCTCAGGCGATGCACATGCAAGGCAAGGTATTAAGCCCGGGAGGGTTCGAGGTGACCACCAGTGCGCCGACTACTAAGTGTCACCGCTGCCTGCCGGACCTGAGGGCGAAGCTGCAGCTGGAGTTGCAGACGTATTTTCAGGGCTTATATAGCGCAGCCGCCACGGGCTGCGTTGCGTCGAGGAGCGTTTGCTCGTCATATATTGCGTACGTATAGTAGCTTCGGAAAATTATATCAGCGTGTGCGTCTTAGAAGAAAGACGAAGCGATTGTGATATTCACAGGCGAATTTGGTGCCCAAACGTGAAAGTTATGAGCTCCGCCGTCAGCCATCCATATGGCTACCTCGACGCTGGCCCATCCATACCATCGTGCCCAAGCCATTGGATGGATGGATGGATGGATGGATGGATGGATGGATGGATGGATGGATGGATGGATGGATGGATGGATGGATGGATGGATGGATGGATGGATGGATGGATGGATGGATGGATGGATGGATGGATGGATGGATGGATGGATGGATGGATGGATGGATGGATGGATGGATGGATGGATGGATGGATGGATGGATGGATGGATGGATGCCAGGATGGATGGATGGATGGATGGATGGATGGATGGATGGATGGATGGATGGATGGATGGATGGATGGATGGATGGATGGATGGATGGATGGATGCATGGATGGATGGATGGATGGATGGATGGATGGATGGATGGATGGATGGATGGATGGATGGATGGATGGATGGATGGATGGATGGATGGATGGATGGATGGATGGATGGATGGATGGATGGATGGATGGATGGATGGATGGATGGATGGATGGATGGATGGATGGATGGATGGATGGATGGATGGATGGATGGATGGATGGATGGATGGATGGATGGATGGATGGATGGATGGATGGATGGATGGATGGATGGATGGATGGATGGATGGATGGATGGATGGATGGATGGATGGATGGATGGATGGATGGATGGATGGATGGATGGATGGATGGATGGATGGATGGATGGATGGATGGATGGATGGATGGATGGATGGATGGATGGATGGATGGATGGATGGATGGATGGATGGATGGATGGATGGATGGATGGATGGATGGATGGATGGATGGATGGATGGATGGATGGATGGATGGATGGATGGATGGATGGATGGATGGATGGATGGATGGATGGATGGATGGATGGATGGTGGATGGATGGATGGATGGATGGATGGATGGATGGATGGATGGATGGATGGATGGATGGATGGATGGATGGATGGATGGATGGATGGATGGATGGATGGATGGATGGATGGATGGATGGATGGATGGATGGATGGATGGATGGATGGATGGATGGATGGATGGATGGATGGATGGATGGATGGATGGATGGATGGATGGATGGATGGATGGATGGATGGATGGATGGATGGATGGATGGATGGATGGATGGATGGATGGATGGATGGATGGATGGATGGATGGATGGATGGATGGATGGATGGATGGATGGATGGATGGATGGATGGATGGATGGATGGATGGATGGATGGATCAATGGATCATTGGATGGATGGATGGATGGATGGATGGATGGATGGATGGATGGATGGATGGATGGATGGATGGATGGATGGATGGATGGATGGATGGATGGATGGATGGATGGATGGATGGATGGATGGATGGATGGATGGATGGATGGATGGATGGATGGATGGATGGATGGATGGATGGATGGATGGATGGATGGATGGATGGATGGATGGATGGATGGATGGATGGATGGATGGATGGATGGATCAATGGATCATTGGATGGATGGATGGATGGATGGATGGATGGATGGATGGATGGATGGATGGATGGATGGATGGATGGATGGATGGATGGATGGATGGATGGATGGATGGATGGATGGATGGATGGATGGATGGATGGATGGATGGATGGATGGATGGATGGATGGATGCATGGACAAACAATTCTCCCGGCTCCATTCTATCTATCTAATCCTGAACTAACAATGCTGATGCTTGTGTCACTGTACGAATTTCAAATTAACGCCAACAGAAACTCGCCTCCAAACATACATCTTGATAGAGGCATGCCTAGCTCTTATTTAATTTCAAGGTACCTCTTGATTAATCTGGGCCCCCGCCCTCGATCCGCTAATTTGCTAATTTGCTAAAAAAGAGCCAATTTTGATCCGACTTCATCAGGCGAGAGAAATGTACGTTTGCGCATCTGCGGCCTCTTGTTCGTGCTCACTTTGTATAGTTACTTCGTCGAAAGGCATTACTCGCCAAGCCACCCCACTCTAATATGCTTTTTGGCATCTGATATCCACAGAGAGACACACACATGTGTCATGTGACAAGCAGACAATCATAAAAGATGTCATGTCATGGACATTGAAAGTTTACTTGCAGCAGTTGCACAAAACATGTATCAATGGAGGGGAACGCACGCTGCACTTGTCTCTCGCCTTGACCAGGTGGAGGGCAAGTGCGGCGTGCTCATGAAGAAGCTTGAAGCCATCACCGCCCACACCGAGGCCCTGGCCTCACAGGTCCCAAAGATAGCGGAGCAGACGGCCACCATCGCATCCCAGCCACCCCGGCTGGATGCCGGTGACCTCCCGCCCCTCTCCTATGAGGACCTGCTGCGGACAGCGACCGTGCATGCACCACCGACGCCATCGCTACGAAGCTCCAGGAGCTTGAAGACCTTCGCCAGCTAGGCTCAACAACGGGAGGCCACCGACCGCGCCCGCCGCGACTGCCGGGTGGTGCTGCGTCGCTTGCCCCAGATCAAGCCAGGTGAGACGTCAACCTGAGTCCCTTGCCGACGAGCTCCTTACCCTCATGGGCCTGGTAGGTGAGGTAGAACTGCATGGGTGCCACCGCCTTTCCCACTCACGGGACAAGGCGGCTCCCCCACCAGTCCTGCTCACCTTCCCCCGTCCCGTGAGGACAAGCAGCGGTTCCTCTCTCGTCGCAAGCGGTTGCACGACCTCACATGGACGTTGGACGACGACCTGATCCCCGCTCAGCATCAGCAGCGACGTGACCGGCTGTGGCCTGAATAGTAACCTCCGCCACAAGCAGGACCCCCAGAAGCCCAAGGGCCAAGGTGTACTGGAGGGGCGGGGACCTGATGATCAACCACAAGATGTGGACGCCCCGGCCCAGCGGGCTAGACTAGAATAGCCCTAGCTTGACTTCATTGGTAGTAGTCACTGCCGCCATGGCAGCCATGCTTAGAATGTTTGCCTAGCGCTGTGCCACCATACCTAGTCACGACGTGCACCGCTCACGCACGGTACACAACCAACCATAGCCTTAGCTTAGTCCTTGTACAGCCATGCTACGTCCTTGCTTCGATTACTTGCCCACACTCCTTGTTATGATATGCTTACATGGGTCTTGTTGCACCCACAGACTGCCGGATCGTTAGCGTGTCCGTTTAGCTAGCGTGCCCGCAGCATGCAGCTGTGGCATGCCTTTGGCATGAAGGAGTCTGGGGGTCTCTACCCTTTCTCCTGTTGTGCACACACAGGGATTAAAAGCACTTCGCGGGTGCTCCGTGACTTCCCAACGGGAGCACGTGTTTAATTAATTAAATATTTAATTAATTAATGGAGGGTTTACTACGTGAGATGGCCCAATCAATCCCCTTCTCAGGGAACTGGCTCGCCATGTGGTGGTTGTCTCATGCATCGTAATGTTGACATCCAACTCGAGCGTAATTAATTAGAAACATAACTCCGTTGGGAGTACATGTAGCACACATCCCTGAGCTAGAAGGGGCATATGGCTTTCAATACATTCTGGGCTACTTCCTGCAAGGGGGTTCCTGCAAGGGTACTCGACCGTACTGAGGACTTATTATGCTCACCTAACGTTGTTAATTAATTAATTAAGATTATTGATTGATTAATTATTTAATTCATTAATGTTTGACGTATTATGACCTGACGTATTAAATAATGTTGACGTAGTATGATCTGACTCCTACTGGCGGGCAAGCCTTTTTTTGAAGCAACCTTGAACTGATGGAGATGAGAGCCGCACAGTCCAGGGGACTCGCACGTCCAAAAGCCTGAAAAACTGACCTTAATGAATATCAGTTCCAATGCACTTGGGAACCATCTAGTGATGATTGAGTACCATAAATATGATGTTTGGACATTCATGCCACCACTTGTTGGGGGTACTACCCCCAACCACGCACCGGTGGCGAGCTAAAAATAGAAAAAGACGCTATTTATGAGATATTTTGCCCAAGAAAAACCACTTATCCAAATGACCTGCCCATACATTCCTGCAAAGCTCCCCCACTTCTAAAAAATCTGGGCTATTCACATGGTCAAAATAATCACATTTGTTTGAGTTATTAATTTTCCCGCAAAATGGGTACTTTTTTGAGCAAAAAAAAATAAATCAAATCATCAACACATCGAATGGGGTCATCCATACATGCGAAATTCCACTGAGTAAGGGGAAACACAACCCCAAAGTTTGAGCTCATTCTGACAAGCGTAGCTCAAGTTATTGATTTTTCTGTGATGCCACCTGGGTAGACGCTAAAAGAGAATTGAGCTAGTGCTGAGCCAAAATGACATCTGTTTTGCTACCCTAGACACCCCAAAACATGCCCACTTTGATCACGCAGTGTGAGGAGGATGTCCGGAGCCTCATACGCCCCACCCCTCAATCGGCACAGCCAGCCTTGTGAGTCTACCCTTAACAACAAGGCCGGTAGGACGACACGCCTGAGCAGCATATGTAATGCCTATCTCAGGCTAATAATGTGTGATTTTGTGCCAACAACCAAGTTGTTTCACCCAACAACACATTAAAAACCCTCTTTCAAAATGCCCGACGAGCCGGACACGTGGAGGACCACACACGCAGTATATAAAGAGAAAATAAGCTGACTTTTTTGTTACGTCGCGTAATAATTCGTTGTAGTTACGGACGTAAATTAGGTCTTTTGCCTCGGTTGTCCCTAGGTTTACGTTTAGGCTCCTACCGGGACATTATTGTCCTCGTAACAGTACTGTGGTACATTGGGTGCCGTTGGGCGCCGCGCCGCGTACTTTACTAGTGGTCCTGATCCTGTGGTAGAATGTAGTGGACCAGCGTGCATCAGTAGATGTAGTGGACCAGCGTGCATCTGTAGGCGAGGGCCATGTCGGCCCGAGCGTGTTGGACCGTTGGTGACCATTTATGTGCGTTCTACCCCTTGTGTGTGCACTCGGCGTGTGTTAAATGAATTAACACATTTAGGCTTGAGTCACGGCAGTGTAGTTGTGTTTCCTTCCTCTATTCCTGGAGTAAACGGGTTTTGGTAAATGGTTGTATGGCGTATTATAGTAACACATACGTTAATGCATTGAGATCAGCTCCGTCACGTTCGTCTTTCGCCAGAGGTTTGAGTAGAGGAGGCCTGACCAGTTTAGGTAGTATCAGGCCCATTAGAGGTAGAGGTGGAGGTAGATATCCGCGGCGTAACAATGGTTCCGGAGGAACTTCAGTAGGTAGAGAACAAGACGACGATCCCTTGCCACATACGCCTTTTCAAGACCCCTTCCGCGTCCAGGAATACGAAGCCGACACGTCCTTGATAGGTAATGGGCGGGTCGCCTTCAAGCTAGGAGAGTAGTGCTGCCCGTTTCGGGACACGCTCTACCTAGATGCTAGACCTGCTCGCAGCGGATAAACCCTTTCGTAGTTAGCCTGTCCTTCGCCTTGTTTTCCTGCTTACGGTTGTTTCCTGTCATAGATAGGGGAGTATTACTGTTCGGAGACGATTAGCGTCGCAGTACCTACACCTTTTCCTTCGTGTTGCTGCTCATTAGACGGCCGCACTCGCAGAAATTCACTGGGTCGCTGACTTTAGGACTACGAGCGCTGGACCGTTGTGCCCTCGTCATTTCGGTGATCCAGATAACCCAGCTAAGTCGACTCCTACCCCTTCCACTCCTATCGTGACTACTCAAGAACAAGGTGCGTTACCATGAGCCAGCGGCGATCTTTTACTGCTCCTTCCCATTCTTCTAGCGATAATAGTCTAGCTAAATATTACGTAGTGATTACGCCTCAATGGTCCTCCATTTTCCTTTCTTGGTCCGACGCTAGGAAGATCGTTCAGAATCGTGCATACAACGTAATTAGGTATAAGAAATTTATGTCCTTCGAAGAAGCTCAGCAGTTCCTTATAGATCATAGCCAAACAGATTTAGGCCTGCATGTACGCCCTATCCTCATGGTCGTCCTCCTGTAGAAGCTCTAGTCTTTGCTACCCCTCCTTCTTCTCCCCCTAAAGGGCTGCATCCTCATCTAGCTTAGATACTCCTCTCACCTTAGAATTCGGTTCCCTATCCATTACTGTTGTTAAAAAGGATTGATTTAAATTGTTTCCTTCTTTTAAGCCATTAAAAGCTTTTTCTTTTCTTTCCTTGCCTTAAATTAGGCCTTGTCCTTTATCCTTGTTGCTTTCAGTTAGATTCTGATCATTTACTTAAATAAAAATGGATCCAGTGGGTGGTAACATGTCGCCTATACCTACCAATACTCCTACTATGAGTAATAATAATAATAATACTAACAACCATAACAACAATCGTGGTAACCGACGGGACTCACTTGAAACGGTGCACCATCTCACTCCTCAAGGTAATCTTCGTACCTCACCTCCTTCTCCTATTGCTGGTGGTCGCCGTCGTCCCTCACTTACCCCTCCTACCTATGAACAACGTCAACGTATGCAGTCAGATTTAGTGATGACCCTTCCCTTACCCTGAACCAGGCCCCTGCCCCTCCTGCAACCTTGGCTCAACCCTCCAGCAGGTCCTCACTAACTAACAATGTTTCTAGGCCTCCTTCCCACCCTGTGCCTTCCATGCCTGCTCTTAACACGGGTCGTGCCTCTGCCCCTGTCGGTCCTTCTGGGCGCCCTAGTGCAGTTCCCTTTTACCCACCTGCTTCCTGGTCCTACCCTGAGACGGCCTATGAGGCAGCCCAGGTCCCTACCCGTGTGGCTGATTTAGAAGTTAATAGTGATTTCAGCACCATGCCCTAGATGATAGAAATTATGATCATTTTGCCTATTCCTCTCTTCGTGAGCAATATACTGTCCCCTTCTCTTATGGGCACCAGCCTGAAACGGTGGCCCCTTCTAGACCCCTACCCAAGACTTTTCCTCTTCCTTCCTTCTATCCCGCTTATGTAGCAGTGGAAGATAGTGGCCCTATGGGAAAAACTGACTCTTCTAATCCCCCTAAGCCCCCTGCTCTTCCCCTCTTTGCTAACCTTCCCAAGCTGGATGTCAAGTCTACCCCTCAACAGTTTTTCACCTTTATTATGTTGCTTACCCAGAACACGGAGTCGTGGCAGAATCATAATAGATGGCGTCTTTCTGATGCTGTATTAGTTCCTCACTATCTTACAACCTGTATTACTCCTGAGCTTGCTAACCTCATTCAGTGTGAGTCTTTGGCCTCTCATGCCTACCCTAACTCTGTAGCAGAATTGTTTAAGCGTTTAGAGAACCATTTAGTCCCTCCTGATTCAGATTGGCAGGATAGATTAGCCTTTGGTACCTTGCAGCAGGGTACTAAATCATTTAAGGAGTATATGAAAGAGTTTGATGCTCAGATGGTACGAATTAGGGATTTGTCGGGTGCAGAAGTACGTGCTCGCTTCCTCCAAGGCCTCAGTAGACCCTTATTACGTGAAGTCAAGCGCCAGTTCTCTGCCTACCGTTTTACTGATCTGCCCCTCAAGCATGTGCGCCAGCATCTCTTGCGTGTAGCAGATTTCTTCACCACCCCTTCTCTTCCTACCCGTTCCCGTATTAATAATATTATCCTTACCCCTGAGGAGGAGAACTCCTATGTAGAAGAATTAGATATCTGTGTTACTGACCTTTCAGCCCTTGATGTCTCTCATATCACATGCTATCATTGTAAGGAAGTAGGTCATCTTAAACGTGAGTGCCCCAAGTTCCTTTCGGGTGCTCCCCCTCATCCCGACGCTCGCCCTCCTCGTACCCCTCAGCGTGCTCCTATTCGTCCTACTTCAGGACGCATTCCCTCAGCTACCCCTAGTAGGCTGAATGCTGTGCAGGCAGGACCCCAGGGTTCCCCTATGATAATCAGGCTCCCGCACCCTCTTCGCTCCCTCGTGACCCTCCAGCAGTGGCTTTTTCGCCAGGGTCTTCTTCGGGGTTAGTTCCTATGGATTTGGGGGGGGAGGGGGAACAGTAGGCCTGTCAGCCGGGGGTAACCTGGACAGGTCCTTAGATAGTACCCCAGATAAAAATTTTTGCCTGCCTGTTTTTATAACCTCTGTAGGAGCTGAATCTTCCCTACCACTACGTGTGCGTCCTCTTATGTTCTTGAATGGTGGTTTAACCGTCCCTCACACTGTTGTAGACCCTTCTTGCATGCTGATGAACTCTTGAATGTCTCTGTGTTGGTAGATAGCGGTGCGGCTAGCTCCTTTGTGAGCGAGGCCCTAGTTAGGCGTTTAGGACTAGTCCCTACCCCTCACACCAAACCCGTCACTGTTCATTATGCTGATGGTCGCACCAGTCATTCCCCGGGTACGGTGTCCCTTCCCATGGTTATACAAGGACGTACTGTCAACCTGACGGCCACTATAGGCCCTATCACTACCGCTGATGTATTACTAGGATTAGATTGGCACCAGGATAATAAGATTACTATTAATTATGATACCATGGTCATTTGGTTTCCAGATAGCTCTTACTGGGTACCGGAACGTCATTATAGATTGGAAAATTTATCCTTGGTAGATATTACTCCTCCTACACCTGTTGATCCTCCTGTAAGACCTATACCTGAAGTATTAATGTCCAATGATGAGTTGCGTTCTGAACTAAAGGAATATGGATATTTATTATGTATGTTCCTTCAGTTAGAAGTACAGGAGATACCTATCACTAATAATAGTGTGGATATAGATATAAACACAGTGGATACAATAGGAGTGGGATTTACTGAAAATGAAATAGTAAGATACATGGCTGTGATAGATTCCTCAAAAGTTTTTGAAGAAAAGACTCCTTCTTATCCTCCTCCTCGTTCTGTTTTACACCGTGTAGTTATCAAGGACGGTGCAGTTCCTACGCACTCTCCGATGTATAGAATGGGCCCTACCGAGTTAAAGGAACTAAAACAGATTTTAGTGTCATTATTAGAAGCAGGATTGATAGAGCCTAGTAACTCCCCTACTCAGCTGGTGTCCTGTTAGTTCCTAAGCCAAATGGCAAGTTTCGCCTAGTTACTGATTATAGGAAGTTGAATGATATTACTGTGAAGTCTAAATACCCTCTACCTCGTATTGATGATATATTTAATAAGGTTAAAGGTTCCACTTGTTTCACAGTACTGGATTGTGCGGATGGTTTTTGGCAGTTGCGGATAGCTCCTGAGGATTGCCATAAAACCGCCTTTGCTACCCCTTTTGGTCATTACCAGTTTAGAGTAGCGGCTATGGGACTCTGTAACTCGCCTGCCTCTTTTCAAATGTTAATGAATGAAGTGCTTAGACCTGTTATGGGAAATTCTCACCTTCCTCAGGTGTCCTCTGATTAAAGGATCCTTCCTTCTCCTCTGTTTCTTTATCTGAGCATGACCGTTCTTGTGCTCAAGCTTACTTAGATGATATTCTTATTTACTCTCCTGATTTTGAAACGCACCTACGTGATTTAAAGAAAGTATTAGAAATAATGGCTGAAAATTCTTTGTGGGCGCGCCGTGCTAAAGTTCGTTCGGGTAGGAGTGTCCCATTTTTAGGGCACGTTCTGTCAGATGCCGGGGTCGCTACCGACCCGGATAAAACTAAGTCAATTCAGGAATGGCCTACTCCTACCGACGTTAAAGGTGTACGTAGTTTCCTAGGAATTGCTTCTTACTATAGGCGTTTTATCCCGCGTTTCGCAACTATAGCAGCCCCTATTAATCATTTATTAAAGAAGGATATCCCCTTTGTTTGGAGTAGTGAATGTCAGTCGGCTTTTCAGTGCCTAAAATCCCTACTCCTTTCCCCTCCTGTACTCATCCTACCGGATACTACTAAACCCTTTGTTGTGGCTACAGATGCTAGTAAAGTAGCTATAGGTGGTGTCCTTCTCCAGGATCAGGGTCAGGGCTTACAGCCAATTGAGTATATCTCTAGGACAATGCTCCCTGCGGAGCGTAACTATCCCGTACACCAGCAGGAACTCTTAGCTGTGGTGTATTGTTGCCACGCGTGGCAGCACTTCCTTAAAGGTGCTCAATTTGATGTCTGCCTGAATGAACCCTGTGAGCTAGATCCTTATAGGTTAGTTATCCAAACGGATCATCGTCCCCTTACCCATCTTCTCTCCCAACCCAACCTTACCCCTCGGCAAGCGCGCTGGATGGAATTTTTAGCACAGTTTTCCCCTTTTAAACTTCAGTATGTCAAGGGTGTAGATAACATAGTACCAGATGCACTCTCTCGTCGTGCAGACTATTCCTTTTCGAGGACCTTGATGTTCTCAATACTACTCTAGTTCCTACTACTATGGGTGTAACCCCTTATGGTGAACTACCTGATGATGAATCCTATGCCTACCTCTTTCATACAGCTGTTCGCATGCCTGATCTCCTTTCTCACGTAGGACTCTCTCTCCCGTGTGAGGCCCTTCCCGTGGCCTCGGTGGGGGGGGAGGGGAAAAATAAAATTTCTATACCGCTTAGCCATATAGCGACTAGGTCAGGAAAGTCTTATGAAAACGTAGTCCCTCTAGGACCTCCCCTTCTCTTTGGCAAGGCGGTAGGAGATCTCTTTAAACCTGTTCTGGATACCTCTGTAGCGATGCCTACCTCTGATCTTGAACGCCTTATTAGTAGATTTACGGCCACTGAGCCGGAAGCATTAGCTGCCATTGCTGCACATCCCCAACAATTAGGCAAGCACCCTTGTAAATTTGTAGGTGGGTTTTTATATGTGCAGATAGCAGATTCTCCCCCTCAATGGCGCCTGTATGTCCCTCCTATCTGTCGCTCCTCCTTGCTCTTTGAGTTGCATGACTTAGCTGCTCATCAGGGTGGTAAACGGGTACGGGACCTAGTAGCCCGCTCTTATTACTGGCCTTCCCTTTATAAGGATGTAGATGAGTATGTTAGAACTTGTCAATCTTGCCAGGAGATGAAACCCAATAACGTAGGACAGATAGCAGAACCTAGGACCTTGCCTGACCCCATCATGCCGTGGGATTCTATCATGATGGATTTTGTAGGACCTTTTAGAAAGAATGATAGGGGCAATGCCCAAATCCTTGTGTTCATAGATCGTTTTACTCGTATGTGCCATCTTGTGCCGTGTCCTTTAGAACTCACAGCACGTGATTGCGCACGCCTATACCTCAATAATGTATATAGATATCATGGTTTGAGTAGGCAGTTTATTAGTGATAAGGATAAATTATTTACCTCAGATTTTTGGCAGCAGTTTTTCGCTGCCATCGGTACCAAGGTTACCTACGGTACTGCCTACCACTCCTCCTCCTCTCATTTAGTAGAGCGTCTTAATAGGGTAGTAGAAGAAGCGCTTAGGCACTATGTTAATGGCTCGGGTAGTGATTGGGAGGATTATTTATGTTTGGTAGAGTTCTCCCTCAACAATTGTCCCCAAGCTGCGCATGGATATACGCCCTTCTTCTTAGATACTGGTAGACAGCCTCTTACCCCTACCTCTCTCTTAGCTAGTCCTCTACGGGACAAGGATGATGTGTCCCGAGATACTGTAGAAGGTGTACAGTCCTTACTAGATAGAATGAAAACTGCTCATGACCACGCGATCTCAGGGTACCAAAAAGCTCAGTCTAAGTACCTTGCTAGGTTGCGTGCCTCCTTAGATAGAAGAGCACCTGAGATAGAAATAGGAGATCTAGTATTAGTAGAAGGCCCCCGTGTTGGCCGTTTTGCTCATAAGTTTGAAGCAGAACTTAAGGTCAAACTTAGGCCCGCCTTCTTAGGACCCTTCCATGTTTTGTCTAGAGTAGGAAATTTCCTATATAAAGTCGATATCCCTACCTCTTGGCAGACACATTCAAACACCTTCCATAGGAGCCAGCTGAAACTGTACCACCCTAGTACGTTCGCTGGTAGAGAGCTAGCGCCTGCCCCTTTAGAGCATAACCCTGACACTGGGGAAGTAGAAGACGAAGTAGAAAGCATCGTGGCCCATAGAGATATCAAAAAGGGCCGCGGTACCCAGCGTCAGTATAAAGTGAAGTGGATGTATGCTCGTAGTGAAGTAGATAAGGTCTGGTATACGGAGAGTGAGCTAGATGGGTGTAGTCGCCTGCTGCAGGAATATAAAACCCTGCACAAGCTCTAGTTGTAGGCTTTCTCCTCTCTTATGTTATGTCTGCTGTCGACGGGTGGTTGGTTGTCCCCTCCCCTCCGCAGCCGTCATGTCAGAGCCTACCCCTCCGGCTGAGAGCCCGCTGCCGTCCCTGCCCCTACCGGACCCTGAGCTGTACTTCGAGGCCCTTCCGGGCCGCTGGGTGTCGCGGTCCAGTTATCCGGGTGGCGTTGTGCAGCCGGCCCTCCAGGCCCAACATGCGAGTCTAGTCCGGGCTGCTCTCTTCACGGTCACGTGGTACGGTCCTTCCCCTGACGAGCCGCATCAGCTTGTTTTGCACGGGTTCGACTGATGCCGGGCACTGTTTGTTGGGGTGTGGTTCCCGCTGTCCAGCCTTGGGACAGATAGATGCGGTTCTCCAGTGCTCCCGTGTGTTCTCCTACCTTTCCACCCCTGTGGGCCGCTCCTGCCTACGGGATGTGTTCCCCTGGCTTCCGGCTGAGGATGATGCTGAGGTAGATGAGAACCCCTGCGACCTTCTGCGGGCCGTAGAATTCATGGAGATAGCTGATCAGTCGGCGGGAGTAGCAGTTGGTGGTCCTGCCCCACTAGGAAGTCGGAAAAAATTCGTCCTGAGATCTCTTGAGATTCTCCTGAGTTTTTTTTTGACAAATCTTGAGAAATCCTGAGAAATCCTGAGATGTCCTGAGAATATCTTGAGATTGTCCTGAGATTAATCCTGAGTTTTCCTGAGATTGTCCTGAGATAATCCTGATATTTCGTCTTCACAAAATCTGGTAAGTGCACACCTCGGGTCCTGAGATTCTGGTGAAAAACTCAGGACAAAATCTCAGGACAATCTCAGGACAAAATCTCAGGACAAAATCTCAGGACAATCTCAGGACAAAAAAACGAGTAGAATCTCAAGAAAATCTCAGGACAATCTCAGGACAAAAAAACGAGTAGAATCTCAAGAAAATCAAGAACATGCACAGGCGAATTCTCCAGCCATTCTGGGACAAAAAAATGGTGTTATCAGGGACCGTCAGAAATACGACAATGCAAGATGATTACAATAGGGGCATGACTCACAATCAGTGCATTTATTACATTGATAAATATTATTTAAAAAATCTTTTATTCATAGGCAAAAAATAAATCACAACAAAAAGAGGATTGCTTCTTCATCGTTTGGCAGATCTTGTAGATCATTTGGTTCTTCATATACTCTGCCAAACTGTGCTTCGTTGCACATTTACCTGCACGCATAAACCAGGAAGGGGGAAAAACAGCATTAAACAGGACCATGATTAGAGACGCTGGGCTGCAGCATGTGCACATGTACACCTAACCAGACCAAAGGCATAGCAAACAACATCATGCTCGGCATAAAAAAAGATACTTCTGACTGGTACAAAACATTGAAAGGGTGACCCAAGTGAAAGCCTAGCACCGCCATTATTGAGATGTGCAAGACCAAGAAACCACGACATTGCATATGACCGATGCATTGAAAAAGGGAAAACACGTTTATTAACTGTGAAGCTCCAGGGTAACTAGACTAAATTTCTTCAGGGCAAGGGACTAATTGAATTCAGCAAGCAAGCGTACATGCGCGCAAGGACGAGAGTGGCTAAATAAGGAAGCAAGGGCCTAACAAAGGAAGCAAGGGACTGATTAGATTCAGCAAGCAAGCAATTGCAAGCATGCAAGGAAGAGGGGCTAACAAAGGAAGCAAGGGCCTAACAAAGGAATCAGGGGACTGATTCCATTCAGCAAGTGGTCAAGCATGCAGGGAAGGAACGGCCTAACCAAGTAGGCAAGGTCATATCAAAGGAAGCAAGGCATTAATTAAATTCAGCAAGCATGCGAGGAAGAGTGGCTTACAAAGGAAGCATGGGACTAAGAAAGGAAGCAAGGGACTAATTACATTCAGGAAGCACGCATGCAAGGAAGCAAGGGAATAAAGCAAGGAACTAATCAAATTCAGCAAGCGGCTAAACAACCAAGCAAGGGCCTAATCAAGGAAGAAAGCAACCACGCAAAGAAGCAAGCAAGCACGCAAAGACGGAAACAAGCATGCAAGGAAGCAAGGGGTTTATCAAACTCAGCAAGCAAGCATGCAAGGAAGCAAGGAGCAAGTGAGGGACCAAGGGACTAATCAACTTTATGACACTTACCACGCAGAAGGGACAACCTCATGACCGCGGAGAAGATAACATTCCGTCCCTCCTGTTGCGATTGCAAAGGGGAGAAAGAATAGTAGTGATGTAAGGAATGAATTCCAGTGCAAAATTAGGAAAATACCTTCAATAACAAAGCTAGTAAGTAGGCAAGGTAATTAAAAAGTAGGTAGCAAACTGATGACAACATGCACATACTCACGCATGGACCAACCAAGTTAGTATCTAATCTACTATGTGGCTTATGAGGAAGCACCATGAAACATTTGACCTTACTGGCTTCATCAGAACACGTCTAGATGCTTTTCCTTTGCAAAGATAGTCGCAATTGACGCTTGGGGCTTGCATGGGATTCAGGTCTGCATGGACGTGCTTTGACAACAAACGGGCATGTACGCACAAAAATGCCCAAGGACGGTACTTCATGATGGTCATCTTCATGAACTTGACCACGCATGTAAGAGGACAAGAAATCAAGTATTCAGAGTTCATGCTATACTAAGAAACCAGCTTTTGCTCAGAATGCCGCTTTTGCGGTCTATGGGCCTTCCAATGCAACCTGCCAAGCAATTCTCATAAGTATCCTTGCTCAGCTACGCAGTTGCTCATTTTCCCGGCTCCATTCCTCTTCGATCACAGCCTGTCCATGACGGCCTTGTAGGTTTTGGATAGCTCCAGAATCTCGCTCTGTTTATTCTCCGTTACTTATGTCACTCACATGTCGTCGCTACTAGAACCGCTTCTAGTGCGGTTCTCGCTGCCACCCCTGCTGCCACACCTGCAGCGCTTGTTATTCGGTGGTTGCATTCATTGGTTACGTATGGAAATCGGTTGCCCCATCGCTCGAGCTAGCGTGTATGTGCCCTCACTGCCCGCTAGCCCCAGCACTGACTTGACTGCGAACAACGGCTAGGGCTACGTCAAACGCGTTTTTTTGAATTTGCGCAAAAAAAAAGATTGCGACTAGGTCACATCCGTAGCCAGCGGCAGGCGGAATGTCTCGAGTGATTCCAGCCAAGCGATCTTCCGTATTGTCATGACATCTTACCTTTCCACTGGTTACTACTTGTCTCAAAGCCTTTTAGAACGGTCGGAGCCGCAAACTGCCGATAAATTTACAGGTACAGTAAGTAGTATTCACCAATGAAAGCCACAGGCATTTAAAAAAGCCGTCCTGCCAGACCCTAGAAAACGCTTGGTCCTGACTTTGCCGGACAACCATTGGAGCAGGTTATAAAGTGCGACAACGATTTCTGATTGTTGGCTGACAGACTGACAGCCGACAATTATTAACGCAAAGTCACTAAAGCAATTAGGCAGTGAGAACATTCTACAAAAGAGCTCTTAGTTCGGGCTTTATAGAAGTAGTACCTGCCTGTTAAAAATTGGAACAAGGATACGGTTCCGGCATCCGTTTATTCCGAAGCCGGTACGGGCAAGGCTAGGGAACCGGCGTGGGAATAAACTGAACTGAACATAACTGAAATAAAGGCCGTTATGGTGCCGTGAAATAGCCGCATGACGACAGTGCCGTTCCAAACTTTCAACTTCGCGCCCTACCTCTCTTAACCGTTACCTGGTAGACCGTTGGTCCAACGAGCGAAAAATTTAGAAAGGTTGCGATTAGGCAACGCGACCTTGCACCTAGCCGCACCCATGAACGCCTTCAGCAGCCATGTTAGGCAACACAACCCTGCACCTAGCCGCACCATTCCATAAACGCCTTCATCAGCCATGTTAGGCCGGAATAGACACGGCATTTCCACTTTGGGTCTCGCACTAGTCAAGTCACTTGCTCAGATAGTATATCACTAGCTCTGACCCGCCTTCAAGCGGTTTGGTAGTGCAGCGGCTGTGTGTGGTTCTACCAAACGACTTTCAGAAATATGTGCCTACTCCATGGCCCCATCGCGGCAAGTAGCGGGAGCGCTTGCAGAATGTAAGTGATGCTGCGCCTATACCGAACCCCGTCTTTGCCGCCATGAACCATGACTCCGGACGGAGCTGCGATGACGTAAAGATGGTTGAAGGTCGCGGGTTGCTGTTCTGTAGTTGCCCCAATGCTGTTCTGTAGTGCTCCGATTGATGTGAGCTGATAGCGGCCTCTTCAATACCTTGAGTTTTGCACGTGCTCACGTGGGGCCATGGAGTAGGCACATATTTCTCAAAGTCGTTTGGTAGAACCACACACAGCCGCTGCACTACCAAACCGCTCGCGTGGCAAGAGCCGCACTGCTGGCAAGTCCATGGCAGCGGCTAGTGTCAGCGCATCGAGCCCTGATGACATAGCTAGTGTTTCGTCGTTCAGCAGCAACGGTGAGGCATGCATTCCCTCACAAAGGAGAAGTGAGAGGCAGCGTGCTGTAGTAAATTATGCGGACAACTCTGACAGTGCTGCATACACTGATGAGGAGTGGCATTGATTATATTTCTGGCAATGATGCCTGTAATGTAACTTGTTGTGTGCTTGTCGCACTGCATTATCAAGGAGACAACCAGCGCAGGCCAGAAATCGGGAGAATCCGGACCATGCATTATATTTATTTATTTCCAATGAACATGTGTGTCAACTGCATCATTTCTGCATCCACATATAATGCATAAGTGTCCTGTCTTCATGCACTTGAGAGTTCTCAAGTGTCATGCTCAGTGTCCTGATTTTCCTGATTTTTTGTGCCATGTAAGTGTCCTGATTTTCCTGATTTTTTGTGCCATGCTAAGTGTCCTGATTTTCCTGATTTTTTTCTGATTCAGCGGGAAAATCTCAAGATCTTGAGATTTTTTGTGTTGTTTCGACATTTTTCTCAGGATCTCAGGATTTTCTCAGGATTCTCAGTGTTTCTCAGTGTTTCGCGAGACGCATCTCAGGCACTTCTCAGGATTCTCAGGAGGAAGTCCTGATATAATATCAGGATTCCTGAGAAAATCTCAGTTTTTCTCAGGATTTCTCAGGACATCTTGAGAAAAAAATCAGGATATCTCAGGAAATCCTGAGAAAATCTCAGGAAATCCTGAGTTCATCTCAGGAAATCTCAGGATTCCTGAGAAAAATCTCAGAACCCGACTTCCTAGTGCCCTACGGGCGCCCCATCCGAGGTACATTATACTCCAGAATATTCTGCCTCGAGCGCTGCGTCCGCCTCCTCGGCGTCTGCTCCTCCCTCTCCGGTCCCGTCGTCCCCTCGGTCGACCCGGTGTGTTGCAGTGGAGCCTACCCCTTCGGGTTTGCCTGATCCTCTTTCGGCGACAGTTTCTGCGATGCAGGCGCAGATCCAGTCCCTGACGGCGGCCTTCGGGGCCTTCATGGCGGCCCAGGCGCACGCTCCAGCCACGCCAGGTGGGGTGTCTGTTGCAGCTGTGCCCCCTTCCCCTTCGGTCGCCTCGACGTCTACGGGTCCGACCGTGTCGCACGAGCCCTCGGCGGCTGCGGTTCCCTCTGGTGCTGCAGCTCCTACGCCTTCGGCTACCGCTGCGCCTGCTACTGACGTACCTGCGCCTCGGCGCGAGTCCGCCGTCCCAGTGGCCGCGCCCGCCGCCGCCGCGTCCGAGCCGCCCACCACGTCAGCGCCGCCCTCGCGGGGTTTCTTCAGCGACCCGGGCGGTCTTCCCAGGCTTTGGGAGGGCGGTCCTCCGCAGAGGATCCCGGTGCCTGACTGGAGCTTGGACGGTAACCAGTCGTATGCCGGATTGCCTGTCCCCACGGGTCCTATTTTCAACATGTGGCCTGGTGGTGCTCCACCCCCAGAGACCGGCGCGCCAGTTGCGGAGGCGGGTCCGTCGCGACCCCCCGCGGCATCGGGTCCGACGCGGCCCCCTGTTGTACCGGCGCCTTCTGCGCCTGTGCCGGTTCCTACCCCTTCGTCGGCCCCTGCCCCTTCGACCCCGCGGTCTTTGGCTGCGGTTGTTCGGTCCAGTGGCTCTGACCCGCGCGCCACCCGCGCTGCCGATTCCCTTCGGGAGTTGTCAGAGGGCGATCGGGATCGGGCCCCTTCTGTGGTGCATGCGACTCCGGAGTCGCGCGACACGCCTGTCTTCGGGTATGGTATGTCTGCGCTCGCTTGCCGCCAGTGTGACCTGCCGCGCGCCTCCGCCGAGCTTGCCATTTCGCCCATGTCCTACGGGTTCTCCCAGGTGTGTCGGGCGCCGCGGGACCGTGGCCTACCAGTTGAGACTGATCGGCCTCCTTTCGACATGGTTATTTTAGCTGATCCGGTGTTCCAGGGTGAGATCCTGGTTCGGCGCGTCCTGTACCGCTGGGCTCGGCGCCACAATGACTTGGACACCTACGGCGGGTTCCAGTGGGCTTACCCTCCGCCTCTGGGCATTATGGCCTCAGATGCTCTT
Source organism: Mesostigma viride (assembly GCA_009746045.1). Taxonomy (NCBI): domain Eukaryota; kingdom Viridiplantae; phylum Streptophyta; class Mesostigmatophyceae; order Mesostigmatales; family Mesostigmataceae; genus Mesostigma; species Mesostigma viride. The sequence continues at coordinate 4,391,374 of RPFO01000072.1, forward strand.
ACGGTAGATTTTCCTGCGGTGCCGGGTGCCACGTACAGCACCGTCCTTCAGCCCATCCTAGAGTGGGATGCCCGTCGTCCAGCGCCCATCCCGGGCCAGGGTTTGGACTCTCGGGGTCATCCTCCTCCCCGGGCTAGCGACTACCTCGAGACGTTCGGGTCGCGACAGTGTGCCCGCCGGTGGCGCTCCCGCGAGATTCGGCATATCCGGTTGTGGCCGTCCAACGTGGAGCCCCTGGTAGATCTGTTTTTCCCGACGGGTATGCGCCCTCGGATCCGGTATCATCGCCTGCTCCTTCGGGCTCTCTGCCTGATCGCGGTAGAGCCTTTCCTACGCCTCTTTGCCTGCGGTTTCCTGGACTGGGCCCGGGGCCAGGTCGTTCTTACACAGCATAGGTACTACTGGGCCTTCCTGGGACTTTTCCCTGACGGCGTGTGGGCCGATGTTTTCCTCACTGTAGATAGGCACGACAATGCTGAGGATGTGTCTCACTACCAGGCTTACCTGGATGTCCTGCTGGCCTCCCGTGGTACCTACCAGACGGATGGCCATTAGATAGAGGGCCTTAGGCCCGACCTGAGGGTGTTGTCCCTCCGGTATATAGAGTCGCCCTCATGTTCTGGCCAGTTGGCTGGTCGTTCTTGGTCCTTGGTACTGATTTGTTTACTCTGTGTGTCCTGCCCAGTGCCGTTCCCCCCGGCAAGGACTTTGTTCCAGGCAGTTAGGGGAACCTACCACCAGGCTTGGTGCTGGCTAACCCTACACCTCCCGGCGTGGTGGTGGAGACCGAGTTAATACGTTGGTGTCTTGTATCTTGGACGGTCTGCCGACTGTGTTAGTGTGTGCTGGGTGCATTAGGTTTCCTACCCCTTGTTTTCCTCCCTGTGCGTAGGGAGAGGGCTCCCTACCTTTGTGGGGGGGGAGGTGTTACGTCGCGTAATAATTCGTTGTAGTTACGGACGTAAATTAGGTCTTTTGCCTCGGTTGTCCCTAGGTTTACGTTTAGGCTCCTACCGGGACATTATTGTCCTCGTAACAGTACTGTGGTACATTGGGTGCCGTTGGGCGCCGCGCCGCGTACTTTACTAGTGGTCCTGATCCTGTGGTAGAATGTAGTGGACCAGCGTGCATCAGTAGATGTAGTGGACCAGCGTGCATCTGTAGGCGAGGGCCATGTCGGCCCGAGCGTGTTGGACCGTTGGTGACCATTTATGTGCGTTCTACCCCTTGTGTGTGCACTCGGCGTGTGTTAAATGAATTAACACATTTAGGCTTGAGTCACGGCAGTGTAGTTGTGTTTCCTTCCTCTATTCCTGGAGTAAACGGGTTTTGGTAAATGGTTGTATGGCGTATTATAGTAACACGTACATACGTTAATGCATTGAGATCAGCTCCGTCACGTTCGTCTTTCGCCAGAGGTTTGAGTAGAGGAGGCCTGACCAGTTTAGGTAGTATCAGGCCCATTAGAGGTAGAGGTGGAGGTAGATATCCGCGGCGTAACATTTTTATCCAGCCAACCTGTGGCTAGCTGCTCTGGTTAGCATGACAAAGGCTATCATTTACTCAGTGGGAAAGGTGAAGAGACCATTGGAACAACCTACCTGACGCATGTGCCACCAAAGCATTGTGTCCCGCAAAATGCACAATGCCTCCTTTCTAACAAGCACGAGCCACTTTCTTTAGGAGACAGGTGCCAGCTCGTCAGTGTCTGGGGAAAATGATGCCGCTGCTTAGGAAGACCGCGTGAATTTCCTCGAACACAACTGTCTATAAAGCAAAAGAAATTTCAGAGAAGCATGGAAATAAAAGCATTACACCTTCCCAACAGGTTGCGGGCCACGCGCTGCAGAAAGCCAGCCATGTCACAGACGAACTTGCTAAAAGACATCCAGGAATCCAGCGATGCAGCGCCAGGACCCGCAACTTCCTGGCTGCATCTGGCCGGAAAGAAGGCAAAAAGCTTACGCTCAACGAGCTAAGAAAGCAGGAAAACGCTAGATTAGGACGTTTCATACAAGAACGTACCATAACGGGCATATATTCGTGCCCAGACGCACAAGAAAGGCCACCCTTTCATGGAGAGGTTGGGCACTCATCGCGCAGGCCTAATGTTATCTTACCGCAAAATGACGGGAAAGGTAAAGATAGCAGCGGGAATTTTTACGGCTTTAGAAACATCATTAAACTAGCTTTCCTTACGACCATCAAAACTGGCAACAATCGACAATCACACCGGCAGGCATCCATTATTATACTTTATTCATCCCGACAGAAATTCAGGCCGGACCCCCCCTGCCGATGGCAAAGAAAAAAAGCCCGCGACATCATAGATCGCAACCATCCCACCATAAATTAGAATCAGTAGCTGATTTTCTCCAACAATCGAGCATTTTTTCTGCTTTCCGCGAGCCAGATTTGTCACGTTTCGTCTAAAAGCAGTCGCCATGGCCACTTCCGCAAGGGGTGCGCGCACCGTGCACCCACTTTTCACGGTACGGAGGGTACCGCGGGATTTTTTTGGCGCGGAAAATATTCGCCGCGCCGAGTCCCCTTAATAGACACGTGACTGCGTCACGTGAGCATAAGTCCTCAGTGGGAGGGGAACATGGGATGGAATGGATGGTGTAAGCTATCTAGGTCCTAGCTAGGTACAGGGGCGTGGGCACGTACCGCGGCCCGAATCGCTATGAATGCCATACGCGGTCACACGCGGAGCCCGGCCACAGACTTGGGGGTGGTCTCCTTCATCACTACTTGCCATCTATCCTTGCGCACCATCTGCCTCCATATTACAGACAAACCAGAAGGCTGCCCGGTGTGAGCGGCCCGTCACGTCTAGTGTAGCACATGTCCATGCCGAGTCTATCACGAAAAGTCCTCGGGTGGCGGCCCTGCCGCGCGCGGCCTGGGGCACGCCAGGTGAGGACATATCGCCCAGGCTGGGCGGGCTTGGTGCCAGCTAGTCTACTTGATGTATCTACCTCATCTGTGCGGGCCAGCCGGCCAGGTGCCCGGCTAGGCCCAGGCGCCTGTGCCTAATAATGTGGGAAACATTGGGCAAATCAGCGTACAAATCCTCATTACTAATGTGCAAACCAAAGGGGATGTTAAGGGCCTTGCGCTGCATTGTCTATTACATAATTAATCTCTTAATGCATCATTACAACTGAGATGAAACATGCTCAAATGTATACAACTTCAATCGCCGAAAATATCACGAAGCGGCCGGCCGTATGGATGTTTCTCGAAATGCGGCTCACAGCCGGACGGTGGCCCGGCGCGGCGGGCGGGGCAGCCTGGGGCTCCATCAGCTACATAGGCTGACAGAGGTCGAGTGCCGCCGCCCGGCCGCGTCGCGCAGTCCGCGCCTCCGCGGTGCAAGGTGCCAGGTGCCATGGGCAGGGATTCGGGTATTGTTTTGTAAACTGCCGTCTGCGACACGGCATACCTATACAGTCATTCCCGCGTTAAGTTGCGTTTCTTAAGGTTGCGTTCCCGCGTTAAGTTGCGGAGCCGAAGTTTGGGGGGCGACCGCAACTTAAGCATGGGGGCCATCGCAACTTAACGCGGTAATGACTCAATTTGTAGGTGTCAGGCCATTTTTGGCCGCGCAGGGCTTGCGCAGGGGGCCATTTTTTGCCAAGTCCGGACCCGCTACGTGATTTTAGGCGGCAAAATACGCAAGCCCCACTCGCGCGCAAATTTCCCCGCCTGCTGGCCGTTTAGGTGAAAAGCGCGAATGCAACCTTACAAATTCAGTTTTGCAGCCTGCGGGCTGCGGTACATAAGAATCCACGACCATGCAGGGTCTGTAATTGAGACATCTTGCAGGAAATAATTACCACCATCATCGATCATGCCGAATGCACCACAGAAGGGCGGCAAACTGAAGACAAGGTCGTTGAGGCCACAGGCAGTCTCGCTGCCTGTGGCCTCCATGCTGTTATTATAGCCGGTGTTTACATGCAGGCCATTGACAGTAAATGAAGCTTCCCTCACCGACGACTGTTCCCATGTTTTGTCACAGTCAAACGTGTGAAGCCGGTCGGCAATTAAGTAACCCGCCAAAAAGAGAGCCGAAGTCAGAGGGTAAAAACACACATTATCTTAAGTGTATTAAAAAACAACTCTCTGCTTGGAGTTCCGGTGGCAAAACGCAGGGGAAGTGGCGCGGGGGGGGGGAGCGGCCTCTGAGAAGTAAGGAATACTAAGCGGCAAAACGCAGGGGAAGTGGCGCGGGGAGGGTAGTTCCGGTGGCAAACACAGGGGAAGTGGCGCGGGGGGGGGGAGCGGCCTCGAATAAAAGTGTATTAAAAAACAACTCTCTGCTTGGAGTTCCGGTGGCAAAACGCAGGGGAAGTGGCGCGGGGGGGGGAGCGGCCTCTGAGAAGTAAGGAATACTAAGCGGCAAAACGCAGGGGAAGTGGCGCGGGGAGGGTAGTTCCGGTGGCAAACGCAGGGGAAGTGGCGCGGGGGGGGGGAGCGGCCTCTGAGAGGTAAGGAATACTAAGCGAAAATGCCACGTAGGGGCACAAAGAGAGACTGAACTGAATCGTACTGAGTTACCGCGAATGAGGGGAAGAAGGGCTAGGGGAGGGAAAGGAGTAGCGACGAATCGAGTGAACTGGAGACGAAAATGGGTCGTGGGGTGCCCGGAGCTGAGCTGTTCGAAGAGACGGGAAGACTCCTCGGGCTTGGGGGAGGATAAGAGTAGCAGCGAATAGAAGGAAAGGGAAACTGCTTGGGCGAGGGTAGTTCCGGTGGCAAACGCAGGGGAAGTGGCGCGGGGGGGGGGAGCGGCCTCTGAGAAGTAAGGAATACTCCTTTATTATTAGATGTAAAAAACAACTCTCTGCTTGGGCGCGGGGTAGTTCCGGTGGCAAACGCAGGGGAAGTGGCGCGGGGGGGGGGAGCGGCCTCTGAGAGGTAAGGAATACTAAGCGAAAATGCCACGTAGGGGCACAAAGAGAGAATGAATTGAATCGTACTGAGTTACCGCGAATGAGGGGAAGAAGGGCTAGGGGAGGGAAAGGAGTAGCGACGAATCGAGTGAACTGGAGACGAAAATGGGTCGTGGGGTGCCCGGAGCTGAGCTGTTCGAAGAGACGGGAAGACTCCTCGGGCTTGGGGGAGGATGAGAGTAGCAGCGAATAGAAGGAAAGGGAAACTGCTTGGGCGAGGGTAGTTCCGGTGGCAAACGCAGGGGAAGTGGCGCGGGGGGGGGGAGCGGCCTCTGAGAAGTAAGGGCTGCCGGGGTGTGGGGGGGTCCGTTTGGGTGGGGGGGTGCGGGGGTGCGGGGTGCGGAGAATCGGCGGTGGGGGAAAAGCTGACGCGTACGCGTCAGCTTGGGGGGGGGGCTTGTTTTGTGGTATAAAACGCAGGCACTCACTGCGTGGCTGCCCACGGCGTGTTTTGCTGCCCGCCTTTGTCCAAAATATCTGACCTGGAAAATGGACTTTGGCCGGCTTTGACGCTGCAGCTGGATCGGGCTTGACGAGAGCTGTCGAATGCCGTATAGAAGTCCGTCAGAGGAGGAGGTGGTCGGCTGCTAGCCTAATTCTACCGTTAAGTTGTGTTCCCGCGTTAAGTTTCGGCGCAAAGTTTTAGGGGGCGATCGCAACTTAACGCGGGAATGACTGTACCATTTGCCCACGTGGCTTTTGTGTGCGATTGTGGGGAAATCGCAAAATTTAATGAACAAGCCTGCTCGCCATGCCCGGCCCCCGAGTCATTTTCCTGGCATCTGGCCGCATGTAGATGCGGGTATCCATGAGGTCCCACCTATGGATTCTCCCGAATGATTAATGGAAAGACGCTAATCGGCTAAGTCCTTTTATGTTGTTGCGGATTTGTAGACATTTGCGAGGTTAAGGGTCGCAGGTGTAGCTGTCCGGTTGGCTTGGGGTTGTGGCGAAAATGCCTGTATCCTTCAAGTTGATGGACCATGATACACACTTAATTTTAAATTAAGTTCCAGGAATCAATATTGAACAGGATGGAGCTGGCTGTTGCACATTCCTCTGCCTGGGTGCACACACCCCATTGTTTGGCTCTGCGCCAGTCCGCATCCCGTCATGCCGTACCATCCAAGTTATCGTTCTCCAAGCCACTTGTGGGGATCGTCCCTGCTCTTTTGCCCGGGGATCGCCCGCGACGCTCGCTAGTCGTATCAGCACGGGGCGGATTTACTGGAGGTCAGGTAGGCATTTCCCCTGCGATTGCGTGTGTAAGCCACACGCAGGAGACCTCGACATGTTGACCCAAGGAGATCAGATGGCTGTATATAGATCTTGAGTATCCATAGCGGTTGTATGCTAGAGAGTATGCGTGCTGATCGTGCCGCAAGCATTTGCAGTAATATCCAAGCTTGTACAATAATGTGGGTAGGCGCCTGTGTGCCGCGCCAGAAATGGCAGACGCAGAGCCCCCGTTCTATTCGCTATGTCCGGCGGCGATCGCCCGCATTTGACAGGTTGGACGACGAGTTTGGGGATGATCTTGATCTAGACGGTGAATGTCTAGAATCTTCTGACTACCTTTTATACAATATGGATAAGAGTAATAAATAGGATGTGACGCGTAGTCCTAAATAAGGGTGTTAATGTCGGCATCACGAGCTTTTTGGTTTCTGTCTTTATGGGCGACCCCGGACAGGGCACAGAATCAAACCAAAAAAGTTAATTTCAGAACTAGGAATCTGAATACCTTCGTACTTGTATCACCTCCTCGTTCTAGGAATCAACCCATCACCGTTGTTTGTCATGCACACATTGGTCGTGCACGCATTTGTCATGCACACCTTGGTCGTGCACGCATTGGACGTCCAGCATTGGCTCGTTGGTCGCCACGCCAGCAAACCTACGTCATGCAGCAACGTAATGAGTCAGGTGCTTCTCAACTGGAGGATGTGCATTTGCTCCCCCCCCATATATTCACACACATACCCCTCCCTCCACCTTTTCACGCACATCCCCTTTCTCCACCTTTTGACGCACATACCCTTCCTCCACCTCACTGTTTCCCATCCTCTTGACCCCTCCGCCCACACATACAAAAAATAAAAATATAAAATATAAAAGACAGAGCAGCCGGTATCCCCTCTCCTACCTTACCGCCCCCCTCTCCTGCCTTACCCCATCCTCTTGACCCTCCGCCCACACGCACGTGACAGAGCCGCAGGCATCCCCTCTCCTGCCATACCGCCCCCCTCTCCTGCCATACCCCATCCTCTTGACCCTCCGCCCACACACACGTGACAGAGCAGCAGGCATCCCCTCTCCTGCCATACCGCCCCCCTCTCCTGCCTTACCCCATCCTCTTGACCCTCCGCCCACACACACGTGACAGAGCAGCAGGCATCCCCTCTCCTGCCATACCGCCCCCTCTCCTGCCATACCGCCCCCTCTCCTGCCATGCCGCCCCCTCTCCTGCCATACCGCCCCCTCTCCTGCCATACCCCATCCTCTTGACCCTCCGCCCACACACACGTGACAGAGCAGCAGGCATCCCCTCTCCTGCCATACCGCCCCCCTCTCCTGCCATACCGCCCCCTCTCCTGCCATGCCGCCCCCTCTCCTGCCATACCGCCCCCTCTCCTGCCTTACCCCATCCTCTTGACCCTCCGCCCACACACACGTGACAGAGCAGCAGGCATCCCCTCTCCTGCCATACCGCCCCCCTCTCCTGCCCTACCCCATCCTCTTGACCCTCCGCCCACACACAGGTGACAGAGCAGCAGGCATCCCCTCTCCTGCCATACCGCCCCCCTCTCTTGCCTTACCCCATCCTCTTGACCCTCCGCCCACACACACGTGACAGAGCCGCAGGTATCCCCTCTCCTGCCATACCGCCCCCCTCTCCTGCCATACCCCATCCTCTTGACCCTCCGCCCACACACACGTGACAGAGCAGCAGGCATCCCCTCTCCTACCTTACCTCTCCCCTCTCCTGCCTTACCTCTCCCCTCATCTACCTTACCACATCCTCTTACCCCGTCTATCCCCCTATACCCCCTGCGAAATGACAGAACAACGGGTACCCCCTGGGCTCCTCTCGCGACCCGGACAAGGAGACCTCCCTCAAAGAGAAGTTCCTTCTCAACTACGTACAGACGGTGCAGCCCGAGATGATGGAGGCGTTCGCCAAGCACGCGCCCAAGCAGGTCCGTTCTGTATTTAGAACGATCGGCTGAAACATGGAACATGATAGGGCTAGGCGTTGCAGCCTGAGGTTAATGGAGGCGTTCGCCAAGCACGCGCCCACGTAGGTGTGTGCTATATTTGAAGTGTGGTTGTATAAGTGGCTGGTGCTTGTCTCTTATTTATGAGCGTTTGCGCTACCCATGCGCCCCCCTGAGGCAGGTAGGTGCTATTGCATGGACATGTAAGGGCACATCTTTTAAGTTAGATTGCCTCCCCACCAACGCACACACACAGACCCCAATCCCCCAACAGGTGGTCGATGCAATGCTCTTGCTGCTGCGTAGCCATGGCATGCCTTGGCATGTATATGATTGTCCTCTCGCGGGACAGCCGTCAAGGTTATCACACCGTTTCGCTGTTGTCTACCACTACATTCGCCTTTATTTTGCTAGCCCGCTCCTCCCCCAACTCCCTCACCCTCCACCGCACCTTATCCCATCCTGTCCCACCCAACAGGTTCATGTCTATTTGAGTAGACAATATACTTACATGTATTGCGATGCCACTATGTGAGAGATGTTTGTAATGAATCTCCACGCCCACCCCGCCCTTCAACCACAGGTGGTGGACGCGATGCGCCAAACCGTCACCAACATGGTCGGCTCGCTTCCGCAGCAGTTCTTCGCCGTCACCGTCGTCACGGTGAGCCTAGTGACAGTAGGCAGTAGCCAACGTAGTAATGGTAATAGTGGTTGTAATGATAATTTTTGTTATTGTTGTTTGACAATAATGATTGTGGTACAATGAGGGAGGCAGCCTTGACAGCTAGCCGCAGCATCGGTGAAGTGAAGTCTAGTTAGGCCCGTGGCTCATCCACTAACGCAGATGCCACGCCTGTTCCTCTCCCTTCCCCCTGCTCATGGCCCCCACGCCTCCCAATCACCACGTGGCTCATCAGCAACCCCTCCACGCCCCATCCTCACCCAATCCCTCGCCCGTCCCCTCGCCCATCCCCTCGCCCATACCCCCTGCTCGCCGCGCTTGTCGAACAAGTAATACTAAGTAGAGCCCACATGCCACACCCCGCATTCCTCTCTCTCTCTCCCTCACCCATCCCCCCTGCTCGCAGCGCTTGTCGAACAAGTAATACTAAGTAGAGCCCACATGCCACACCCCGCATTCCTCTCTCTCTCTCCCTCGCCCATCCTCCCTGCTCGCCGCGCTTGTCGAACAAGTAATACTAAATAGAGCCCACATGCCACACCCCGCATTCCTCTCTCTCTCTCCCTCACCCATCCCCCCTGCTCGCCACGCTTGTCGAACAAGTAATACTAAGTAGAGCCCACATGCCACACCCCGCATTCCTCTCTCTCTCTCCTCACCCATCCCCCTGCTCGCCGCGCTTGTCGAACAAGTAATACTAAGTAGAGCCCACATGCCACACCCCGCATTCCTCTCTCTCTCTCCCTCACCCATCCCCCCTGCTCGCCACGCTTGTCGAACAAGTAATACTAAGTAGAGCCCACATGCCACACCCCGCATTCCTCTCTCTCTCTCTCCCTCACCCATCCCCCCTGCTCGCCACGCTTGTCGAACAAGTAATACTAAGTAGAGCCCACATGCCACACCCCGCATTCCTCTCTCTCTCTCCCTCACCCATCCCCCCTGCTCGCCGCGCTTGTCGAACAAGTAATACTAAATAGAGCCCACACACCACCCCATGCATTCCACTGTGTCTCCCTCCTCCCCCGCCCCCCCCCCCGGGCAGGTGGTGGAGGACCTCGCCCAGCTCATGTACAGCGTGATGATGACCGGCTACATGTTCCGCAACGCGCAGCACCGGTACGAGCTCCAGACGTCACTGGGTGCGCTGCCCGCGGGGGCCGCTGAGGGGGTTGGGAGCGGTGGACAGGTGAGTCCCTAGGCTTGCATCACTCTGCCATCTAGTTGACACGGCCATCAATTCCATTGCGGGGGGGTGGCAGCACCCAGGTGAGCCTCTCTGCATTCGCTAGTTTGTTTTCCTGCCTCCCATGGGATTTGGCAGCACGCAGGTTAGCCGTGCATCTATTTTACCTTTCTACTTTTCATGAGGGGAATCGGTGATATCAGGCTGCGCCTGCTGGGCGATTGCGACCATCCCTCCACCGCACCACAGAGGAGTTAGAGGACCTGTCTTCCCCGCACCCCGTTTCACGTTTGCCTTGCGGCTACTCGCCTAACATAGTTCTCGAAACTCCTAGTTTTCCACGCTGCATATTTCCTTGCGGGTACTCGCCTGACGCGGTTTCGAATATTTGTTGTTCCCAAACCTTTCATTACAATCGTTGCCGTTTCAATGTTTACAATTATTCTTTTTGTTATTGCCGCTGTGATGACCTCCCCCGCCCGCCAGCTGCCCAAGAAGGAGTACGCCAAGGGCGCGCAGAAGCGCCTCCTCTCCGGCGAGGTTCTCCGCTGGAACAAGACGGACGACACGCTCGAGACGGTGGACGCGCACGCGTACGTGGAGATGCTGGAGGCGGAGGTGGAGGCGCTGCGGCGCGACATGGCGGCGCTCAGCGACAAGCTGCAACAGCAGGAGCAGATGGGCCTGCGCGGCCGCAACATGTTCCTCGAGTACCTCAAGGCGATGGAGCCACAGAACCTCCAGGTGCGTGCGGGGGATGTTGAGGAGCCGCTGGTCCCTGCAGGCGGGGGGCTGTGCGGGTCTGTGTGGGTGCATGCAGGTGTGCATGCAGGTGTGCCGGTGTGTGCGTGAGCTGCAGATTCTGCAGATGGGGGGGGGGGGGGGGGGGGGGGGAAGGAGGGGGGGGGGAGCCGAAGAACCTGCATGTCTGCTTCGGCGTCGGAAGGACAGGTGGCAGTCTCTTTGCATCCTTACTTCGTTCACCAGGGCCCTGCCGTCATAATGCCTCCCTAATTCGTGGCATCAACAATGCGGTAGTGTACTGCTTGAAACGGGCTCTACTTTTGCACTGACTTGCAAGCCGTGGTATCTGTGTGACCATTACAATGCTTGAAGGCGCTTGTCCTTAGGCCCTTGTTCGTACTGCTATGTCGCGCCCTTGTTACCATGCAAATGCGTGTATGTCGTGGTGGGCTTGCGCTGCCACTGGCGTGGCAAGTATATACTTCCTAGTAGTGCAAGTGGTAGTAAAACTGCTACATCATTCATTTAATCTTGTGCTTTATTCGCAATCACCTCGTGGTGCGTTTACCTGGTACCTGCTTGCCTCATATTTTGTCCTTCTGGTGCTGTTATTGTTGTGGTTGTTGTTTCTTCAACCTTTTGTGCTTGCGGGTCTGGCTACCCTTGGGCAGGAGCTGACATCCACCGCGGGCGAGGACGTTCTTGCGGCGATGAACGCGTTCGTCACGCGGCTGATCGGGCAATCTGCTAACATGCGCAGCGAGCCAGGGAACAAGGTGGGCGACGTGCCCATCATGCCCGTGCTGCTGTTGTTGTTGCCATGGTTGTTATGAAGATAGTGATAGCAGGGAACAAGGTGGGAGACTCTAGGACACCTATCAGTGGGGTCAAACCAGCCGACCATGGGTCGTACCAACATCCTGAAAGGGCAGTTTGATCCTGTTCTTTATTTACTTGATTATTTGACTAGCAGAAGTAGAAATTGCGGTAGCTGTAGGTTACCGCTGCGATGTTGTTTGGATAGGTAGATCATATGGGCGGGGCGAGGGGTAAGGATGTGTCACGTATGCCAGGTGGCGATGACCATGACGGGCATTCAGCAGCCATACACTAGCTCTTGAGCACGCGCGCACGCCAATTGTACCTCCCTTGAATTTCCACCATGCATCCATCCCTGCCCAACCCCGACCAGCAGTCCTGTCTATTGCCAGGTCTGATAGGGACTAGCGACTTGCCTATACATGCTAATACTCTAGCTGCTCTCCCTTTTGCTCACCCGCTCTTATGGCCGCTACGTGGTTTTCACCATTTCTTGTTTCTTCTTCCTTTCTTCATTCTCCCCAGGCGGTTGTTTTTACTTATTCATTCTCCCCGTTTCCCTTCCCCATTCCCCATTCCCCATTCCCCATTCCCCATTCCCCATTCCCCATTCCCCATTCCCCATCCCCCATTCCCCATCCCCCATTCCCCATTCCCCATTCCCCATTCCCCATTCCCCATCCCCCATCCCCCATTCCCCATTCCCCATTCCCATTCCCCATTCCCCATTCCCCATTCCCCATTCCCCATTCCCCATTCCCCATTCCCCATTCCCCATTCCCCATTCCCCATTCCCCATTCCCCATTCCCCATTCCCCATGCCCCATTCCCCATGCCCCATGCCCCATGCCCCATGCCCCATTCCCCATGCCCCATTCCCCATTCCCCATTCCCCATTCCCCATTCCCCATTCCCCATTCCCCATTCCCCATTCCCCATTCCCCATTCCCCATTCCCCATTCCCCATTCCCCATTCCCCATTCCCCATTCCCCATTCCCCATTCCCCATTCCCCATTCCCCATTCCCCATTCCCCATTCCCCATTCCCCATTCCCCATTCCCCATTCCCCATTCCCCATTCCCCATTCCCCATTCCCCATTCCCCATTCCCCATTCCCCATTCCCCATTCCCCATTCCCCATTCCCCATTCCCCATTCCCCATTCCCCATTCCCCATTCCCCATTCCCCATTCCCCATTCCCCATTCCCCATTCCCCATTCCCCATTCCCCATTCCCCATTCCCCATTCCCCATTCCCCATTCCCCATTCCCCATTCCCCATTCCCCATTCCCCATTCCCATTCCCCATTCCCCATTCCCCATTCCCCATTCCCCATTCCCCATTCCCCATTCCCATTCCCCATTCCCCATTCCCCATTCCCCATTCCCCATTCCCCATTCCCCATTCCCCATTCCCCATTCCCCATTCCCCATTCCCCATTCCCCATTCCCCATTCCCCATTCCCCATTCCCCATTCCCCATTCCCATTCCCCATTCCCCATTCCCCATTCCCCATTCCCCATTCCCTATTCCCCATTCCCCATTCCCCATTCCCCATTCCCCATTCCCTATTCCCTATTCCCCATTGCCCATTCCCCATTCCCCATTCCCCATTCCCCATTCCCCATTCCCCATTCCCCATTCCCCATTCCCCATTCCCCATTCCCCATTCCCATTCCCCATTCCCCATTCCCCATTCCCCATTCCCCATTCCCCATTCCCCATTCCCCATTCCCCATTCCCCATTCCCCATTCCCCATTCCCTATTCCCTATTCCCTATTCCCTTCCCTCGTACCCTATTATTCCTTTGTGTATTCCCTTTCTGCCTTCTTCCTTATCCCCTTCTCCCTGTCTATTTTTCTCATCCTGTCGCGCAACCCTTGTCATCACCAGGACAAGGCCTGGTCGGAGACGTCAGCCACCGAGCTCTCGCGGCTGCTGACCTGGCTGATGGTCGTCGGCTACAGCCTGCGTGTGATGGAGGTGCGCTATGACCTGGACCGCTTTGTCCAGCTGCCTAGCGACACCGGCAGCAACAGCAGCAATAACGGAGGCAGCAACAATGGCGGAAACGGAGGGCCTCCTGGGACAGACATGTGGCAGCTGCCGCCTGGGGCCCCTGGCCCGGGGAACGGCAGTGGGGGGAGCTGGCTGTGACGACTGCGATTGTGGGTGGGGAGAGTACATATGTGAGACGACCCACGCGCCGGGTAAAACAGCCCATTTGGTACAGCAGGGGCCAGGGATGGATTCTGGGACACTCCCATCACTACCAAGTAATGGCGACCTCGAAGGTTTTGGAGGTCTTCACTGCTCTTGAGTATGCCATAGTCAATCCGTGGCTGTCAACCGCGCCCTGTTACCATGTTGAGGTGCACATGGTTGTGGTGGCCCGTGCTCAGGATGTTGAAGTATACCTGGGTTTGGTTTAGTTGGTAGCCTTAGGTTGCTTATAGAGCTGGTACAGGCGATGGGCTATCTATTGCTGTTGACTGTGCTGCAGTTTCATCCAGTTTCTGTGGCAATGGCTCTGTATGTAAATATCAACCAGCGCAGGCCAGAAATCGGGAGAATCCGGACCATGGTAAGCTCGAGCCTGCCGTTATCTTGTCCGCGTTTTCGAGTCGTTCATGATGATGAATATGAATGGAGATGGAAATGTGTAGCCTTGTGCATTGAAATTATGGTTGGCTTACGTGTAGAGCGACTATAGATGACCTAGGCGGTGGGGCCGGAAACAGCTTGCTTGATCAGGGCGTGTGTTTCGAGCCTAACTGGCCGATAAATACATGAAAATCTTGTGAGTGCAAGCCGGTGGGTCCCCAAGGATGTAATGAATAGCCTGTATCAAAGAGACAACCAGCGCAGGCCAGAAATCGGGAGAATCCGGACCATGGTAGCCTGTATAGATAGATGTTGTAGTTAGTTGCTGTTAGATAGATGTCGTAGGTAGCTGATGTAGATAGATTAGACCGGTAGGACTGTTTGCACCCACCCATCCATCCATCGGGGTTAATGCTCCGTGACTCCCCAACGGGAGCACGAGTCTAATTAATTAATTAATTAATTAATTAAGGGGAGGTGGCACCCCAAAACCCTTAAAAATTGACATATGGTAATATCACTTGAAATCCATTTGCACAACCCAAAGTTATGATTGGGGGCACTAAATAACATCTCTAGTGAGTTGTCCATGCACTTGTTGGGGGTACTACCCCCATATATACGCCGATAATGCGCTATAAATAGCAAAAGACGCTCATTAGGGCTGGGTATGCCCCAGCCAATGCACACATTTATTTACAAAACTGCCTGCAGCGTTTTTAGTTCCCTGAGTTTGTAGCTTGCTGAGCTATTTACATCATGAAAAGGGCAAAACCTCGAACAGTTATTAATTTCCCCGCAAAATGACCCTTTTTTTACCGGACATTGGGAATAACTTTTTATAAACACGTCAAAAAAATACTTTTTCCTGCAGCGAAAATCCGTCTAACAGGGGGACAACTGTGTTCCAAGTCCCAGGTCATTCCGACAAGTCTAGCTCAAGTTATAAGGTTTTGCGTGCTAAATCCTGAACATACGCTAAATGAGGTTTTTCTGTGTATAAGGTCACCTAGACATGATGTTTTCCATCCAAGAAGCCAAAAAACATGCCCAACTCGATCACACAACATAAGAAAAGGCTAGGCACCTCATCTGCCCTCCCCTGCCCTCAGCATGGCCAGCCTTGCCAGCGTGGGCATAGCAACACCATCGCTAGGCATACACGCACCAAGAGAGCATACACTATGCTCAGCCCAAGGTTACCATGTAAATTTATGCCAAGAACTCAGCAAGTGTACGTGTAAAAACCTTAGAAAGAATGCCCAAGCAATAGAGGCAACTGCAGCCTGCAAACTTGGCGGCAAATCATACATGCTGTCTGCCAAGCATTCACATCCTATCCAGCTTGCCTTGCTGCACACATAGCAGTGAAGTCATAGCTCAAGGAAAGCAATGGAAACACCTATCTAATGCAATGCCACTCATGCAGTATGGCCAGCAAAAGAACCACTCTCACCTTCCTTTCCAATATGGCAATTTGCTAAGAAGCTGATGCCAGCTTGTTAGCCTCTAGGCACATGCCGGATGTCGTTACTAAAACAGGCGTGTCAGATCCGGCACATAACAAAGCGTCTGAGCAAGCTCATGTCCAAAGGGAGATGAAAACAAATGTCAACACATTACCAACAACTTGACCTCGGCGCCTGAAGCATGCCAGCCACAAACTACACGAAATTGTACGAAATTGCTAGGAATCTGACGATGCAACCGAAAGAAATGGAGCGCTTCCTGCAGGGAAACTGCCCGAAAAAAGGGCGAAAGGCCGACGTTAATGCACCTGCCTGCGTGGAAATGTTTCATGCATAAACTGGCACGCAAGCTCGAACAATAAAAGACATCATCCATTGATCAGGCGATCAAGGAAGGTGCGCCTTCCGTGAATACGTCGAAGGCGACCTGCGCAGGCCTGCGTAGGTTCTTACCTTGAATGCCGGAAATGTAAAAGAAACCGGGAAGCTTCGGCACAAACTCGACAACACCATCAATTTAGCCTCATAATCGCTCTTTAGAGCCTACGTTGCCTCACAATCGCTGCCGTAAAACTGCATTAAATTTCATGATCCGCAAGAGAAATTATATCCTGGACCCCCGCGCCCGTAGCCGTTCGAGAAATGAGCGATATTGCAAACCGTAAACTTTCCGCCATGAAATGAGGTCATCGACTAATCTTCTGCGAAATTCATGCATTTTTTCTAGCTTTTTAGATGCCATATCGATTAATATTGCCTGAAGGCAAGCCGCCATGGCCACCTCCGCGAGGGTTGAGCGGTCCGGGCACACATTATACACCGTACGGACGGTACCGCGAATTTTTTGGCGCGGAAAATATTCGGCGCGCCACGTCCCCTTAATTAATTAATAGCCTGACTATCTTTTTGAACCTGACTGCGTCACGTGAGCATATATCAGGTGAGCACAAACGATCCTCAAGAAATGGTACGTGCTGGAGTGGGGTGGGTGCCTAGCTAACCTCTAGTTGTAGAGTTGCGGGCGCGCCACAGCGGGAACTGCTGTAGGTTCACTTACACCCATGTAACTGGCTACTCCACCGGCACATGCAGAAATTATCTGGCGGAGCCAATTTTCGGAAGAACCGTTAGGTTCGCCAGAATTGGCGAAGCTTATAAGGCCGTACACGTGAGAAAACATAGGAATAGGGGATGAAAATCCGTCAATCCATCCATCCATACATACATACATCCACCGAATTTGTCCCGAATTTGCAAGCATAAGGGTGAGGTTCTTCCGAAAATTGGCTCCGCCGTAGAGTTTCAACGGGCAAGTTGCAAACACGCACGTTACTTGATTGATGCACAAGCACGCATCGCATCAGTCTATTACGTTAGGCTGAACTCACAGGTCCGGGGAACAGGTGTGCGAACGGGTGTGCGAACGTGTGTGCGAACAGGCCGAGTCGGGCCGAGCTAATTATAGGACCGACCTGTTCGCACAAGCGTTCGCAACTGGACCAACCCGTTCGCCAACTCCGGGGTTTTGGAAAGTTGGCGAACGGGTGTGCGAACGGGTGTGCGAACGTGTGTGCGAACAGCAGATGGCGCGAAACGATGGACTAGGCGACCAAAATCACCTCGTTCTCGCGGGAAGCTAGGCGAGGCATGCGTATGGTGGTGGCTGGCAGCCATCAATTAATTAATAATTTGGTTATTTACACGTCGACTTCGTCTCGTGGGCACACACCGCGTCCTTAGCAGGTGGAAATGGAATGCATATGGGATGAATGACTGTCTAGCTTCTAGTCGCGAAGCCGCGGGCACCACGGCCGACTCGAACCCGCCTGGTTTTCTTATCATAGGCGGAGTCCTTCTAAACTAGCCGAAAAAAGGTGAAGGCAGTCCTAGCCAGCAACTGAAGAGTTAGGCCCTGCCAGCGCCTCGGATAGCAGCGCGGGCGACGTATCTTCTATGCAACCTGCGGCGGAAGGCGATTGCGGCGTCAATCAAATACGGCAGAACCAACTTCAGCCGAGCTTGCTATAATCGTTCCGGCATCAACGTAAAAAATTCCACTCGTCAGATATTGCATGCTGGCGTTGCGGATAGGGAGACGCGGCCGTCCGACGGTAGGGCGGTGGATGTGTTGGTTTGCACGAACTGTCACGTTGAACTCGACGCATGCTGTTCAATGATTCATGACGTTGGACGGTGGGTCAAACAATTTTTTTGGAATGTTTTCAAGGCATCCTCCCTCTGCAACTCATCAATCATGCAGCCACATGTAGGTGACCTCGCCGTCCAATGTTTTGTCTCATAAGGTGCCATATCATGTCAGTCTTCTTTATAAAAACATCGCCGTCACGTCTTTGCGACTATGGCCAGTGTGTCGAGGAGGATGGCGCTTAGCAAGCGATAATTTGAGGTAAAATCATTAGACATGTGAGTTCAGCCCATTGTGTTATCTTGATATCAGGTGGCCTAAGCCTTAAACCATCTGGTATAATCCATCAGATCAATCATGCCCTGGGCAGCCCCTTGGCTTTCTTGCGGTGGCATGGTATGCCTACTAGGAATGAAGTGCCTTCCAGCCCAGTCAGTACACATATGGAATGGGAGGGGTTGTATAAGAGGTGGAGGGGCTGTTGTGGCATGCATAGCTGAAGTGCACAGAATCTGGCCCTATACTA
Organism: Mesostigma viride; assembly: GCA_009746045.1. Classification (NCBI taxonomy): domain Eukaryota; kingdom Viridiplantae; phylum Streptophyta; class Mesostigmatophyceae; order Mesostigmatales; family Mesostigmataceae; genus Mesostigma; species Mesostigma viride. Next base: position 4,409,734 of record RPFO01000072.1, read on the forward strand.
ACATAAAGTTGTGTGCGTGTATTCTCTTTTTCCTTCTTCGTTTGTTTTACTTCCCCCTCAAACCCTTTTTGCTTTGTTATCGTCTGTCTCCCTCCATGCAGGTCTTCCTACAGATAGCCACGCGGCTCCCGACAAATCAGTGAGACAAGTATTCCTGGACGCATGGCGGTCTTACGTCGTGTGAGGACTACTAGTAGTCGTCTGAGAGGAAAGGCGCGAAGATCATGGGGGGGGGTCTGTAGGAAGACATACGTGGAAGGAGAGAGAATGGTGAACACAAAAGGGCTGACCGGGTGGTGGATGGAAAATAATAAAAGTTAAAATAAAAAATAAAAAGGGGATGAGAAGAAGAATAAACAAAAGGGACAAAGAGGTCATTGCTGGGATATGACAATTAATAGGCAATACGTTGGGCTAAGGGTCAGGGGTTTCTAGTTCGTAGTTTGAGCGCCCGTGGTTCCCAGGATCTCCATCCCAACAATCTGGGTCAAACGCCTCCTATCAAAGAGACAACCAGCGCAGGCCAGAAATCGGGAGAATCCGGACCATGGTAGCTCGAGCCTGCCGTTATCTTTTCCGCGTTTTCGAGTCGTTCAGGATGATGAAGATGAATGGTGATGGAAATGTGTATCCTTGTGCATTGAAATTATGGCTGGCTTACGTGTGGAGCGACTAGATGACCTAGACGGTGGGGCCGGAAACAGCATGCTTGATCAGGGCGTGTGTTTCTAGCCTAACTGGCCGGGAGTGTCTAGTGGTGAGCACCATTGCTGCGATCGCTCTCCCACCATTTACGAGGAAATACCCGCAAATGGAAAACCACTGAAAAGGTCTAGCTAGTCAGTCATCACGTTAGCCATGCCATGATTCCAAACGTCCAAGAACTGCACACGGTGCAAAGGCAAAAAGCCGGAGGACAGCACTTTCAAATGTGCGGCGGGAACCAAAAGCCCGCGGATGCCAGAAAACATCGTGTTGCGGCAGCGACGCGACGATGTGGACAACGAATTCAGTGCCAAGCTCGGAACGGCGGCAAAGGAGATCTGGCATCACAGGGTTCAGATGTGCGGAGATACTATGCGATCCAGCCGGTCCACGACCTGTTTGTAGAGCTTGTGCCAAGGGGCAGCACCGAACAGATGTGGGTGACGTTGCAAAAAACATCGGACTTGTCGGAGCATAATGGCTCGGTCATAGTCTTTGACCAATAAACGCTGCAAGAGTTCAACAAGAGTCGTGATGAAATCAACACGATAAGAACAAAGACGGGAAAAACGATGTAACTGAGAAAGAACAACACCATATTTTGCCGTGTGGGAAAGGAGACTGTGAATATCGGGGTAACGAATAAAAGGAATTTGCTGGTATTTAGGATCCTTGCGCTTATCATAGACAGCACAGCCGGCAGCCCCCTCGGCTTCCTCCCTCTGCAAGGATGACATCCGCGCAGTGCTGGAGGAGCACGTGACCTGGCCGCTGGCCGAGCAGCTGACATCGCTGAACACCACGCTCAACACGGTCGAGGCCCGGGTCTCCAACGTGGAAACCAAGGTCGTCCACAAGCTCCAGCCCCAGTTCACGACGCTGCACACCGCGGCACAAGCTTCGGAAACGCATGCGGCACTTGTCTCTCGCCTTAACCAGGTGGAGGGCAAGTGTGGCGTGCTCCTGAAGAAGCTTGAGGCCATCACCGCCCACACCGAGGCCCTGGCCACACAGGTCCCCAAGATAGCGGAGCAGACGGCCACCATTGCATCCCAGCCACCCCGGCAGGATGCTGGCGACCTCCCGCCGCTCTCCTACGCGGACCTGCTGCGGTCAGCGACCGCCTCCACCACCGACGCCATCGCCACAAAGCTCCAGGAGCTGGAGGACCACCGCCAGGCCCAGCAACGGGAGGTCACCGATCGCGCTCGCCGCGAGTGCCGAGTGGTGCTACGTCGCTTCCCCCAGAAGCCAGGTGAGACGTCAACCTCTCTTGCTGACGAGCTCAAGAACCAGCTTCTTACCCTCATGGGCCTGGTAGGTGAGGTAGAACTGCGTGGGTGCCACCGCCTTCCCCACTCACGGGACAAGGCGGCTCCCCCACCAGTCCTACTCACCTTCTCCTCCCCTGAGGATAAGCAGCGGTTCCTCTCTCGTCGCAAGCGGTTGCACGACCTCACCTGGACGCTGGATGACGACCTCACCCCCGCTCAGCAACAGCAGCGACGCGACCTGTGGCCGGAATACCTCCGCCATAAGCAGGACCCCCAGAAGCCCAAGGTGTACTGGAGGGGCGGGGACCTGATGATCAACCACAAGATGTGGACGCCCCCAGCGGGCTAGAATAGCAATAGCCCTAGCTTGTAACCATTGGCGTCACTGCCGCTAAGGCAGCCATGCCTAGAATGTTGCCTAGCTGTGCCAACACACCTAGTCACGTGCCGCCAACGCACGGTACACAACCAGCCATAGCCTAGTCCTAGTACAGCCATGCTCTCCTGATCAAGCATGCTGTTTCCGGCCCCACCGTCTAGGTCATCTAGTCGCTCCACACGTAAGCCAGCCATAATTTCAATGCACAAGGATACACATTTCCATCACCATTCATCTTCATCATCCTGAACGACTCGAAAACGCGGAAAAGATAACGGCAGGCTCGAGCTACCATGGTCCGGATTCTCCCGATTTCTGGCCTGCGCTGGTTGTCTCTTTGATGCTACGCCCTGGCTATGTTCAGATTACTTGCCCACGCTCCTTGCTATGATATGCTCACATGGGTCTTATTGCACCCACAGTTTGCCGGATCGTTAGCCTGTCCTTTTAGCTAGCCGCGCCCGATTGCAGCTGTGGCATGCCTTTGGCATGAAGGAGACTGGGGGTCTCTGCCCTTTCTCCTGTAGTGCACACACAGGGATTAAAAGCACTTCGGTGCTCCGTGACTCCCCAACGGGAGCACGAGTTTAATTAATTAATTAATTAATCATAGACAGCCGTACGCCAGCCCTTCTTGTTATGGGTAATGTTAAGATCGAGGTAATTGCAATGAGTATCCTCCGACGTGAGCTTTAATGTGAGGGACGCTTGCGGGTAGATGCCAGGCAGACCAGCGGTGATATACAAATGGGTTGCGAAATCAGGGTTGTCGAAAGCGATGACATCATCAATGTATCGACATGTATGGATAAAACGCCTGATGAGAACATCATCGTTTGAGGCAATGAGATTCTCCATGAATGCAAGCTCATAAGTGTATAGATAGAGGTTTGCAAGGAGCCCGGCACAGTTAGTGCCCATAGGGATGCCGACTATAACCAGCTCACTCCAGTTCATAGGTGGAAGGTGGAAGAGTGTATCAAGGAGACAACCAGAGATGGAAGAGTGTATAAGTAAGTTTTATTGAGTCAGACAACTATTCATTTTATTAAGTGAGACAACCATTCATGGACGCAAGTAGTGAAAATAAAAAGAAAAGAAGAATGATAGACAAGTAGCACATGATAAGAACATCGTAAGATTACGTTAAAGTAAAGATAAAGAATGCCCAGGTCCCGGCCAAGGACAATGAACCCGCCTCCTGTTGTGGGGAAGAAGCCTACTTGCGCCTACATGGGAAGAATGGCCTAAGCGACCTAGGAATGCGACCTAGGATCTGGCTCCATCTAGATACAATAGACCAGTAGGAGTGTGTGCATACCGCCCCCTTCAAGCCATCCATTGGGGTTAATACTCCGTGACTCCCCAACGGGAGCACGAGTTTTATTAATTAATTAATCATAATAAATATAATAAACATAAAGAAGAAGAAATGAGATTACAGCAATAAGTAAAAAAAAAAAGACTACAGAAAGTTATCTCACTTAATAAGGAAATATAGAAAGTTGAATAAATATAAAGTGCAGACACGTGTGTAGTACTCCTACACACAGATCTCGAGTGATTTATCTAGTACCAAATCCGAAAGGCTTGCATCACTCCCCGGACAGGAGAACTTTTGCGGATGACTGTAGGTGTAAGTTGGCGATGCCATGGTAACCGGAGACGTCCGTCCTATAGTCAGCAAAATTGGTGCGAGAGGTCCCCAGTTCGATTCCGGTCGGATTCATTTGCAGATCGCGTTTTCCGCGTTTTCCGCGGCCCGGCACTGAACGCAAAGGTTTTCACCTTTGCGGAGTGTCTGATCAGAATAAAGTAAAAGCATAGATAATTTAATTAATATGAATAATAAGGAAGATATTGGTAGAAAGAAAATGTGATCAATAAGGTATAAAAAGGTAAAATAGGAAAAGGAAAACAGGTGGCAAGGAAAACTCCCCACAGCAAAAAGAAAATGGGTGTGCCATGTAAGGGAAATCGAGGAACTTACTTGTAGGAATGTGGGGGCTCTCATATTTCCTTAGATGCAAGAAAATATGAACACTGCGTGAAAGCCTAGTAGGAAGCCTTCCGTGCATGAGGCGACATCTCCTTATCATTCAATTTTACAAATGTACGTCTTATGTGGTATGCTACCAAGTAGGTTGCATCATTCACCGCACATACACCGCACGTAGATTGTCATGCACATGTGCAGTGATTGGCATGTAATGCTGGCCTTGCGTGTAGCAGTGCAGGTCACCAGAGTGGCATCTGATCCTGGCACCTGGCCCAAAGGCCAAAAGGTGCATGTTGTGAGTGAGGCGCATGCACGCCCAAGGTACGTTGTCAAGTGTAATGTGATGCCTGTCACGATTTTTTGTCATGCACAACCCAACCAGCATGCTTACAGTGGTGGTAATGGTGCATTAGCTCTTACTCGTCACAGTGACACCAGCATGAACTTCGCATATTCTACCTGCCATGTACGGTATAAACTCCCGAGAGCACATAATATACACTCGAATATATACAAAAAGGCTCCATACCAAGGTATGTGAATGGAAGCAAACATATGCCATTGTGTATGGTAATGCCCCAACCACAATCGTCTGTCCAGCTCATTTCACCCAGAACCAGCAAGTCGTACAACGCCTTCATCAAAGCTTCCTTAACAAAATCCCCGGCATCGCGCCGTTGCTGCACCGAGTGTGTTGGAAGTGACACCGGAACTGACTCAGTCACAGTTGCGGGCAATATACTTCAGAAAACCCTTTGACGTGGTGTCCGGAGAGACGACGTCACGCCGCACATTGGGACCTCGCGGGCGCTGAATGACAGGTCCAATCTCGTCAAGAAGATAATCGAAAGCGTCAAGCGTGACCTGAGACGTTTCCTGCATCAATCTCCCGCAGTCTCAGGATCGCCTCGTCGCCACCTCCTCATCTGGAACGCGAAGTCATTGATCCTTTCAATGGACTCAAAACCCGGCGTGACACCCGCGCAGTTGCGAGGCCCACGCCCGGCGGATCATCTTCTCTGACTGCGCGGAACATGTCCTCGCGATTAGCCCCCCCCCCCCCTCCGGCACGAGCACGTGATGGTATTAACAGATCCCGTTGCTGGCGAAGCTTCTGCCTTTTATAAAGCGTAGCCATCATCGTACGTATACTTTGCCAACCCATGATTGCTGCCAGAAACGACTAACGAGGAGTGGGGAAAGGCTATCAAACGGGAAGCAGATCAAGGATACGAACGCCTTTGTCTAACCAGGCCAAGAATCGAGTCACAGCCAAGAAATACGCCAGCCTACTCTAGCTAAGACGAATGGCTGCCCAATGACGCTTGTAATGTAACTACAGAGAATAACTGACGCGTAGAATGCCAAACTAGAACGCAGGTATATAAGTAACTCTCTCGAATAGGATCGACGCCAGGAGAACGTCATGAACAAGTCACTGTGGCAGACTACAATGTGGAGGGGAAATGACACAAAACCATTGGTGCAATCCCAAAAGCTACAAAGATCCGTAGCGAGATCACGTTCGTGATGGCTAGAAGCAGGAAGCACTGATCAAGTGTCGGCCATAGTTTGGAATGATGACCATGAACGCCGACGATGTCACTTTGTTGACACAAGCTGGAACGTGCAGTTTGTGGCCAGGATCGGTCCGCGCCAAGGTGCGCCGACTTTCCCGCGCAAATTCTTCTGTGACCTTCCCCAATGAGCATTTCCGACCCTGTGAGTCAGTGAACGGGTGTGCGAACAGGCCGGCGAACAGACGCGACGAAACGGTTCACACGGCCGTTCGCAAACCCGTTCGCACACCCGTTCGCACACCTTGTTCCCCCGGACCTGTGAGTTCAGCCTTAAGTGGGCCCAGGTAGCAGAGGACAATGACCGGCCCCCTCCGGTGGGGCAGAAGCGTTTTTGTAACCCATGGGTAAAATGCCATGAGAGACCGCTAGGGTCTGTCTCCATCTCTAGATAGCATGGACCGGTAGGATTGTGTGCCCCCATCAATCCATCTGGCATCCATCCATCCATCGGGGTACGTTAATACTCCGTGACTCCCCAACGGGGGCACGAGTTCAATTAATTAATTAAGGGGACGTGGCGCGCCGAATATTTTCCGCGCGAAAAAATTCGCGGCACCGGCCGTACCGTGAAAAGTGGGTGCTCCGTGCGCGCACCACTTGCGGAAGTGGCCATGGCGACTGCGTTTAGGCGAAACTAGCAATGTAGGGCTAGAGAAATGCAAAAAAAATGATTGGATGTTGAAGACGATGATTTAATGATGTTGGATTGCGGCGGCAAGTGGCTGGTTTACAATATCGCTGCTTTCTTTTACTGCCATCGGCATGGGGGGTAATCTGCATTTTTTGGTCGCGCGGAATAAAATAGAATTCGTGATTGCGGCAGTAAATTCTCAGTTTTGGGGGTCTTTTTGACCGTGAAGGATGCATTCATATCGGTAGCATCGAATTCTAAACCGAACGGGTGCTTTTTGCTACATTTTCGGCCATTCTCTGTAAGTATTTTTTCAGGCCTGCGCAGTGCATGTCGGAACCTTCCATGGAAGAACGGCCGTTGTTGCGCGCCTGGGCGAGGGATCTACGAGGGCAAGGTATAGATTTGTGGCGACTGTTATCTACTATCAGTTCTTTCTTCGAAGAGCTCATCGTTCGAAGTTTTTTGCGTTCGTTTTGGTCAGTTTCCGCCAGTTAACTCTCCGTTGCGTGCCGTCGTGTTGACGAATACCTGGCAGCTTTAGCTTGTTTTCGTTGATGTCTTGATCAAATCCGCTTAGTCTCAGCCGATAGATCCTAGGGAAGGCGTAAGGGATTTCATAGCACGTGTTCTGGCAAGGATGTTGTGCGTATGGACGCTTCTTGTTGTGTGATAGTGACGCACCCTTTCCTCGCAGCGGCATCACAGCGGTCAGAAGCTGAACGGCCGCCACTGGTTTCTTTGCATTTTATCGTGCAGGGAAGGAATTTTTGAAATCGACGATCATGTTGGAGATATTGCATTCGTGTGACTGCATGTAGATAGCTGCCATCATTGGTTTATTTGAGCTTTCCTTGTTATGATGATGTGACAAGACAGCAATGTTGCTGAGCCAACCATGGTTAACATGGTTGACTGCATACAAGCTTTGTATGCCATGATCTCCTTGGTTCCTTGCCCTCCATAGTTCCAGTTTGTTGCCCATGTCGGGTAGTGCAGTTAAGGAGTTGTTGCTGTGTTGGTAAGCTTGGTTGGCATAACCCTTACAATCTAACGTGGGAGAAACATAGAAAATGCTGGTAATGCATGTGAGTGCCATCATCATTATTGCTATTCACGTACTTATAAGTCTGGCCATGCTCGAGGGACGGTGAAGGAGTATGAGGTGCGTGGCCACCCCTTTGTACTTCACAACATATTCAGCATGGATTTGATCCATGTTGATGGCATGTAAAGTGTGATTGTGTTTACTTGCTTTCTGAGTGGTCCTTAGCGCCTTGTCAGGTAGTGAGTGGTCGTCTAGGAAACCCATCAGTGCGTGCCACAGTGACCCCCAACCTTGAGCATGTGTCGTCATCAGTGTGCTAGAGTTAATTATATGTGCTTTTGATCATAGATTTGCTGAGTTCTTAGCATGAAGTTTACAAGGTAACCTTGGGTAGAGTATAGTGTATGCTCTCTTGGCATGTATGCCTAGCGATCGTGTTGCTATGCTTGCGCTGGCAAGGTTGGCCATGCCGAGGGCAGATGAGGGAAGATGTGGTGCCTAGCCGTTTGCTTATGTTTTGTGATCGAGTGGGGCATGCTTTCTGGCTTTTTGGATGGAAAACAGCATGCCTAAGTGGCCATATACAAAGAAACCCCCCTTAAGCTTATGTTCAGGTTTTAGCACGCATAACCTTATTACTTGAGCAAGACTTGTCGGAATGACCTGTGTTAAGGGTGGCTGCCACGACGTGATGCAAAGGGAGGGGCAGGGGGACGATGGGGAAGGTAGTAGTGATGATGAGAATGATGTTGATAATATTCCTTGCCTTGCATGTGCTTCCCCGGATGAAATTGACGGTGTCCCTTTCCTGCTGTGCAGCACATTCGGGTGCAAGGGAGGACTGCATGGGTGCTGCGCTGACCCCCCGTTGACTAAGGAGCCCAAGGGGGATTGGTTTTGCCCTGCCTGCCTTGTGCAGGATGCTTACAAGGGCTGATATAGTGACATTTTCTGTTTTAGCGGGCATTTTTTTTAAAACACGTCTGACGCAATAACTTGAGCTAGACTTGTCGGAATGACCTGGGACTTGGAACACTGCTGTCCCCCTGTTAGCCGGAATTTTTGTTGATTTTGTGGCCTTATCGGAAGTGTTTATGATATGTATATTCCCAATGTCCGGTAAAAAATGACCTGTTTTGCGGGAAAATTAATAACTGTTCAAGGTTTTGCCATTTCCATTATGTAAATAGCTCAGCAAGCTACAAACTCAGGGAACTATATGACCTTGATTTTTGGTAGCCAACAAATAAGTGCATTGGCTGGGGCATACTCAGCCCTAATTAGCGTCTTTTGCTATTTATAGCGCATTATTGGCGTATATATGGGGGTAGTACCCCCAACAAGTGCATGGACAACTCACTAGAGATGTTATTTAGTGCCCCCAATCATAATTCAGCATTGTGCAAATGAATTTCAAGTGATATTAGCATATGTCAGATTTTTTGGGTTTTGGGGTGCCACCTCCCCTTAATTAATTAATTAATATCAAGGAGACAACCAGCGCAGGCCAGAATTAATTAATATGACCAAGTAATGACTGAACCAGCCAACGTGAAGGGACAAACCAATTCAGCCAGCAAACCAAGCCAGCGAAAGGTTCAGCAGCCACGCAGACAACCTAGCCGAGGAATCAGAAAGCTAAGGAACTAGATCAAACAAACAAGCGTAGTACGCGGGGTGGGTGGGGGTGGGTGGGGTGGGGGGGACGGGGTGGGGGTGGGGGTGGGGTGGGGGGGGGGGGGCGGTGACGGCGGCGCTGGCGCTGGCGTTGGCGTTGGCGCTGGCGCTGGCGCTGGCGCTGGCGCTGGCGCTGGCGCTGGCGGTGGCGGTGGCGGTGGCGGTGGCGGTGGCGGTGGCGGTGGCGGTGGCGGTGGCGGTGGCGGTGGCGGTGGCGGTGGCGGGGGGGGGCGGGGGCGGGGGCGGGGGGGCGGGGCGGGGGCGGTGGTGGTGGTGGTGGTGGTGGTGGTGGTGGTGGTGGTGGTGGTGGTGGTGGTGGTGGTGGTGGTGGTGGTGGTGGTGGTGGTGGTGGTGGTGGTGGTGGTGGTGGTGGTGGTGGTGGTGGTGGTGGTGGTGGTGGTGGTGGTGGTGGTGGTGGTGGTGGTGGTGGTGGTGGTGGTGGTGGTGGTGGTGGTGGTGGTGGTGGTGGTGGTGGTGGTGGTGGTGGTGGTGGTGGTGGTGGTGGTGGTCGTGGTGGTGAGAGTTTGCATATGCTCTCTTGCAAATTCGAAAAAACAGAATTAATTGTAGAACCGAAGCCAGAAAGGCCAGCAGCCAAGCAAGCAGATGATTCATCAGAACAAGAATGGGACGAGGAAACAAGCCAGCACCCACCAATCGAACTTGCAAGAACTCTGGTGGGAGTTTTCTTGGTGCATTATAATTGGTGACGCTGGCATCTGGCTGCCTCAATCGTAACATGATCACGACTATCGAGCCAATGATATCTACAAACTTGCGGCAGCCTGTTGGTGGCACATACCAGTTGCACTTTGCGCCAACTTCGAACACGGAGGGGGGGGGTCTACGCCCGGCAAGTCGGCACGCCTGTCTGATCAGTCAAATTTCCGTGAATATCCGCAGTGCGTTTTGGCCATGCAGGTCAGCGGAACCGTACGTAAGCCAGGCCGACAGTCGGTTTCCTCATTCCTTCGCACGGCCGACCCTAGGATAGGAAGTTACCAACATCCCCGTTTCACAAAGTCCAATGTCGAAACTTCTCATTCCTTAATGACTGCCGGCCCGTGAATCCTACAAAATTCACGTCCGCGGGGCCATACAAGCCATCGCGGTTGTGGACAGCCATTAATGTGCCTTAGATTCGATTCGAAACCTTATGTTGGCATCTGAAAACAACTTTACTTCGCATGGAGCGCCCGCCATATGTAAGGGGCTCATTTCGCCATCCAATGTCCGTGCATAACAATGCAGACTTGGACGGGATCGAACCCACTGAACATGGAATTACGGATGTAATTAGCCCATGATCGAGTTCAAACCCTAGTGCATTTCCAGCCTAAAAGCGACAAGCCAGCTATGATGCGGCAAAAAAATGCCTCAATTGCAAGTCAATTGCGTAAATAATCAAAATTCTAACAAGTGAAAAGATTTCGGGCAATAATAAATTTGTGGTTGTTGCTCAAACCAAACTGAACTTCCCTGCCCGCCGGTTGTCCCGTGTGCCGTCGAGCCACAGCCGTCGAGCCTCGGCCTCCATCATTGCATCTCACGTGCCTTGGGGCAAAAAATCATGTTCTAGTTCGCGCCTTCGCGGCTAATGGACAACCCCGTCCGTAGAATCTACGGGCACGGCGCGGGCCGCTGGGGCCAGCCTGCGCGCGAATCTGAATCGTGACGCATGTAGACGCATGTACCTGGTCCTGCGATATCCTCACTGGACTGGTAGAGCCTGTATGGACGTATTGCGTATGGACGTATTGCGTATGGCCGTAAGGCTTATGGTCGTTTGCCGTTGGGCGTTGATGCCATGAATGGGGCATTGGGCAATGATGGTTTATCTGACTTGTTTCGGTCGACTTGACCTGTTGACACTTGACAGCGCATTTCGTACGTGGTGAAGTTGCAGCAACCGACGCCAGCCATTTCTTTAATACAGTCAAATCCGAAAAAGACCAGAGGATTACGTCACCTTGTACCACCTGATGTGCTGCTTCAGTAGCGCGCATGATTTTGACGTTCGTGATTTGTACTTGACGTTTTGGATGATTTGACGACGATTTAACCCGGAAAATGGCGCTATCGAACTACGAATTTGACCGGGTTGTTCTCAGGATAATGCATGTCACCTCACTGTCCCTGTCCCGTGCGCATATATCAATCGTGGAAGGCTTGCCATTGCACACACGACACGCATCTAACTCACGGGCTTGGGAATCCGACCTTTTTTCTCTCCCCTACCATACGCTGGTCAGACACAATTCAAAATGCCGCGACCGCCGCGTGTATGCGCGGCAGATATGTCGCGGCGTGCATCATTGGAAAATTTGAGTCTCCTCTTTGTTTCAGTGGCAATGCTGCTGGTACCGGGCACTTGCCAGACCGCCGTTCCTCATGTTCCCTGTATTAAGGACCAGCCAAGTGCAGGTCAAATTACGTGCACTGCAAACGATGTCTATTTGGCAACGGTCACCAATATTACCATTCTTGATAGTGACGGCGGGTGCACATCCCCCTCCGACACCGTTACCTTCACGGCGATTTTTGCAATCATCGCCCAGTCAAAAACTCGATATGATGCCGGTTTGTGGTTTGCGGAGGACAGGGACAACGACGGGGCGCTCCGAGGTACGTATCCTAACCCCACATTTCCGGTCTTTCAAATACAGCCGGTGTAGAAACAGGTGCTTAGCATCTTGTTTGTGGCTTTGGCCAGTGGCAAGTACAAGCAGCTTTATGTGGTAGGCTGTAAGCTGGGGCATCTCTCATGTCATACCTTTTGCAAACATTTCTGTCTGTTCTTGCAGGCGTGTGCACCGCAGCGACTATTCCCAAGGCGCCTAGCCCCCCTTGGCACGACGAAGATTCGGATAACTGCGGAGATATGCTACAAGATGAACTGCTCCAACCAATGTTGACAGTAAGTTGCCTCAGCCATCTTTTAACTACTTCAGAGCACAACTCTTACAAGAACTGAATTGTTTGCAAGCGTCATCGGAGTGCCTGGTGGAGAATGCACCTGGTGGAAGCTTTTCTCGATTGCTTTGGCACAAGGATTTGTGGAATTGATGTGTGTGGCATACTGTCTTTGTTATGGTGCTTAACAGGGACGCTGTAGGTCCTTAAGGATGGAGGAGAAGGCATAAAGTGACTGTTGGGTCGTAATGAGTTCATGACTGTAAACTTAAATCACTGTTTCGGCGTTTTGTTCGTGGTTATGTCATGCGTGCCTCCTGACAGGTTACCGTGCCTTGCAGGGACGTCGACCAGAACAGCCAGCTCGATCTGGGCTACTGCATGTGAGTGCAGGCGACTCGGGGTACTGCAATATGAGGAGTGTTTAATTCATCATTGCATGTGTTGATAGGTCCAGGAAGTGTAGATCAAACGGCAGGGAGCGCGAGTATAGCATCAGGGGGTGGCCAATTGTCAGATATCAGCTAGCGCGTCCAGATAGCTGCAGCTACAAGCAATCCTCATTCTGACGTGTCCAGTGCACAGTCACATGGTTGTAAAATCCACAAATCTGATCATTAATTGCATCTTTTCTTCAAGGCACGGGTTGTGGATGTTTTATCTGCGCGATCCAGTCGTCCAGTAACCTTTTGTGGCATGCGTCTTTTAAATATCCTCCATGCCAGCGATGACATAAACTCACATGCCTTGCGTGGTGTTACCCTTCTGCCACGATGCCCACAGAACCTGGCAGAATAATGCGCGGCAAGCGTGCATCTCCTACGTGGACACTGTGCCGGACGCGCCCTCCAAGTGCAACTGCGAGCCAGGGCGCAACATCAACATTACTGTACCAGAATGCACCGTCAACGCCGACTGCGTGAGCTCGGACGTATGCTCCACGCTTGCCTGCATCAACAATAAATGCGTTACCACCAACACCACCTCTTGCAATGATGGCAACATCTGCAACGGGATTGAGACCTGCGATCCAATCAATGGCTGCAAGAGTGGCACCCCCCTTGTATGCGACGATGGCGACGCCTGCAACGGTGTGGAGACCTGCAACCATCTCTCTGGCTGTGAGAATGGCACAGCGCCTGTCTGCGACGATGGCGACGCCTGCAATGGTGTGGAGACCTGCAACCATCTCTCTGGCTGTGAGAATGGCACAGCGCCTGTCTGCGACGATGGCGACGCCTGCAATGGTGTGGAGACCTGCAACCATCTCTCTGGCTGTGAGAATGGCACAGCGCCTGTCTGCGACGATGGCGACGCCTGCAATGGTGTGGAGACCTGCAACCATCTCTCTGGCTGTGAGAATGGCACAGCGCCTGTCTGCGACGATGGCGACGCCTGCAATGGTGTGGAGACCTGCAACCATCTCTCTGGCTGTGAGAATGGCACAGCGCCTGTCTGCGACGATGGCGACGCCTGCAATGGTGTGGAGACCTGCAACCATCTCTCTGGCTGTGAGAATGGCACAGCGCCTGTCTGCGACGATGGCGACGCCTGCAATGGTGTGGAGACCTGCAACCATCTCTCTGGCTGTGAGAATGGCACAGCGCCTGTCTGCGACGATGGCGACGCCTGCAATGGTGTGGAGACCTGCAACCATCTCTCTGGCTGTGAGAATGGCACAGCGCCTGTCTGCGACGATGGCGACGCCTGCAATGGTGTGGAGACCTGCAACCATCTCTCTGGCTGTGAGAATGGCACAGCGCCTGTCTGCGACGATGGCAACGCCTGCAATGGTGTGGAGACCTGCAACCATCTCTCTGGCTGTGAGAATGGCACAGCGCCTGTCTGCGACGATGGCAACGCCTGCAATGGTGTGGAGACCTGCAACCATCTCTCTGGCTGTGAGAATGGCACAGCGCCTGTCTGCGACGATGGCAACGCCTGCAATGGTGTGGAGACCTGCGAAGCAGCCAATGGCTGTGTGCCTGGTGCTCCACCTGACTGCGGAATCGACAATGACGTCTGCGATGGACGGGAGTACTGTGACCCTGAAGATGGCTGCCAGGTCGATGAGAGCGTGATCCCTGTATTGTCCTCCGCCACCCCGCTGACCATCGATATCGAGGCAGGGGAGTGCGCGTCATCGATCGTGTTCACCAATTCCAGCATCCCCGTCCACATCACACTGATCAGCACCAGCGAAGACACCGTGACGGTGACCGCTCTGTCCATCGCGGGTGTCACCCAGCTGGGCGAGTGCCAGCTCATCGTCGGGGCTGTCCTCAACAGCATTGGCGACACCATCTCCTGCCACGTGACCGTCCACACGCCGCCCACGGCTGGGACGCAAACCCTCGTTCTCACCGTCAGCGTCGTGGTCTCCAATGAGTGCGACACCAAGTCGTTCACCGTGAGCGACGGTCTCACTTACGCCACGGTCACGCCTCCTGAGATCCAACTCACCGAGGACTCGTGTTACCAAGAAGGGGAGCTTGCACAGGGAGCAGCTGCGACTGTAGAGGTCTTTGTGAGGGGTGTCCCCTATAGTGTTACCAATTGGCAAGTTACTCTTACCCTCATGAATGGCGGCTATGGCGGCCAAGCGAGCTTCATTGTGGACTACAGCAGCCAGGGCAACGCCGCGTGCTTCAATGCGCTGCTTGCGTCCGGCACCGACGGCTCCTGCTTCGTCACCCTCCCAACGGCATATCCGGGCAGCAACATTCTGATGCTGGGCCTCACGGGGAAGTACGTTGACGGGTGCCAGAACGCGCTGGATGCGGACGTCCTCCTGGTGATCACCCACTATGTCGGCCCCGCACAGCTCAAGATCACGGTAAGGCGTGCTTTAGCAGTTTGGTGCTAGCTAGGATGAGCTTTGACAAGCTGCTTAGCCATTGACAGCTCAAGGGTAGTGTTAAACTTTTGCGGCATAGTGAGTCCCACGTATCCCCAATAAGCATCAGCGGTCTGGTTTCCTATCCTTTGGGGGGCTGATTGAATGCAAGGTAAAAACGGGGATGTCATGTTCTAGTGATTGGCACACATCCCATTACTTCAACTGCTCTGCTTTTATACCCCAAATGCAATCATCCAGAAGAGTAGGGAAATCTCAGGTTCTTTTTATTTATTCTTTAAACGTGTTCCTCAGACAACAGGTATTACCATCTCAAATCTCAAGGTCAAGATTGTTGGTTTGGACTACTCCAGTGCTACAATGCTCGTTCTAATTAGTTTCAAGAACGCAACATGTAATCATCACTATATACAACTTGCTAGCCTCGCGCTTACTTCTAACACCCAGCCCTCGCTCACCCCCCTACCTCCCGGGCTTTATTCCCACCCTTGCGGTTCCTGCTGCTGCCAGGTGTCGGACTGCCTGGAAAACCCGATTGATGTCGGCGGGACCGGCACGCTCAAAGTAAACGTGACCAACACCGGCGGTGTTGCACTGGACATGGATGGCGTGGACGTGACCTTCCCTAACGGCACCGTTGTCCCCCTCGAGTGCGGCGCCAACACCGACCTGCTGGACGCCGGCACGCTGGAAGCCTCTGCCTCCGTCATCTGCTTCGTGACCCTCTCGGATGTCGTGCTCGGTGGCCAGACCGTGACAGTGACCGGCACCGCCACGTACACCGACACGTGCGACCGCACCATCACTGTACGGGCGTCCGACACGGGCGTGTGTGTGGGCGACTACGTGCAGTGCCTCGCCTGCCCCCGCACGCTGGAGGAGTTCAAGGAGGCAGCGCGCCTGCCCGGGGGCTGCTGGTTCTCTGCAAGCACGGGGCCGGCAGGCACACCGCTGGGCACGCCGCAGATCAACCTCACTGACCGCTTCCCCCGCTCGTAAGCAAAGGCTTGCATTCAGCGCTGCTGTCTCTCTCTCTCTTTCTCTTTCTTGAGATGCCACAGAGAGCATGGGGGCGTTTGTTGATGGCTAGAAAGCATGCTGTTGAATGGGGAGCGTGTTACCCTTTGGTTGCAATATATCTTCCTCTCTCTCTCCCCTCCCCTCCCCCCTTTCTCATCCTCCCGCCCCACCCACCCACCCACCCACCCCACCCACCCACCCACCCACCCACCCACCCACCCACCCACCCACCCACCCACCCACCCACCCACCCACCCACCCACCCACCCACCCACCCACCCACCCACCTTACCCACCCACCCACCCACCCACCCACCCACCCACCCACCCACCCACCTACCTACCTACCTACCTACCTACCTACCTACCTACCTACCTACCTACCTACCTACCTACCTACCTACCTACCTACCTACCTACCTACCTACCTACCTACCTACCTACCTACCTACCTACCTACCTACCTACCTACCTACCTACCTACCTACCTACCTACCTACCTACCTACCTACCTACCTACCTACCTACCTACCTACCTACCTACCTACCTACCTACCTACCTACCTACCTACCTACCTACCTACCTACCTACCTACCTACCTACCTACCTACCTACCTACCTACCTACCTACCTACCTACCTACCTACCTACCTACCTACCTACCTACCTACCTACCTGCTTACCTACCCCACTCTCTCTCTCCATTCGCCCACCCACACAGTTAGCACTATTTACCCACGCAACCCACCATATTGGAACACCCTGTCAAGTGCTTTTCCCAGTAAAGTTGCTAATGCAGCTCATTTGCTGAAGCTGACGGGTAGGCTTCTAGCTATTGTGAGTTGGTGGTTTACTAACGCCTTCCCTTGCGTACGATGACCCTACACGCCACACCTCATGCAGGTATGCCGACACCATCACGCTGTGGCAGCCCATGGTCTCGGAGAATACCTTCATCAAAGTCAACTCTGCGGTAAGCAGGAATACCATACCAATTCCATTCGTTCCTGCCATGTATGGAAAGTATACTTTGATCGCTGCCCCTGGTCTAGAAAGATGGCACATATGTGAAGTGGAGTGCAATCTCGCGTCATGTAATGCTTCTCGGGTCCTGTGCAGCACAGTCCATAGAGGATGTGACGCACCCAGAATGTCCTATCTCACTCCATGGCCGTGCATGCCATGTGCACACCCTGTGAGACGCATGCCAACCATTTATGCCCAGTTAGCTATGCATTTATCACTATGTACTGAATAGTTTGCTAACAGTAGCAGGACGTGGTGGCTGACACAATTTAAAGCTCAATCATCAAGTGGGATCCTGACAACTGGCCTATTTTGTTGCCTCCTGTTGTGTTGCCTCGTTCCCATGCTTGATGTCATGGCTCTCTTTTCTGCAGAATGTCAACGACCTCTGGAAAGCCTGCATTCCCTGCTCAAGCCATGACTGTGTGTACAACCCCAACATCACGCAACCCTGCTGCCAGCTGCAGTACGAGTTTTACCAGGTGAGCCCCGCGTGTATGCACCATGCTGGCACATTCATAGGGACATGCAACAACACTATATAGGATACGCTCTATAATGTATGTGAATTGCTATAGGGAAGGTATATCCACTACCAAGTTTGGTGCCGATTCTGTTGCAGTAGTGATGACTTGGTGTACATTCTGCCAGCATCTTGCATGTACCGTACCTGTTTCTCTACCTAGACCCTCCCCCCTGTTGCGAATGCCAGACTCACTTTTTTGGCGTGCTGTGTGCCTGTGCCATGTCTGTGCTCTTCTGCGTGAACAGTTCAAGCTGGCCAAGTCCGACGGTGTCAACCTGCGGGTGACCACGGAGCGATTTGAGATGGGTGCCTACGGGTGGGTGTGCAGACCTTTGCCGCATAGCAATATAACTTTCGGGTGGTGAATTCTTGAAGCTTTCCAGTGCCATTTTTGTAGCTGCGTTTTGTATTTAGGCATCCTTGCTTTTTGAGCTCATGTGAGGTGCATGTCACCGCAGTCGGCTTGGATTCCATATAACGCTGCTTGCTTACTATCTACACCGATTCGACCTGCTGCTCTTTTGGGGGCTGAAAGAAATATCATCTCCGGTTTTCTCGTGTAAAATGCTGTGCGATTTGGCCACACTGCAGTGGCTGGGAGATCCTTGACCACGCCGGCCGCACGTGCGTCCGCCTGAACGTGACCCACTCGGCCATTCGTATCGATGGGAAAACCTATAACCTGTCCCCCAACGACAACCTGCAGAACATTGTAAGTTTTGTACTCGTTACCCTGAACGCAGAGCTGCTGATAGCTGCCAGGTCTGATTACTGATGATAATTGCTGGGAAGCAAAGCTGTTGTCATGGTGAACAGTGAGGAGTCCCTGGAAATGTCCGTGCGTGCATGCATGCAGTTCAGCAGGAGGCAGCTGAGGAACCTGCAAGACTTTATGTGGACAAAGTATGTACCCGCTCAATGGCCAACTAACTTGACGTGTGGAAACAAAATGGAGATGGATGCCCTGTTAAGAAAGGTTTGTGTTCACCCGAGATAATTTCTCCTTTTGTGTGTGTGTGTGTGTGTTGTAATGCTTGTGGCAACTGATTTTATGTTGCACTTAGCTTATCCCCATTATTATTAACCTGATCGATCCTCATCGACGTTTGTTGCGGTGTAGGCCATTTTATGGTTGATGCAAAGCAAGTGCTGGACTGACTGTTCTGGTCTCATGCCTACTTTTCTCATTACCATTTGTTGTCATGTTATTTTGATTGTGATGCAGGTTCCTTATGAGAACCGGTGCCTCTATGTCAACGTTGCAGGCAGCGCTGATCGGCCTACCCTGCAGTGGCTGAACCCAGTGTTTAACCCATGGTTAACAGACCCTGACTTTGATCCATGGGTTTAGACATGCATGTGAAACGCTCAGCATTTCCTTGTTCTGACAAGTCAGCGCTCTGTTCAGTTATTAGGCTGTACGTTTCTGGCCCGGCTCCCAGATATATGCCAGCCACCAACATAGCATGGTGGCTTCCCAGCCAAGTATCAAGGAGACAACCAGCGCTGGCCAGAAATCAGTATAAGTATATATCAAGCAGCCCTGAGAAGAGTCAACGCCCCGACCAAGATTCCCTAGCTAGTTTTCTCACGTGGTTGCTTGTGCATGAAACATGCAATTGCACGGCAGGATATGCCTGATGCCCCATGAGTGGGACCTGCATTTGAGCGAGGGCAGTATGTGTGCACTCACTGATCACTCTGCATCATGCCAGAAAGTGCTTACCTGTTTGATATTGAAAGAAAAATGTTACCAAAATATAATTATACTGAGCATTATTGGCTGACACAATATTGAGCTGCAACGGCAATACAACCTTTCAGCAAATTTCACAATTTTTGAACCACATGTCCGTCCGGACCCTGTAAGTGCTCGCGTTGTAAGGTCACAGGCTATGCATAGATCAATTCGTGATGCGATGGAGAATGCCGGCTATATAAGCCTAGCAAGATGTAGCTCGCGTATTAGTTAGCAGTAGGGATGATCTGGCCCGGCCGGCGATATGCTCCCTCCACCTGCATGGGCGGACTTGCTTAAGCAGCACACCACCTCCACCACCTCCACCATCGCGGCACAACTCAAGCAACAAGCCCTTGACCTTCGCGAGGAGGCCGACATCACCAAGGGCAGCCACAATGTCATCGTCAAGCACTTCGACCAGCCGGCAGGTGAGACCTCCACGAGCCTTCTCGAGGCATTTAAGCGCGCCATTTTTGCCCCCATGCAACTCACTGGTGAGCTGCGGATGTCGGCTGTCCGCCTTCCCCGCGCGCGGGGTAAGGCTGGCCCGGCACCCGTGCTCCTCACCTTTAAGTACATGGCGGACAAGCTGGCGTTCCTTAAATGCCGCAAGAAGCTCTCGGAGACTCGCTTCACGCTGGACGACGACTTGACCCTGGCCCAGCAACAGCGGCGACGTGAGCTATGGCCGACCTACCTTCAGCTCCGGCAGAGCGCAGGGGGGAAAGCCGGTATACTGGAGGGGGGCGGTCATCCACGTTGACCACAAGCCCTGGCAGGCACCTCCTGCCA
Source organism: Mesostigma viride (assembly GCA_009746045.1). NCBI lineage: Eukaryota > Viridiplantae > Streptophyta > Mesostigmatophyceae > Mesostigmatales > Mesostigmataceae > Mesostigma > Mesostigma viride. The sequence goes on from RPFO01000072.1 coordinate 4,429,903, forward strand.
CCTCAGACTAGGGAATATATACCAGTAGTGTAGATTAGTCAGGCCTGACTAATCTACACTACTGGGCTAAGCCGGCTTAGCCTAGCATGTGGCCCACGCCCCACGCGCATTAATTAACTAATTAATAGACACGTGACTGCGTCACGTGAGCATAAGTCCTCAGTGGGAGGGGAACATGGGATGGAATGGATGGTATAAGCTATCTAGGTCCTAGTTACAGGGGTGTGGGCACCACGGCCCGAATCGCTATGAATGCCATACTTGGTCACACGCGGAGCCCCCACAGGCTTGGGGGTGGTCTCCTTCATCACTACTTGCCATCTATCCTTGCGCACCATCTGCCTCCATATTACAGACAAACCAGGAGGCTGCCCGGGGGTGAGCCGGCCCGTCACGTCTAGTGTAGCACATGTCCATGCCGAGTCTATCACGAAAAGTCCACGGGTGGCGGCCCTGCCGCGCGCGGCCGGGGGCACGCCAGGTGATCATGAGGACATATCGCCCACTGGCTGGGCGGGCTTGGTGCCAGCTAGTCTATCTGATGTATCTACCTCATCTGTGAGGGCCAGGTGCCCGGCTAGGCCCAGGCGCCTGTGCCTAATAATGTGGGAAACATAGGGCAAATCAGCGTACAAATCCTCGTTACTAATCTGCAAACCAAAGGGGATGTTAAGGGCCTTGCGCAGCATCTTGGTGACGGCGCCGTCGAGTCGTTGCTCCAGCTCCTGCGTCAGTGTCCACGTCTCGGCGCCGTAGGCCGGTCAGGATCGTCAGAATGACGACCTTGAAGAGGTCACGCTTGATCGTCGATCCGGGGTAGGGCGGGGTTGCTCCACCAGCGGCGGTGGTCATGGAGGTGCGCCCACGCCATGCCGATCCGTGTCGTCATGTCGTCCTCGCAGTCGGGAAGCCAACTGCCGAGCAGCTTGAAGCGGCCTGAAGGAGGGTAGTTGACCTCGGCATCCGACGTCTAAGAGGCGGAGTGTGGGTGGGGGCCCTGCCACTGATGCCGAGGGCCAGGGCCTCCGTTTTGGGGCTGATTTCTAGACCAACCGCCCGAGCCTCGAGCGCCAGGCAGTCCAGCCAAAGTTGGGCAGACTCCGGCTTCTCGATGAGCGTGATGTCGTCGGCATAAATGAGGTCAGCTAGTAAATTCTGCTTGTTAGTCGGCCCCCCTTCCCCAAGCTCGTTCGTGATCGCTAGGCCAGGGGCACGGCCTGCAATGCTAGCAAAGCGAGCACGTGCCTGGCGCATAACATAATCCACTACAATAATAAACAGGTACGGCGACAGGACGCAACCCTAGCTGCCAGACGCCGGTCTGCAGTGGGCATGGCGGTGTAATGCCGTGTTGAGTGCGCACCGAAGTGGTCGACCCCTCATACAGCGTGCGGATGATGGTAATCAGGGGAGTGCATGGGGACGCGAGCGCGAGCAAGTACAGCCCATAGAGCGTCCCAGAGGACAGAATCAAAAGCCTTGATGAAGTCGACGAAGATCAGGATGGCGGGAAACTCACCATGCAGGTTGCAGGAGAGCGATTTCCTCGAAGAGGCGACGTGCGACGAAGATGGCCATGACGGTGTTGCGCCCAGGACGGAAGCCCGGCATTTGACTTTCCCCAAGGTGACAGTCGAGAGCAGAACGAAGGCGGTAATGAGGATCATGCGCATGAACAGCTTGAGTGCGGCGCTCTGGATGCAGACTCCTCTGTAGTTGGCGGGGTCGTCAGGGGAACCTTTGTTTTTGTACAGCATACTACGGTAGCTGTGCTGCCACTCAGGAATCGGCGGCGCGTCGGCAAGCAGGATCCGGCAGACCTCAAGCAGGAACCCCGTGAGCGCCGTCAGCTTAATCACCGGGGCTGGGAGCTGGTCATGTCCAACGGCGTTGCTTGGCGGCGGTGCTCAGCTCGAGCTCGGTGAACGGCGGGAGCTCGTTGGGGTCGGCCCAGGGGTTCCGTCAGGGCTGGGTACGTGTAGTCCTGCTCAGCGGGGGGCGGCGTGGGCGGCGCAGGGACGTCCGCAGGCGCTACTGCCAGGCGTGCGGCCGCCAGAGGGCCAAGCGGCGGAGGCGGCGGGGGGGCGCCGAGCAGCCGGGACTCATGGGAGGAATACCACTGGTCGAGCTGCTGCTGCGGTGAGCCAGAGAGCGTCCGCGGCGCCGGCTGCGTGCCGCCGGCGGGCCGTTGGGCGTGACGCAGGCGGGTCCAGGCGTACTTGCCGTGCTGGTCCTTGAGGTGGGCGCGAAGTACTCGCGGACATGAAGGTTCTCCTGCTCCTTGGTCGCCTGCCGGATGGCTGAGTGGTAATCGGCTTTGAGGCGGGCGTAGCGGGCGGGGTCGCTGTTGTCGCGCAGGGCTTGCCGGGCCTGGATGACGGCGGGGAGCCGGTGCAGGCTGGTGAAGCGGGGCGGGCGGCGGGGGGGCAGCAGGGCCCCGGCTGCGGGCAGCTTGTCAGCGAGGTGCCGAAGGGCCGATGCCGGGCCGGCAGCGAACAGCTGGGCGTGGCTGGCCGGGATGTCCAGCGCGTCGACGAACGCCTCTGCCGCGCGCTTGTGGGCGCGGTTTTCAGGGAAGTCCTCCAGAGCGTCGTCAGATTTCTCAAGCAACTGAAGTGTGCGCAAATCAGGTGGTGCCACGAGCTTACGAAAGGGCGCAGGCGGATGCGGGCGGTGACGATGCGATGATCGGAGCGCACCAGGGGGATCACATGCGAGCGAGCAGCTAGTACAGATTCTTGATGACGTCGCTTGCGCATTACAACATAGTCAATGCATGATCGTCATGTATGATCGTTGTCTAATGTGATTGGCTAATAAGTAGGTATTGTATAACCAATTTATGCTCACGTGACGCAGTCACGTGTCTATTAATTAATTAATTAATAGCCAATTTAATTCCAATGCCACAAATGGCTGAATTTCGAGGCACGCTGTGCTCAGCTAGCCTACCATCATAGCCAGGGCTAGGAGAATGGGTGCGACGGATGTGTGCTTGGACCCCGGCTCCCTTAGCCAAAATAAAGAATTTGGCTGGCGACCGGCCCCCGCCCCCCCCCCCTTTTTTTCGGGGGGGGGGGGGGGGGGGGCTGGATCCAAAACCCCCTAACCCCCCCCCCCCTCCATTTTTCTGTGTGTGTGTGGGGTGGGGGGTTCCGACCCTTTACCCCCCGCCCCCCCAGTTTTGGGTAGGGGGGGGTGGGGGGGGGGTTCAACCCCCCTCGCCCTCCTGTATACACTAGCTCCGGGAGTGTCGCGGACAGCCAGATAACAAGGAGCGTGGGCAAGTAATCTGATCATAGCCAGGACGTAGCATGGCTGTACAAGGGCTAGGCTAAGGCTATGGCTGGTTGTGCACCAGGCGTTAGCGGTACGTACGGCACATGACTAGGTTTGGTGGCACGGCTAGGCAAGCTTTTGGAGTCGTCATAGCTGCTTGCATGTCACGTGCGTAACTTCTTCGATACTCATGCGTTTCAGCAGTAACCGATTATACTGGCGAGTGCGTCTTTAATGTTACGGCCCAGACCTTTGTATGGATGGGCGTAACAATGCATGCCTTCACTAAATAAGTCGAAAGCCATTTGTTATTCGTTTGGGACTTTCGATATAGCTCGCTTTCATAGTCCGCCGGACTATAGGACTCAATTCGGGACTTATTTGGGAATTTGTCCTACTTAGTTCGGGACTTCGTGTGTTTATTTGGTACTTTGTGTGTTTCGGACCAGTTATTTTGGGCCTAGCCAGAAGTACGAGATCTTATAGGGGCCGGCCCGGCCCTAGATGTCAGACAGAACCTGTTGGGGCCTGACGGCAGTCTGAAGCCTTTGGAAGGTCGGCGCGCATGTCGGCGCGCCTGCACACCAACTTGCCAGCTTGGTAGCGCAGCTAGGTGAAATTAAGTCTGAGGACAATGGACTCACTCTCTTTGGTTTGATGATTAAACGAGTTTTGACGACTCTCTCAGACCAAGGGGCACTATTCCAGATGTCATTTGCCTCATGACATGCCGTGTTATATAGCTAGATTAATTAATCATGCTATAAGTCCTGACAAGCAACCCACTGGCAAACTTGCGCGCGCCGGGCACCGGCGCGGCGCGACCCGGACCTATGTGACACAACTGCTTGAAGATGCAGGGCTTCTGGGACTATCCGTACTCCGCGCCCGCATGATTGACAAGGAGAAATGGGCTGCCATCTGCGATAAGCACCTCCCCGAGGGGTATGCTCCTGTTTTCTCCTCACGGGCCCCGCGGCCTGTTGCTAGCCAGGGTAGAAGTCCGCAGGTGGAGGTTATTGGTCCTGAGGATAGCCGCTACACTACCGCCTCGTCTGCCATTACAGTAGAGGACAGCTCGGATGAGGATTACATCCCCATCTAGTGCTTAACGGTTGGGGGATGATGCAGACGATATTTGTTTAAACTTTTTAATGAGATTAGCATAGTACTCCGTGGCATGCCTTTGCGCATGACACGCAAGTACTTACTTACTTACTTATGCTATTAGGCCTAGCTGAGGATAAACCGCGGCTCAGTTAGTCAATTTACTGCGATCTTTGCTTTCTATCGCGGTAGTACGCGGATACGCGGCTATGCTGTCTTATACTAGATTAGATCTTTCGCACTGTCCGGCTCGGGATGTAACATTTAAAAGGCGCATCGAATGCAAGTGACCTGACTGACTTTGGGGCTCAGACACAAAAGATCTGAGCTCGGCTGCCGTCAGCCATTCTGCGCAGCACGAACTAGTAATATAGGTCTTCATGCGTCTCCTGCTGAACCACATGCGCGCCAGCCTCGATCCCCACCTAGGTGAGTCCCAGATGGGCTTCCGTGTTGGTCGCAATTGTGTTATGGAGACGATATCTGTTTAAACTTTTGTGTAATTATTTTTCTAATGAGATTAGCATAGTACTCCGTGGCATGCCTTTGCGCATGACACGCAAGTACTTACTTACTTACTTAATATAGGCTGTTAGTACCATGGGATAGCTTCCTGCCGGGGCCGGGGCACGGCATCATTCAGTGCATATCCAGCATTTCTCGACAAACCATGCGAGTGTGTTTGAGTCAACGCTAACATTCGAGCGCATATTTATCGCACCCACAGTTGTTACTAGACTCTCTCAGCAAGCAGCTCAATTGAACCGGCCTGTGGCCTGATTTAATTCAAGGCAAGGAGAGAAAAGGGGTACCACAAATTTTTTGGCATGCCTCCCATCCCAACAAGGATCTCCACGTTAGTTTATATTAATTCAATATGCTAACGTGACACAGTTTATTGCATATTATGCCTTCCATTGTGAAGTTAGGGTAATGTGCCTTCTCACCCTAACTGGCTGGTGTTCAGTTTGTCAGATTGATGGTAAACCAACACAGTGCTGGGTTTGACATGGCAAAAATTGATATGGGAGGCAACGCATGAAACCACATACTGCTCACAACAAATGAAGTTACTTTACCGTCCAATGATCCCAGCATTTGTACATCCTAATGCATCATCTGGTGGTTTATGTAGACTCATACTCAATGGAGGATAGCTGAATATCAAAGTCTCAAGGAGAAGGCCATGCAGCTGGGACTCAACCATGAAACAAGCTATGCGCTGCCTGTTATGTAATTGTTCTGTTAGACATGCCTATTGGTCAAATGGTCATATTTTAAAGCTTTCAGCCTGACAATCTCACATCGGCCCACATACTTCAGCCTCCCAACAAGGTTGTTCAGCGTACGTAGATGCGGATGCCGGTAATTGGCTTCCAGGCTCAATTGCTGACATGCAACTGGCTCGCAAATGAGTAAGTACTGGCCAACCATACTCAAGGTAGTAAGCAGGTATACTTGTAAAGAAGATGTCGGCAAAACACAATTCATTATGCATGTCTCCCAACGCTCCTGTCACGAAGTGAGGGCACGAGCTGTCTCAACTAATTTACCTACGAATACGTCCTCCATCCCACCCCCACTGGCCCCAAATGATGTACAACGACTGTTGAAACATCGACCCTTGTGACAAGTAGGGACAGCGGCTTACGTGCAGGGGCGTTCCTGCATAAAAAGCCTGCCTGATGGTTGTCTCGACCCTGACATAACACAGCTTGCAGCCGTACCATGCAGCTGAGGTCACATCTTGACTTGCATGTTGACTTTGACACCGTTCTACTACGACATCATAGTCTCGGTATCGGCTGCAGATAAGTGGGCCCGCTGGGTTGGTCCATAAGAGGACCTTTATTTCGACTCAGCATTCCAACGGCTGTCCCGGTAAGCCGAGTTACAGCCAAACTAGCTGTGCTGTATCCATAAAATCTTACAGCTGTTAGTTTACACGCGAGTTGCCATGCCAGTTGCCCTCCACAGAAAAGGAGTAACGGGCTTGCTTGTGCACAGAATCAAACAAATGCACGGAAGCATGGGACCACGGGACCCAAGCAGCACGGCAAACCTTCGCTAATTCCCGCAATATTGGGAAAGAAATAATCCAGAACATGACCAGCAAACTTTTACAGGCCCCATATTTCCCAATTTAGCTTGCAACTAAAGGCATTTTCGTGTCTAGATTTGTGTAGCCATTCGCGTAGCAATTCTGAACTATGCGACCTTGACTAATTCTAAACTATGCGACAGCGCCAGCCGCCATGACCGCCTTGCATTTCTCGCGTCGTCTATCGTCACCTGAAACTGGTGAGTGGTGGCCGTGTCAAAAACCTTTTTTTGACCTTGCCCGAGAAAAAAGTAATTCTGGCCTGCTACGTGTACGTGCTAAGTTTACAACAATATTTGGCTGAAGCCATTAACAGCTGTCGTTGCTGACCTGGCAGCCCATACGGCAATTGTTGTTGTTGTTGTTGCCCACGCCGCACATACGGCAATTACGGCTTTCCATGCGGACTTTCCCGTACGTATCAAGTCCATCGGATTGGCTTTCTTCCAACCAGGACTGTAAGAAATTTGTTCGCCATTCCCAGGCTCGCAGCCTCGCACGCGTACTCGTACCTCGTCTTGGTCTCAACTGCGCGGATCTCCCGCCATAATCGACGCCTGCCATGCTGTGCACAATTTCCATCAAGCCCTGATGCTGACGCGTCAGCGGTGGAGTCGAAAAATGCCAGAGATAAATTGTTGGCTTCAGCACAAGAAATGGCTTGCGGATGATCACCCTTGCGAACGCCCGGAAATTCTCGTGTAAATTCCTTAACTTGCAGGATGGGCTTGGCTTCAATGTCATTTTAATTGAAAAATGCATGGGCAGGTCTTCCATGTGAACTGACCTGTTTGTATACACAAAAATGAACTGCCTGGGAAACGGCGTGGTTGGCATACTGAGGGAGGTACGTCGTACATCAGCTTGATGGGAGAAACATGTTTGCGCAAGTTGATTTCGCCATTGTTTACTTGGGATTATGCGATTTTTCGATGTCTTCTATCCCCAGGATAGTTAATTGTGAGCCGGACACTGCTGTTTTAGAATAAGGCTAAGCCAATATGTCGAAATACTTGAAGTCGAGGCCGTGATTACTGATGGCCACGAATTTGCATGTTAGGGATTTACTCTTTTTGCCTTGTGGCATAAAACCGATGGTAGCGACACTGGATCTAGTGAGATTGCCTTACACATGTACAGCCCGTGCATGGAGTGAACCTGCGGCCACTAGTGCTGCCGGTTACTACCCATTTCGAATTCGTGTCTTCCTAAGAAATTGTTGTTATCAATCTGCCGCGCCCTAGGCTTACTAGCTATTTAGAAAATAGATTCGTGGCACACTGGGTTGTCGAAAGAAGTTATGCTCGGCAACGCACACTTTAACATCTCACCATGAAAGATTTTGGTGTCTATTCAGAAGCCAATATTAATTTGTTGCAAGGAAGGCTTCGGTACACGGCAGTCGCTTGATCTATATATCGAGTTGTTGCGTCGGCTCGCCTTCGCCCTTCTGCCGCCTACGTTTACGCTAGAATTCCTTTTTTGGTATTCAGAGGTTGCGCCAGTGGCGGCCACCTTTCAGTTGTGCGCTTTGCGCTAGCCTTCTGCATCGCGCATGCTTTTGCATGAAAACAGCCTCGTTGTGGTCGACCTTGCATGCATGTCCGATCAGCCCAGTATTGACCCCATGGATGGAGGACCCCGTGCACCCGTGCACGTGGCTCCTTTTTCGCCGTTCAGGGCAAGAGCAAGTGGGAGCGGCGCGCGCCGCTGACGCCCTCCCACTGCGCTCGTCTGCTTCGTGGATCCAGCGAGGGCGGGCACGCGATCAAGAGGATCCTCGTCCAGCCCAGCTCCAAGCGCATCTACCCCGATGACGCGTGGCTGGTGTGTGAACCGATGGATCGATTGAAAATAGAACGAAGTTATTGGTCCGTCAAGTTAGTTATGTCAAATAATTCGTCGCAATAAACTAGCTAAACTATCGTTCAAAGTGCTACGAGCCATTAGCCGTGTGCCTGATGGGTAAGATTCTTGCTGGTGTTCTTGCTTGCCATATCTGGGTAGCGATGATGCCATATGGTTGTGGTTGTAGTTGTGGATGCGGTTGTGGCAAAAGCCATGGTTATGGCTAATCCTCTTTTGTCCTGCTGGCGCTTCTCCGCACGCATACTCGTCGCTTCACCAACGAAGATTTCTGCGTCGACCAGTGTTGCCGCAGTTACCATTAATGAATATCAACAGGTCTGTGTTGACTGGCCAACCTTATACAGCCATGCAGGCCAGCCAGCCCAGCCTACTCCTGCGTACAGCACGTGAGCTGTGTGCGGCTTGCACTCTCCCCCTCTCCCTTCTTCTCCGCGCATCATGTCTCCTTTCATTATAGCAAACACAAACAAATATGCGGGCCATGTCCTGGTGTTGCCGCGCGGCCAGGGCCAGGCATATGACTGATACAGGACCGTGGACAGAGATGGGCCAGGGTCAACCCAGGAGGGATCCTGTTCCTTGTTTGGCTTCTTGTCTGGGCGGTAAAACTTCTAGACTCTCAAGCATAAACACCTGCTTAAGTACTGAACACTTGGCTATGGTTCCAAACACTTGGTTGTACTAAACACTTGGTTTATGGTTACAAACACATGGTTATATTGAACACTTGGACCTTTATGGTTACAAACACCTGGCTATATTGAACACTTGGACCTTTATGGTTACAAACACCTGGTTATACTAAACACTTAGATATGGTTGCAATCACTTAATTGTCGTAAGCACCTGGATGCATGGGTCACTTGGCTAGGTAACTTGGTGTGTATGTTTTCATAGACACTTGATTTATCACTTGTCATGGACACTTGGACACTTGGTTTATCTCACTTGTGTGGAGGACACTCGATGTAATGAACGACAGGAGTCAGGGTTCTAGTCGTCCGAGGACCCCTTCCTTGCTCGGCTCATCAACCCCTCATTCATACACACCTCACCTCCTCAATGTCATGCGTGTGGATACACGAACCCCCTTTACAGGAGGCCGGGTGCGAGCTGTCGGAGGACCTGTCCCCCTGTGGCCTCATCATGGCGGTCAAGCAGCCACCGGTGCGTGGCACCTTTCACAGCCCACCTGCCCCACCCTTGCGCACGAACACGGCTGAACTTGCGCACTGAGATCGTGGCTTTGCTGGGCCCTCTGTTGGTCACGGAGAGCACGGAGAGCACGGAGAGCACGGAGAGCACGGAGAGCACGGAGAGCACGGAGAGCACGGAGTCCGCTTGGTTTCCGCTCGGTTTCCTGCAAGGTCTTCTCTATGTCGTCCCATGGCGGTCCTTTGTCGCATGTGGCGCGCAGCACAGCTGACATTTGTGTCATAATAGTTAAACAAGTAACATGCCTCACTACCGGCTATCCCGGTGTCGTGCACTTCCAAGGTAGTGCACTGAGGTTCACACACCCCACGGTCTCGCGCATGATCCATTCCATGTGGCAAGATAATGACATTCCATGTGGCAAGGTAATACATGGCATACATTGACTTATGGTCCATTCCACCCGGCATCTGCTGCATGATTGCAGCCCTTTGATGATTGCACCCATTTCGGCGTTTTTGCACCGAAGCGCCCACATCCATATCCGAGCAAAGTAACCCAGTTACGATGCGACGATCCTGCGGCTCTGTGGCACTGGGCACTGGGCCAGTATGGGTAGTGGTAATTGTTAGTAGTGTTGACTATCTGTCCTTAACAGTAGGGGGCATCCTGTTTCGCGCTTCATTCGTGTTGCCATAAAGTCCAAAATAATTTGTCCTTATTAACTAATTACATTCATGAATACTGGTATGTGCATGTCGCGGGCATATTATCATCTTGCATGTGTGTCTAGGCATATTTCATTTTGTTCGTTGGTGGGAGGGTAAAAGAGGCAGCATAGCACCCATCCAAGCATCCGCATCTATATGCGACCTAACCGGCCTAGTCACCGGTGCGCTTCTGCCTTCGTCATTACTTTGGTACATGCCTATGTGCCTAGTTGTTACGCGAGTGTCTATGTTGCCTTAGTTAGGCAGCCTGGCATTATTTTTGTGTAATTTCGCACCTAGTTGTGATGTGTGTGTGCGTACTGTGCTGTGAGTGTTTGTTGTTGGGGATGCTTTTGCCAAAACAGCCGAGCACTCAAAATCATAACACGAGGGCGTATGGGCTTGGTGCTCACGGATTGTGTGCCATGCCTGTTGGTCATCGTGGTTGGTGACACCCAAACACTCCAACAGCCCAACAGCCCAACAGCCCAACAGCCCAACAGCCCAACAGCCCAACAGCCCAACAGCCCAACAGCCCAACAGCCCAACAGCCCAACAGCCCAACAGCCCAACAGCCAGACAGCTAAACACCCAAACACCCAAACACCCAAACACCCAAACACCCAAACACCCAAACACCCAAACACCCAAACACCCAAACACCCAAACACCCAAACACCCAAACACCCAAACACCCAAACACCCAAACACCCAAACACCCAAACACCCAAACACCCAAACGCCCAAACACCCAAACACCCAAACACCCAAACACTCAAACACAGCTTTGGAAGGCAACCCCTTGTCAAGAGGTTGGTTTCTGCCTTGTTGGCATCCAACATGGCCAACAACCCTTGGCTGGTTGTCTGGTTGATAACAGCAGCTTGGCTCGCTGTTGCTGTGCCATGTGCATGCAACCACGGTTGTTGGCACCCAATCACCCACCCATCACCCACCAATCACCCAAACACCCAAACACCCCATCAAATATTGCCACAGCTGGGCTCGCTGCTGCCGGACCGCGCCTACTCCTTCTTCTCCCACACCATGAAGGCACAGCCCGAGAACATGGCACTGCTGGACGAGGTGAGAACATGGCACTGCTGGACGAGGTGAGAACATGGCACTGCTGGACGAGGTGAGAACATGGCACTGCTGGACGAGGTGAGAACATGGCACTGCTGGACGAGGTGAGAACATGGCACTGCTGGACAAGGTGAGAACATGGCACTGCTGGACGAGGTGAGAACATGGCGCTGCTGGACGAGGTGAGAACATGGCACTGCTGGACGAGGTGAGAACATGGCACTGCTGGACGAGGTGAGAACATGGCTCTGCTGGACGAGGTGAGAACATGGCACTGCTGGACGAGGTGAGAACATGGCGCTGCTGGGCGAGGTGAGAACATGGCTCTGCTGGGCGAGGTGAGAACATGGCACTGCTGGACGAGGTGAGAACATGGCACTGCTGGGCGAGGTGAGAACATGGCTCTGCTGGACGAGGTGAGACCATGGCACTGCTGGACGAGGTGAGAACATGGCGCTGCTGGACGAGGTGAGAGCATGGCACTGCTGGACGAGGTGAGAACATGGCACTGCTGGACGAGGTGAGAACATGGCTCTGCTGGACGAGGTGAGAACATGGCACTGCTGGGCGAGGTGAGAACATGGCACTGCTGGGCGAGGTGAGAACATGGCACTGCTGGACGAGGTGAGAACATGGCACTGCTGGGCGAGGTGAGAACATGGCTCTGCTGGACGAGGTGAGAACATGGCACTGCTGGACGAGGTGAGAACATGGCGCTGCTGGACGAGGTGAGAGCATGGCACTGCTGGACGAGGTGAGAACATGGCACTGCTGGACGAGGTGAGAACATGGCACTGCTGGACGAGGTGAGGGCGGGGATGGCTGTCTATACTCGAATGTAACCATGCGATGGCCAGGATGGGTGGAGGAGAACATGGCATTTCTTGATGAGATGAGGACACGCACTGCTGGCCAAGGTGAGGGTGATGGGTGGAGGAGAAATTGCATTTCTTGATGAGATGAGGACACGCACTGCTGGCCAAGGTGAGGGTGATGGGTGGAGGAGAACATTGCATTTCTTGATGAGATGAGGACACGCACTGCTGGCCAAGGTTTGGGTGATGGGTGGAGGAGAACATGGCATTTCTTGATGAGATGAGGACACGCACTGCTGGCCAAGGTGAGGGTGCGGGTGGTTCATAGTAGCCATGGAGGTACCCTTGTCACGCCAGCAAGGGTGAGGCCAGAGGACCTGGCGCCTCTGGACGACGATGGCTTCGCGAGGCAACCCCCTCCCGCGGTGAGGAGGATGACAGCAGAGCAATGATGAGGGCAGGGATGACAGCAGAGTAATTATGAGGGCAGGGATGACAGCAGAGCAATTATGAGGGCAGGGATGACAGCAGAGGAATAATGAGGGCAGGGATGACAGCAGAGTAATTATGAGGGCAGGGATGACAGCAGAATCTTGCTAGGACGGGTGATTCCTAATTGCCCATGTGGTTGTGGGATTTATCTCATGCCCCCGGCTTTCCTGGTGGCCCTTCTCTGATGGATCATTGCATTCCCTTGACTGTGCGTGGGGCTCGCCTACCCCACCGTGCCACTGCACCCTTGGCTGTGTGGGGTTCGCCGACCCTACCGCTTTACCACTTGCGGGCCCAACGCAAGTGCATGGCCTTGCCTAACTGTGTGGGCCTGCTGTCGTCCCTTGCTCTTGCAGCTGCTGGCCAAGCGCGTGCGCCTGTTTGACTACGAGTGCATCGTCGACGCCGCTTCCTATAAGCGGCTGGTCGCGTTTGGAGAGTTTGCGGGCCGCGCGGGCATGATCGACGTGCTGCGGGGTCTGGGGGAGAGTGAGTCCTGTCATGACGTCATAACATGGCCAGGATGTTGCAAGGTGATGTCATGCCATGGCCAGGGTGTTGCAAGATGACGTCATACCGTGGCGTCCTACACAGGCACGATCGATGTCTTGCGCTGTCAGGTGGGGAAAAAGTGAGTCGTACGACATCGTTATATGATAATCTTGTGCGGACAGGATGGAAATCTTGCGGGGATAGGATTAAAGTCTTGGGGGGACATGAGGGAAGTGTTGTTGGGATGTGAGAGAAGTGTTTCGGGGGCTGGGCGAGAGTAAGTAGCATGTGGGCGCGATATGTGCTGTTTGGCATGGCGTGGTGGGGTACGGTATGGTGTACATGGCCGTGATCAACGTTTAAGCTCACTCGCTGTGGGGAAATGAGTCATTCGTGATGGTGCCATAGGGGTGTATGACAATGTCCTGCGCTAAACGGTGGGATGGATGCGGTGGACAGGGGATGAACAGATCACGAGACAGGCGCGCGCGCGGTGGTGGACAGGGGATGAGTAGATCACGAGACAGGCGCGCGGTGGCGGACAGGGGATGAGTAGATCACGAGACAGGCGCGCGGTGGTGGACAGGGGATGAACAGATCACGAGACAGGCGCGCGGTGGCGGACAGGGGATGAACAGATCACGAGACAGGCGCGCGGTGGTGGACAGGGGATGAGTAGATCACGAGACAGGCGCGCGGTGGTGGACAGGGGATGAGTAGATCACGAGACAGGCGCGCGGTGGCGGACAGGGGATGAACAGATCACGAGACAGGCGCGCGGTGGTGGACAGGGGATGAACAGATCACGAGACAGGCGCGCGGTGGTGGACAGGGGATGAGTAGATCACGAGACAGGCGCGCGGTGGTGGACAGGGGATGAGTAGATCACGAGACAGGCGCGCGGTGGTGGACAGGGGATGAACAGATCACGAGACAGGCGCGCGGTGGCGGACAGGGGATGAACAGATCACGAGACAGGCGCGCGGTGGCGGACAGGGGATGAACAGATCACGAGACAGGCGCGCGGTGGTGGACAGGGGATGAGTAGATCACGAGACAGGCGCGCGGTGGCGGACAGGGGATGAACAGATCACGAGACAGGCGCGCGGTGGTGGACAGGGGATGAGTAGATCACGAGACAGGCGCGCGGTGGCGGACAGGGGATGAACAGATCACGAGACAGGCGCGCGGTGGTGGACAGGGGATGGACCGATGTCGTGGGGGCGCACGGTGGGATGGACGCGTCGTGGGGGCTACCCAGGGGAAAATAAGTCGCCAGAAGACCCCAACATCGGAGCGCTGCCGTTGCGCCAAGCCTTACTGCTGCTGTTAATAGACTGAAAAGGGTTTGGGCTTGTGAAAGCCATGTATCATGTTGTTGTTATACTCCCTTTTCAAAGCAAAGATGAACTCCTTGTCTCAATTCTTTGCCACAGCATAGATTGATTGATTGTCGTTAACCCTCCTGTGCCCCCATTCAACCCCCACCCCCGCCTTCTTTAAACCTCTACTCCCCCCTTTCCCCCCCACCCCCGCCTTTTCAACCCTCTCCTCCCCTTTCCCCCCCACCCCCGCCTTTTCAACCCTCTCCTCCCCCTTTTCCCCCCACCCCCGCCTTTTCAACCCTCTCCTCCCCCTTTCCCCCCACCCCCACCTTTTCAACCCTCTCCTCCCCCTTTCCCCCCACCCCCGCCTTTTCAACCCTCTCCTCCCCCTTCCCCCCCCCCCCGCCTTTTCAACCCCTCCTCCCCCTTTCCCCCCACCCCGCCTTTTCAACCCCCTCCTCCCCCTTTCCCCCCCACCCCCGCCTTTTCAACCCTCTCCTCCCCCTGCCCCCCCTCCCCTCCCCTTTCAACCATCTTCCCCCCCAGGACTTCTGTCCCTGGGATACTCCACCCCTTTCCTCAACCTGGGGTCCACCTATATGTACCCATCGCTGAGCGCCGCCAAGGGTGCCATCATCGCGGTGGGGGCGGAGATAGAGCGCCAGGGTCTTCCTGCCAGCATCTCCCCCCTCATCTTCACCTTCACCAGCACGGGCAACGGTACGCGAGCAGTTGCCGCCCTGTACATGTTCTCATGAGCATCTTGTTCTGGGCATGTTATTTGTGGTGCGCAAGCACAATGTTCCTTGTTGGCAAGTTCTGACGAGTCAATATTCTTCGTCGAGCATTTGGTTGCATCATGATATAATGCACTCAGTTTTTAGAAGCTATTCTATGAATATACTCTTGGGGTCAAGTATGAATATAATCTTGGGGTCGAGTTTGAAGTTATTGCATATGTATGCCCTTGTACTGGTTTGCTGGCACCATGCTAGAGGGGCGTCATGGCGCATATGTCGACTGGTTCCCATTCGGTTTGAGTGTGCATGACGTGCATTTTGCTATGCTTTGCAGTGTAATCTAGCGCAGTAATCGAGTCAGTAAATCAGCTTAGTATATCTGTATTCTAGCTCAGTGTATTCCAGCGCAGTAATTGGGAAGAGCTTTACGGTAATTACGATTCTACAGTACTACTATAATTTCAGTGTTTTAAAACATGTGCCCCTGCAGGAGGCCATGAGGCAACAACGGCAACATGGCCAACATTCAACAACAACAACAACAACAACATGAGGCAAACTACATACATGCCATGAGGCACTTTGAAAACCTTTGGAGAGCCTGCCTGATTAAATCATTGTTACTCTGATGTTTCTTCGGTTTTAATGGTGTCTGCTCAAAACCTGGCAGTGTCCAAGGGTGCCCAGGAGGTTTTCCGGCTGCTCCCTCACGCCTACCTCCAGCCCAGCGAGCTGCCCGGCTTCTTGGAGTCATGTGCCTCCGATCCGGTATGTTTGGTGTGTTGCTGTTCCCATGGCCCTGCTATTCATGCACTGTCGCCGTGATGCGATCGAATGGGGGACTGACAGTGCATTTACAGTGCATTCACAGGATTCACAGTGTGTTATCTTCTCTTTCCACTTACGAGTACTAATTAAGAGAGGGGTCTGATAATTAATCACGCACCAGGGTACCTCGAGTGGAATCAGCCTTGGATTCTCCGATTCTTTCCTTGTATGTTCTTTTATTCAATCACGTCGTTTTCATTATATAAGCTGTATTTAACAGCTTCTTCGCCTCTGTTTTATCGCAGCTGTGTTGAACTGCTTGCCTTCTCGAAATGTCCTCTCTCTCTCTCTCTCTCTCTCTCTCTCTCTCTCTCTCTCTCTCTCTCTCTCTCTCTCTCTCTCTCTCTCTCTCTCTCTCTCTCTCTCTCTCTCTCTCTCTCTCTCTCTCTCTCTCTCTCTCTCTCTCTCTCTTTCTCTCTCTCTCTCTCTCTCCCTCTCTCTCTCTCTCTCTCTCTCTCTCTCTCTCTCTCTCTCTCTCTCTCTCTCTCTCGTGCGCGGGCGCTCTTGCCCCCCCTCTCTCTCTCTCTCTCTCTCTCTCTCTCTCTCTCTCTCTCTCTCTCTCTCTCTCTCTCTCTCTCGTGCGCGGGCGCGGGCGCTCTTGCCCCCCCGCTCTCTCTCTCTCTCTCTCTCTCTCTCTCTCTCTCTCTCTCTCTCTCTCTCTCTCTCTCTCTCTCTCTCTCTCTCTCTCTCTCTCTCTCTCTGCAGAACAACGACATTTATCGCCGGCAGGTGTACTGCACCGTACTCACCGCAAAGGACATGGTGGAGCCAATAGAGCCAGGGGCGACGTTCAACAAGGTGAGCGGACGTTTGCTTTCTTGGGTTAGGCAAGTAACTTAATTTAAATGATCTCAATGATGTCCATGTGCGCACCGACATGTAGGTCCAGGCTGTCAAGCCTCCCCCCTTTTCCTTTTCCTGACTCCTGACAATTCTCGCCCACTCTTGGGGGGGCCCATTTCGACGCAACTCCCTACTTCACGCCCACTTTAGTAAGAATAGCAGCCTTGGGGCGATCGTGTGTGCTTGATTGTGGTACAAGACGAGCCCATCAGATAGTACGTGTGCATTCTTGCGTGTACCGCTATCAGCAGCAGTAGCTAGCCAGGGCCATTCGTGAAACCCAATGGAATGAAACGACAGGTAATCACGGTAATATTTGTAAGACATGTGGGAGGATGATTTTTAGTTTTTACTAGTATGCGATTTTAGTTGTGACTACTAAACGTGAACTGTGACGCGGCAACGTATTTATTTGTGCATGGACGACAGGACCACCACTGCACGCGGCTCCTCTTTAGGATAGAAGCCAGCACATTTTGCTGGTGAACTCAACCTGCTTCGCTGCGGCAACCTGTCTTCTGACTATGGGGGTGCAGGAGGACTACAACATGCAGCCCCTCTTGACAGTAGAAGTCAGCACATGTTGCTGGTGCACTGAGCCTGCCATGCTGCGGAAATGTGTCTCCTGCCCTCGGACCACAGGACCACTACTACACGCGGCCTGATGCCTACAGGCCCGTCTTCCACAAGACTGTGGCGCCCTATGCAAGTATAATCGGTGAGTGGCGCCGCACACAAGTATTATCAGTTAGTGGCGCCGTACGCAAGTACTATAGTAGTTGAGCGGCAGGTGCTGTCACAATGGACTCTAAGTCTTAACAGAGGGGGACCCTGCTTCTGTTGCAGACTTGCTGATCATGCCATCACTGGAAGCCATTACACCGCCGCACCACGATCACCGCTGCGACTCCCTCCCCCCGCCCCACTGGCATCACTTCCCACATTTCGCGAGTTTTATAGAAATGTCAGGTCCATCAAGGGTATCTCTCGCACTTGCGGACTTGTTTCGGGATAACCAGTGCAATCCTTGGTGAGTCGATGCTAGTAGGCTTATGAGGCCTCTCTCTCTTATTAAGGCCTCACACGTCTGCCCGGGCGAATGTGTGTGACGTGTGCAAATCCGCAGGTACGCTTGATACGTAGATTGCGTATGCGGGGGCCGAGAGGCATACTAGGGGTGACTTTGTCCTACGTTTTCTGAGGTCCGGCCTGCCTGCCCTGCGATGCCCTGCCCTGCCTGCCCTGTGCGTTGCGGGTGACGTATGCCAGTCAACTGCATGTACTGGGAGCCCCAGTTCCCTCGCCTGCTGACCAAGGGACAGATTAAAGAGCTGTTCAAGGGCGCTGCTGCCTCCACCAAGCAGTCGCCGCCCCAGCAGCCGCACCAGCAGGAGGCATTCCAGCGGCAGCAGCCGCGTCTGATGGGCGTCGCCGATATTTCCTGCGACATGTCCGGCTCGCTGGAGTTTGTGAATCGAACAACCACGATTGAGAAGCCTTTCTTCCGGTGGGTGCGATGAAATGATGTTTACCTCGTGCCTTTAGTATTGTGTGATGCATCTTTAATTTTATTTTGTATGGTGCCACTATTGCTTTGTTTTATCCCTGTGTGGTGACATGAATCTCCTGCCTTTGTTGTGCTGTCATGACGTCATTTCTCAGCTCATTGCATCCCTGCTGTGCTACCTGCCCCTGCGTAATTGATGCGCATGTATTAACTTCGATAATTATGTGCCTCCTCAGCCTATGTTTCCTGCTAATGGATACCGCTTGTGTTCCTCCTTCTCTGATATCTCACCCGTTCGGCTGGGAATGGCTTCTGTGACTAGCCTGCTCTCGTCTACCGGCTTCCGACCCAATGTTTTCTGTCCCTCTCATTTCAGTCCTCTTCTGCTTCATTTCTCTGTCCCTCTCTGTCTGCGCCTCCTGACCCTGTCAATCCTTCTCCCTGCCTCCTGACCCTGCTTCCTGACCTGTCACCCCCCCCCCCCCGGGTCATGGCCAGGTACAACGAGTGTGCAACACATATCACGAGGACAAGGGTCTCCCATTAAGGGTAGCCACATAACGCCAAGCGTGCCTATTGCTGGAATTGTTTCTGTGACGCTCGTGCCTTCTAATCAAATGGTTCCTGTGGCCGTGGCCAGGTACAACCCGGTGAGCGACACCTATCACGAGGACATGGACGGGCCGGGCATCTTTGTGCTGGCGGTTGACATTCTGCCCTCCGAGCTGGCCATGGAGGTAGGCGATCTACGTAAACATGGCCGTGGAGGTATGCGGGCTATGTATAGATATCCATGGAGGTAGGCAGGCTATCTATCGATACCTGTGGGGGTAGGTGGGCTACCTGTCAAAGGCCATGGATGTAGGCGGGCTTTCATTGCGGTGCCAGAGGCAGAAGGGGAGGGATCTGGGTTGTTTCGCGGCATGCACATCGATGTTGTGATGATACTGTACTTCTACCAGAGTATCATAATTGATACTATAATGATAATAATGTACTGTAATGATGATACTGTACTACTACTATAGTATCATAATTGATACTTGTAGTGGTAGTATGATTGATGTTGACTTGGTATGGCTCGAAGACGCAATCAGGCAGTGATGTCAGACTCCGCAGCCTGAGTTTCAAGCGGCTTCAAGTTGAATCATTTGAAGGCCTTCTCGAACGATGCCCTTGTCCTACCACATGCGTGACGTACGATGGAAATTTTCACGCAGGCCACCAAACATTTCGGTGACGCGCTGATGCGGTTCATCGTGCCCATGGCGACCTGCAAGGACTTGACAGCAGACAGGGTCCCCCAGGAGGTGAGCGGATCATTGACAAAACGTGCTGATTGATTACTGGGCACTGCGAGGTCGCCGTTTATGAAAGGCGGCTAGTCCGTGTAGTGATTGG
Source organism: Mesostigma viride (assembly GCA_009746045.1). Lineage (NCBI taxonomy): Eukaryota > Viridiplantae > Streptophyta > Mesostigmatophyceae > Mesostigmatales > Mesostigmataceae > Mesostigma > Mesostigma viride. The sequence continues at coordinate 4,449,653 of RPFO01000072.1, forward strand.
GTACTGGGCAGTGAATTCGGGAATAGTGGCAGTAAGCGGCTCATGTACGAGGTCCACAGTATACAGTAAGAGGTCCACGTGCTGGCACATTGGCATACTGGAGCAGAGGCATTTGGTGAGCTTATGCTCGTATTATATTAGAACGACAAAGGGGCTCAAGGGGAAGGGCAGCCAGCCGGTTAGATAGGTTCCTATCTAACGTGGGTATTTTACCCCCCGACCTGAAAAATGACCTAGTAAAATGACGGAATGGGAATAGGGAATAGGAGCTAGTTAGGAAACTCCATGGCCTCCAACGACGAACTAGTATCGTGGGATGCAGGGTATTTTTGGTGGCGCATGCACATGGTGTAAGTGGCCTGCAGCAGCATGGGACTCAAGGGTTGGGGCCTGAGGCGATAGTTTAGGGGCTTAGTTCAAAGCGGCTTGTTTTTTCCCCGTGGCCTTGCTAGTAACCTTCCTTTCCTAGTCCCGTCCCAACCCACACTAGGCATGATGCCCAGCGGGTACAACCATTGTAACCAACGACCCAACTCAGGTAGCTCGTTTCCGACTGGGTCTTTGCCATGTGTATAGCCTGTCTCATCTTAAATAGCCAGTTTCCCCAAGCTAGGATTGTTCGGACTACCAAGATTTCCCCGACCCAGGCCCCCACCTGCCTGTTTGCGTCATGCATCTGCGCCTGAGCCCGTGCCTGTGCCTGTGTCCAAATCTGTGTGTGCCTGCTCATGCGAGATCCTCACCTGTTGCCCTTGGCTCATCACCGTGTCGTGTGGTGCGGCATCACCACGGATGCGCCCTCTATGCCCGCACACAAGCAAGTCTCCCGCTGCCCTTTTGCTTCTCTGTGCTCCTCATGCTCTGTGCTTGTTAATCAATAATAAATATTGATTAATCGATGGATTAATGAATGCTCTGTGCTCTGTGCTGTACTCGTGAGACAGGTACTCTGGTGCTGCATCACCAATGGCGGCTCCCTCATGCCCACCTACGAGTACATCACCAGCCTGCGGGGCATGCGCGCCAAGATGGAGCAGGAGCAAGCACAAATGATGGAGTCACTCAACTACCCCTTCCAGATCACGGTACCTAAAACAAAAGCAGGGAATCAAGCAGTAGTGGTAGCAGTTCCTTGTATCATTGAGTGATGGAGCAGGAGCAAGCAGAGATGTTGGGGTCGCTCAACTACCCCTTCCAGATCACGGTACCGAATTATTGTTGTAATGATAATAGCGGTTGTGGTGGTTGTGGTGGTTGTGGTGGTTGTGGTGGTTGTGGTGGTTGTGGTGGTTGTGGTGGTTGTGGTGGTTGTGGTGGTTGTGGTGGTTGTGGTGGTTGTGGTGGTGCATGTGGGAGCAGCAGCAGAGGAGGAGGAGGAGGAGGAGGAGGAGGAGGAGGAGGAGGAGGAGGAGGAGGAGGAGGAGGAGGAGGAGGAGAGGAGGAGGAGGAGGAGGAGGAGGAGGAGGAGGAGGAGGAGGAGGAGGAGGAGGAGGAGGAGGAGGAGGAGGAGGAGGAGGAGGAGGAGGAGGAGGAGGAGGAGGAGGGAGGAGGAGGAGGAGGAGGAGGAGGAGGAGGAGGAGGAGGAGGAGGAGGGAGGAGGAGGAGGAGGAGGAGGAGGAGGAGGAGGAGGAGGAGGAGGAGGAGGAGGAGGAGGAGGAGGAGGAGGAGGAGGAGGAGGAGGAGGAGAGGAGGAGGAGGAGGAGGAGGAGGAGGAGGAGGAGGAGGAGGAGGAGGAGGAGGAGGAGGAGGAGGAGGAGGAGGAGGAGGAGGAGGAGGAGGAGGAGGAGGAGGAGGAGGAGGAGGAGGAGGAGGAGGAGGAGGAGGAGGAGGAGGAGGAGGAGGAGGAGGAGGAGGAGGAGGAGGAGGAGGAGGAGGAGGAGGAGGAGGAGGAGGAGGAGGAGGAGGAGGAGGAGGAGGAGGAGGAGGAGGAGGAGGAGGAGGAGGAGGAGGAGGAGGAGGAGGAGGAGGAGGAGGAGGAGGAGGAGGAGGAGGAGGAGGAGGAGGAGGAGGAGGAGGAGGAGGAGGAGGAGGAGGAGGAGGAGGAGGAGGAGGAGGAGGAGGAGGAGGAGGAGGAGGAGGAGGAGGAGGAGGAGGAGGAGGAGGAGGAGGAGGAGGAGGAGGAGGAGGAGGAGGAGGAGGAGGAGGAGGAGGAGGAGGAGGAGGAGGAGGAGGAGGAGGAGTGTCTGTGTTAGTGTCAGTAGTTGCAGTAGTAGTACTTGTAGTAGTAGTAGAAGGAATAGTAGTAGTAGTAATAGTAGTAGTAGTAGTAGTAGTAGTAGTAGTAGTAGTAGTAGTAGTAGTAGTAGTAGTAGTAGTAGTAGTAGTAGTAGTAGTAGTAGTAGTAGTAGTAGTAGTAGTAGGTGGTGGTGGTGGTGGTGGTGGTGGTGGTAGTGGCAGCAGCATTTGCAGGTCACAATATCTGTCGCAACGATAGTAGCGATAGCGATCCTAGTACTATGTGCTTTTCAGGCAGGAGCAGGTGAGATGAAACAGCCTGTCACTCACACCCCCGCCTGTGTGCTTCTTTCAAATCATGGCGTGGGACATGAAAGTATCTGCTAGCGGACGCATGGACAGGCTACCGCAAGTGGACGAGCCACCAAATAATGGGAGCCGTACCTACTGCACTTGAAAATTCTGCCGTGCGGGTTAATCCGGACCTGGTGAGCAGAATGTGGGGCTCATTCATGAACTTTACGATTTCTGTGTGTTCTCGATGCTTTGTTCTCGATGCTTTGTTCTTGATGCTTGTGCCCCCCCCCCCCCCCCCCCCCCAGGTGTCCCTAAGCGGCCACCTGTACGACCAATTCCTGATCAACGAGGCGCTGGACATCATCGAGCGGCACGGCGCGCTATTCCAGCTGGTCTCGTGGGACCTGGGCCAGACGCGGCAGGACGTGTCCACCGCCGCGCTGGTGGTGGGTATCTAGTGCGCTGCAGACACCTGTATCGCTGGCAGTTTTCGCGCATGCAGTTTGCTGCTGGGAACTAGGATGCGTCCATCGCCGCGCTGGTGGTACCTCCGTGCCTGTAAAATTTATAGTGCTGGCTTTGGGTTTAGTTGTGCGTTATAACTTTGTTTGCATCTATCTGTATCAATGCCTTTTTCTTTCCAACCCTCCCCTATTATCCTCCATGTCTTTTCTGGTATTGTAGATACGTGCTAAGAACGTGCACATAAGGAATCGCATTCAACTGCGCTCCTCCCGACTTCCACTGATAGGCACCCATGTCATTGCAGCATATATGGACATAATTATTTACATAGGAACATGTATATGAACATAAAACCCTTACAATTATGCTCATTGACCCCACCCTTTCATGCAGGTGTTTGCCCCCACTCGGGAAGTACTGGACGCGGTGCTGGACGGTCTGTCTCATCTCCAACCCAAGACCAGTGAGGCCAAGCAAATGGCAGGGCCCCTGCGACGCCGCTCCAGCCAGCTCATCCAGGAGGCGCACTTGGTGGCGGCGGGCAGGGACGAGGCGGTGCCGGCGGAGAGCGACCAGCGTCCTGGTGCGGCGCCCTCAAATGTTCGTCGTGTTCTGCTAGTCGGGTCGGGTCGCATGTGCTGGCCGATCCTCGACTATCTCTCACGGTGGGTGGCCGATGATGACCCGCTACCACGATGGTGAATCCCCCACCGGGGCCATTGCCGATCACTCACCACCACGGTCGCCGTTGGCCCACTACCAGTTGTCTATTACCCACTAGTATAGTTGTCTATTACCCACTAGTATAATTGTCTATCATCGACTGCCTCTCCCAAAGGGTGGTGAAAAATCGTATTATTTTCACAAGTTGGGTGGCTGAGTCTCCACTACTCAATGCTTAACGCGGTGGATGGGCCATCATCGACTACTTCACACGATGGTTGGAAGATGAGGAGTGACGAACGACACACATTATTGTGCTACAGCCTGATGTCACCTAACTTGCTGTCCCCTTCGAAAAGACCAGGGGTGGGCACATGTATCACAGAGCTTAACAAAAGGCGAATCAGATAGTACCCCATGAGGAGTTTGCGGGGCCTCTAACAAGTATGGAGTGGGCATACATGGTGGAACGGGCCATGCTTGGGGATGTGCACGTCGCTGCTCATGTTCTAGGCTTCCTTGTATCGTCGTTGTGGCCACCCACCCACGTGTGATTACTTGCCTGGATGCTTGGAGTGCCCAATGGCCAGCATGGCCGTACTGAACGTAATAGGGAATCCGGATTTAGGGCTGCGTAGCATAACAGAAATAGGGTTCGAGATGGCAGGGCATTTAGGTAGTCCTCGATGGGCCTGCGTGGTAGTGCTGGCGTTTGTCTTTTCCACATTGATAAATCGTGTCTATGTTGATAAATCGTACGGGATGGGCGTGGTGTAGGAGATAGTAAATGCCCAGATCATCACCGTACGTTCACTAATGTTGCCAACACCTCGTCACATTGTGCTTGGGTTCGGTACCTGCGCTGGATACGGTGACACGTGCAGCTGCGAGCTCCCTCTGGAGAAGGGGGGCCATGCCGCGGTGGACACGACGGTGGGATCCAACTTGATGCAGGAAGCCCAGGCGGTGAGTGCGTGTTGGCTAAAGCAAGCAACTGCTCGTCAAAGCAGTGTCAGCTCTCGCCAAAGCAGAGTATCCGTCGAAATTAGGAGGCTTGTCGGTCCGCGGGATTTGATTAATTTGTCGGATCCTTCTGTCTGTCAAAGCGCTTGCAGTGCCACATAACCGGTCAGTCTCTCTTGTGTTTGTTATCTGTCGCTGCGTTCGCAGGGATCATGGCGATAGCAGTACCGCGTGAGAGAAGGAAATGAAGCCACGGTCTACTTGCGGCTTATAAGGGCAAAAAATGAGCGGCATGAGGGACAGTGTGGCAGGCTTGGTCTGTTTCCAATGGGTTGTCGCTGACCCAAACGTTTCCAACAAGTGGCACCTGATGCCTCTATGAGGGCACACAGGTCTCCTACCTCATGCACCTAGCATCCATCAACGTCACCAAGTACCCTATCCGGAAGTAGATGAGTGGGCTACTGTCTGCAGAAATCACTTTTTCCCTGCTGGAAGACCTGAAAGTGATGTCAGAGTCTTTGTCCTGATGCACTGTCACTTGCGCACTCATGCCCTGATGTGCTGTCACTTGTGCACTCCATCAACGCTTGCCTTGCGATGCTTTCGCGCCCTTGACTATAATGGCCGCCTCTTAACATTGACATTAAACACTCGCAAAGTGTTGCCTCACAAAGCGGTAGCCTCTCACGGCATTGCTTGGTACCTGCTCGGCTCGTCAGCATACCTGTCTCCTCGGGCTTGACACTTTCTGTGCCAGATGTGCTCTTCTCTGCTATGTGCTTGCCTACGGTGAGCGCAGCTCATTGCCAACATACCGCGGACACGGGCAGTTGAGCTGGATGCCACCAACCCAGACGAGCTGCGAAGGCATATTGCGGAGGTAGCAGAAGAGATACTACACTTGAGCTTGGTTGCTATAACAGCTTGGTTACTATAACAACTTGGTTACTAATTACTAGTATATGCTGCCTTGCTGGCAAGCATGATCCAGAGGCGCTGTGACAGCACTTTGCTGAGGCATTCTTGTTTCACTAGTAATCATCAACCCCTCCTTATCCTCCCTTTGTGAGAGTGTCTCGCGGCGAGGCTGCCTTTATCTATGGCATGGGTATTAAAGGAGGGATCTGGAGATGAGGGGTGAGGGGAAAACAGTTAAAGTAGTATATGCTTGCATCCGTGAAGTTTTTCGAAAGTTGGCCATGCTTGTCCTTTTGTATTTCGTGTAAATCTACCATGCAAAAGTACAGAATGTTTCCCAGAAAAGACAGAAACTTGACCTTGAACAGACTAAAAGGTTACAATGCCATGATCGATGGCCCTATGGAGCCTCCTGCTTGGTGCGTATCATCCCAACCTCGTGCCATTTGTACTTGGCAATTTGTACTTGGTCAAACTGCGTGTGTACCTTCCCACGCCCCAACCGCCTAGGGTGTCGCCCTTTGCGAAGTCTTGGTGTCTCCCTTGGAGGCTTTGTGACGTTTATGACGCTGGTCATGTTTTACCGAGACAGTAAATTTTTCAGTATGCGGCAATATTGCGCTCGCATCTGCCCCCCCCCCCCCCCCCGCCCGTGACGTGCGCAGGCAGACGTGGTCCTTAGCATGCTGCCCGCCACCATGCACGTGCCCGTGGCACGCGTGTGCGTCGAGGTATGGGCATTTCTGCGCGCGTCATTTGATGCACAGTATGGGCGTTTTTTTTTACGTACGGTAGGGGAGTTTCTGCGTGTACTTTGACGGTTCCAGCACGCAAAGAGGGTGGAGACAATCCTATGCTTCACGAGAGGGACCCCAGCACGGGGTCAGCTTGCTTGGGCGTAGGCTACTCTCACGGCATGCGTGGAACTGTGAACCCGTGCTTGGACGTCAAACACCTGCTTCTGGCCAGCATGGGCTTTTGTTAGCGACTTGGAACTTGGAGCATGCACCAAGGCAATGTTTGACCAGTAGTACGGGTACCCCTGCCCTATGTGCCCCCTGTCCCCTTGTCACGACGCCCTCTCTAGGTCTTCAAGGCAGACATTTCGCATGTGGCCGAATGCTTATTTTTGTCCGCGGCTACTCCTTTGACCATGGCCAGCTGCAAGGTAGCCAAGCTGGAACCGCTTCAGTTAGCTCATGGTAAACTGGTCGGTGCGGCGCCATGGGTGCCTCTATCGAATGTCACACCCGCCATTCTCGATCTCTCACAACTCCCACTGGAGCTCCGCCACCACCTGGTGACAGCCAGCTATAAGATAGCTTACAGTAACTCTTGCTATACACACGTCCCATCCCCCCCTCCCTCCACATGCTCTACCCCACGCCCATTCCAGCTCCGCCGCCACCTGGTGACGGCCAGCTACATCAGCGCGGACATGCAGGCGCTGCACGACCAGGCGGTGGCGGCCGGCGTGGCGCTTCTCTGCGAGGCCGGGCTGGACCCGGGTATTGGTGCGTGGCTGCCAGCGCTTGTCCCCGGTATTAGTGAGTGGCTGCCAGCGCTTGTCCCCGGCGTTGGCGCGCGGCTGCCCTGCCCGCGCATGTCCCCGATGTTGGTGCGTGGCTGCCAATGCTTGTCACTCGTTAGCCAGAACCTGCCGAGTTTGTATCAGGGGACCATATGGGCTAGTGCCTGGGCTTCTAAACTGACATTCATGCGTACCCTAGCCCTTTTTTGAGTGCATGACCACCAAATTTACAACCTCCCTATGTAGTTGTCTGCTGTATGACGTCCATGGAGGTCTTTTCATGGTCCTGTGCTTAAAACGATGTTTGATGCACTGTACCGGGGGCTGCTGTGCCTAATAGCATATGCTGTTTTCATCCTTCTCCATTGCTGGGTTCACTTCACTTGGTGCGCATCGTACTGCATGTGCAAGCTTCCTGCGCTCAACCTTGTCCAACCTTTTCCACCTTTTTCCACCTTACTCGCCCTGACACGCTTTGCAATTGCGCACCCCCCTTGCTCAGACCACATGTCTGCCATGAAGATAATTGATGAAGTGCATGCTGCGGGGGGCAAGATCCTTTCTTTCGTGTCCATGTGCGGAGGGCTGCCGGCGCCTGCGGATGCGGACAACCCCCTGGGGTACAAGTTCAGGTGGGTCTCACCTCTATCAGCGTGCCGGGGCCATAAGGCACGAATGCCTGCTTGCATTTGTCAGCAAGCAAGTCTGCCAAGTGGATGCAGACAAGCCGCTGGGGTGCAAGCTCAGGTGGGTCTGACCATGAGTGATGATCCATCAAGTGGGCACCCGCCCGCATGCTAAAAATACTTCCTCAGTGGGAACGTTTTGAATCCTGACCTGAGAAGCCGTGGGTCAACAAGAACATGCTCAGGATAATGAAGGTTTCAGCTGGTTTTTCAACTCAAGATGCCTCCACTTGCTTTCAGGGTTTTGCTTAATCCCTGTCTGCGTTAGATTGTAGGCAGTTCCGCACAGCGTGTGGCGCACGCGGCGAGTAAGGAGACCTCCACGGTTTCCATCTGAACCGTTGCCAGCACTGGCGTTGAAAGTTGGGGCCACCATTCGTTTGTCATTTGACAAGGAACGTTTTTCCACATTTTGTTGTGGCATACTGTGCATGGGATCCTCGATCTCATGCTTTCTTTCTCTTCTCGCTCCTCCTACGCCATGATGAAGAGTGTGCCTAGCGACTTCTTTCATCCCTCTGCCTGCGTCTGCCTGCCTGCTTGCGTAAATTATCTAGACCATGTTTGCATGGCATGTGGCCCCTGGTTGTGCGGTAATGCTTGCAGCTGGTTGTTCCCTCAGGGTCCTTGTGTCATGCTTTCCTCTACCTGCCATGACCCTGTTTTTGTGCTTTCCTCTTTGTTTTGTTTTTTGCTTTTCTTTGCCGTCGCCCTGGCTGCCGATGTCACCCTGGCTGCTTACGTAACCCCAACATGGCTGCTCATGTCCCCCTGATTGCTGTGCTGTTTACATGCACGCGTGCAGCTGGTTCCCTCGGGGGGTCCTCTCAGCCGGGCGCGCCCCGGCTAAGTATCGGCTCGACGGAAGTGTGGTGGAGGTGAAGGGTAGGTTTGAGAAAAATCTGTTTTTGTTTTCTTGAGAAAGATACTGAGCAATTTGAGGTGCTGGAGGTGAAGGGGAGCTGCTGCTTCATCTACGTCAGGTTTTTAGGATGTTGGCCACTTAAAGTCAAGTACTCACACAATCGGAAATACTTCATGTGTTACTATTATGTACTGCTACATGTAGTAATGCTTTTGATGTCAGATCTTCCATATTTTCTACAGTGTATAGCAATTCTATTAGATGCTAATATGCAGGTATCGCACATACGACTTGGATGTGCCCTCAGAATGGGAATTGTTCACTGATTCTGGAACGTTTGCCGCTTAGGGTTAAATGCTTCTGGAGTCTTATAAATGGATGATGGGGCGGTTGCTGCTCAGGGCTGCTGCTGCTTAGGGCTGCCGCTCCAAGCGTCCTACCGGCAAGCAGAGCAGATTGCCTGCGTCTCTATTTTGAAGCAGATAAGGATGGGGGCAAACCCCTTAACATGTCTGATGCGGGAGTGCGATATGTGAGCTAGCGGTGGTCGTCTGTCCTTCATTTGCTGCTAAGGAATGGAGGGAAGGCCATATGCCATTCCACTCACCTTGCGAGGTGCACTCTATTGACAAGAAGCTGTCATTCCTTACAGAAAATCGGCCTTTGTCCATGGGCATAAGTGTCCCTGCCTCACTTGTTTTCGAAGTAGCACCCTTGACACCCGTCCTTTGTCCATGGGCATAAGTGTCCCCGCCTCACTTGTGTTCGAAGTAGCACCCTTGACACCCGTCCTTTGTCCATGGGCATAAGTGTCCCTGCCTCACTTGTTTTCGAAGTAGCACCCTTGACACCCGTCCTTTGTCCATGGGCATAAGTGTCCCTGCCTCACTTGTTTTCGAAGTAGCACCCTTGACACCCGTCCTTTGTCCATGGGCATAAGTGTCCCTGCCTCACTTGTTTTCGAAGTAGCACCCTTGACACCCGTCCTTTGTCCATGGGCATAAGTGTCCCTGCCTCACTTGTTTTCGAAGTAGCACCCTTGACACCCGTCCTTTGTCCATGGGCATAAGTGTCCCTGCCTCACTTGTTTTCGAAGTAGCACACTTGACACCCGTCCTTTGTCCATGGGCGTAAGTGTCCCTGCCTCACTTGTTTTCGAAGTAGCACACTTGACACCCGTCCTTTGTCCATGGGCATAAGTGTCCCTGCCTCACTTGTTTTCGAGTAGCACACTTGACACCCGTGGTCACCCAAAATCGATCCATCACACCCTCATCCTGCAGGGGAGGACCTGTACAGCGCCGCAGTGCCGGTCCACTCCCTGGCCAGCCGGTTTCCTGCGTTCAGCATGGAGCAGCTTCCCAATCGCGACTCGATGTCGTACGCCAGCACCTACGGGATCGAGGAGGCAGACACGGTCATGCGGTGCACGCTGCGCTACCGGGGTGAGCATAATCAATTTATTTATTTAGTAGTATTTATTTATTTATTAAATGCATGTGACAGCATCATGTGGGCACCAATAAAAGAAACTTCAGACCCTTTATACACAACGAGAAGGAGGGAACACAATGATAGGCCGGGGTGCATGAGCTTGGAGTAGTCGGACTAGGCAGGTCACATTCATCTGCCTAGCGAGCAGGGTGTGGCCAAACCCGTTTGATTCTTTGCATTTGTGTTCCCTATCGAATCATGATTCTATATGTTGAGCTTCGCTCATTTTATATATGACGCGTGGACGGGCTCAAAGGGGACCGACCTGCCGTAGGTAGCGTAAGACTAGCGCTTGTCACGAGGGTACTGCACCGGCCGGCCTTTTTTGTGCCGAAGCTGAGTGTGGTTCCGAAGTGCAGGCCCAGGTAGCTTCTAACGTACGTCACTAGACTTTGTACCTGCGCCAGCCGCCAGGCGTGGCGCAACTGTGATGGGCAGTCAGTACACCTTGTACCTGCGCCTGCCACCAGGCCTGCGTGGCGCAATGTGAATAATAGTCAGTACTTAGAGTGGTGTAGGGGACGTAGGGAGGCCTCTATTCAGCTTCGCAACTTTATCCCAGCATTTGCTGGCAAGGTCGGCTGGCCGGTATGGCCGCTGCGCTGAATGTAAGACGATGCTATCGGCCTCTCCTGGCGTGGAGAGGCCTAGAATAAAATTCTTTATGTTCGCCACCAACCATTACAGGCCACGGTAATGGTTGGTGGCTGGGGGGCTCTACGATTTGAGTAAAAGGGTGTGATTTCCGGCGCTGGGCCCACTGACGATTCCCCTCTACCCCTGGGTGCGGCAAGCAGCTTCCTGACACTGGGGGAGCTGCGTTTTTTAGTCGAGCAACGTCGGGGAAGGAGCCATACAGGCCAGGGCCAGCGGCTACGGTGGAAAGAATCACAGGTGGAGGCGAATCTGCCTTAAGCGTGGAGATGGTTAGCGCGGGGTGCCAGGGTGCTATCGAATGATGAATTGATCGGTACCATAGATAGACCAGTTTGAACACCGCATTTCCTCCCTGCGGCCACACAAAATTCCGGCCACGAGGTAGCCATGGCTGTCGGAGCTCATAACTTTCACGTTTGAGCACCGAATTTAGCCGTGAATATCACTATCGCTTCGTCTTTCTAAGACGCACATGCTGATATAATTTTCCGAATCTAAAACGCAATATATGGCGCACAAACGCGCCTCGACGCAACGCAGCCTGGCGGCTGCGCTCGGCAATGAAAATTCTGCAGCTCAGGCTGCAGCTTCGCCTTCAGGTCCGGCAGGCGGCGATGACACTAGTCGTGCACTGGTGGTCGTCCAGCAACCCCCCGGGCTTAACGCCTCGCCATCTGCATCGCCTGACCCCAAGCGCACCCGCCCAGCCGACGACACAGGAGGGTCTTCACGCCCAGAACCGAGCTTTCGGCCCCGGCCTTTCAAGGTCGCAGATTACGACTGGGCCACCATTTCTCCGACCGATGCTCTGCGCTGCATCTTCTTCGGGGATTACGCTTCGCTTTACGACCTGTGCCTCCATTTCCACTCCATCAATCGCCTCCTCGCCCCGGACGGCAGCCGCTGGGCCAACATCTACGGGCTGTCCGGCTGCGTCCGCCCCCATCTCCAGCACGCCATCCTCAACTCCCTTCTCCAGCGCTCTGACGGCGAGATCTGGGCTCCACCCCTTTCCGTCCCCACCCTCCGCTCCATCCTCACGGAAGCCTTTCAGCAGCACGTGACCCCCCTTGCTGCCGACATAGCAGCAATCGGCGGCACGCTGACTGCTGAACTTCCTCACATTTCCACCGCCGCCGCCTCCACCTCCACGGCCATTTCCGCCTCCACTGCCGACATCAAAGCCCAGCTCCTCGACCTCGACCAACGCCTTCAAGCCACCGCCAACGCCCTTGAGAGCTTGCATGACACCGCCGGCCTCACCGCCCAGGCGGTGAAGGACATCGCCGCCCAGCCGGCGCCTGCTGGCTCGGCCGGCGATGCTCCCTCCACCTGGGCGGACTTGCTTAAGCAGCACACCACCTCCACCACCTCCACCATCTCGGCACAACTCAAGCAACAAGCCCTCGACCTTCGCGAGGAAGCCGACATCGCCCGGCGCAGCCACAATGTCATCGTCAAGCACTTCGACCAGCAGGCAGGTGAGACCTCCACGAGCCTTCTTGAGGCATTTAAGCGCGCCATTCTTGCCCCCATGTTACTCACTGGTGAGCTGGACATGTCGGCTGTCCGCCTCCCCCGCGCGCGGGGGAAGGCTGGCCCGGCCCCCGTGCTCCTCACCTTTAAGTACATGGCGGACAAGCTGGCGTTCCTTAAATGCCGCAAGAAGCTCTCGGAGACTCGCTTCACGCTGGACGACGACTTGACCCTGGCCCAGCAACAACGGCGACGCGAGCTATGGCCGGCCTACCTTCAGCTCCGGCAGAGCGCAAGGGGGAAGCCGGTATACTGGAGGGGGGCGGTCATCCACGTTGACCACAAGCCCTGGCAGCCCCCTCCTGCCACCTCAGACTAGGAATATATATACCAGTAGTGTAGATTAGTAAGGCTTAGCCTAGCATGTGGCCCACGCGCATGTGCGCCCATAATGGCCCCCATGGATGATGCCTTCAACATTTAGCCATGCTTTGTCTATAATGGGACCCCCATGGATGTTGCATTAAGAACTTAGCCATGCTATGCCATGCAGAGAGATGCTCTCTGTCGAGAAGCCATGCCCTAGCCCTTGCATAGCCATGATGATCTTCCTCCCCCGTGCCAGGATCCCCTTAGCTGGGTTGAACCTGAGACAGCATGGTGGTGCCGGTGCCCTTGCGGCACCTAGAGCAAGTGTTGCTTACATTCCCACCCTTGCATGAAGTAGCCTAGGATGTATTTAAAGCCATATGCCCCTTCTCAGGGATATGTGCTACATTGACTCCCAACGGAGTGATGTTGATAATTAATTAATTAATTAATAGATAGACGTGCCTGATATGTGCTAGTATAGGGAAATAGTTTTGGTACGATACCGGATTCAAACACAGGACCTCTTGCATGATTTCGCGGCTATAGGGGTCTTCCGATCCAAAGACATCGCAAGCTGTAGCCCAACTGCGAAAAAGCTCTTTACCGGATAGCGGTGCAAGTAAACACATAAACTAGGGACGTCAGGTCTCGTGATTGTTTTGTCGTTGGCTGACATCCTTTGCCGAGGTTAGGACAATGTAGCCGTCAATGCTGGATAGTTGATTTCACCCACTTAACACTGTGGGTCGCTCTCGCGTACATTGTTCTTCCAACAGGAATGCACACTGCAAGTATCCGCACACCCAACAGTATACTCTAATGACAGCCCCCGCAGCCCCAACTCTGATGACAACCCCTTCAACCATGACGACCTGCAGTGTGCCTGCACCCGTGCAAATCTCTTTCTTACTTCTTTTTACCACTGCTAGCTGCTACCAGCTACTAACGTCCCTGCCACCATGCTACCAACTATGTCACGGCCCCACCATCATCCTACCAACTATACCATTCCCCCCACCAGGCTACAGCGCGATCATGGGGGCCCTGGCCGTGCTGGGCTACATGGAAGACCAGCGGCCTGTATCAGAGATCCTTCCGTCGCATGTCACCACTTGCGAGGGGAAGCCAGCGGCCACCTACCGCGCGCTCACGCAGGTGGGTGCACGCCCCTGCCTCCTAGCAGCGTAGTCGTATCTCATGGCTTATGATCAGTGGGTGGTAACTAACACAGACCATGCGCTCACGCAGGTGGGTGCTGGCACATGCTTGTTGAGGCTTTGTGAAGCTTGCGGCGAATCTCGAAATATTTGTCCTTTGTTCCGAACCATGACAGGTGATGGGCATTTCTTAAAGTTAACGTTCAAACCATGACCGGTGATGGGCATTTCTTAACGTTAACGTTCAAACCATGACCGGTGATGGGCATTTCTTAACGTTAACGTAACCCCACCGCCTGTGTGCGCGGGTGGATCTGCGCTCTTTACCCTACCAGCCTGGTTATCCAACTACCCCCTCAGGGTTGTTTCATGAAGCTATTGCCACTTTCCTGTTGTGGAATCCCTAATTTGAATGTGGGTGTGGCTTACCCAGCTCCCAGTGAACCCTATCTATGCTCTGGCCGCCCTTCAGCTTCCCTTGTACGGCATCTGGTTAGCAGTAACCATCGCTTACATCGGCCTGATATTCATCTCCATAAGGCAGAGTTTGCAGTTGAAATGCCTATCTATGCATACCTGCGACTACATAAAAATGCCTATCTATACGCACCTGCGACTTTGCAGGGCACCGGTGCCATGCAAAGGCATCTGTGCCTGTGCCTCTGTCTGTTCAGACCTGCACCGGTGGTTATCGGTGACTCCGCCCAAATCCCGCTTGGGTTCTGCAACACAACCGTTTTCTCTACCATTGCCGACTTGGGGGAATAGGATTGAGTGTGTGCGATTTGCAGGAAATCAAATTTATGAACAGTAAAATGAAGAAGCGTTTAGCAGCAGATGGAGACCCTGTTGCGCGACAGCATTTATGGTTACAAATCATTATCAAAGGGCGTAATTGACAACCACTACAATTACGTAATACCAAGTATAGCAATAGCCATTTCTCGACATTGCATCGATGATCCATGGTAACGACTGCACAGGTGGCAGTATAGGCCCCCCATGGTCTGTGTTGTACAACTATCGTGGGCACCCGCTCATGCTGCCATCCCTGCCCCTCCTCCCCCTCCCATTTCCAGGCTCTGGCCCACCCGGGCGGAGACTTTTCGTCGTGGCGGTCGCTGCCGGAGCATGAGCAGCGGCGCCGCACGCTGGCGCTTGTCACCGACAAGCTGTCCGCCAGCAAGGCGGGCACGCACGAGGAGCGCGCGAGGGGCCTGGAGGCCATACGGTGCGAGGAGGGAGATGAAATGGGGAGGTGACAAGTGGGGAGGGTTGTGGATTCGTGGGAGACATGGAATGTTCCCTTAGTGGGCATTATATTGAGCGACTTTATGTGTATGTATGGGTTGGGTTTGTAGTTACTTTGTTTATGTTCAATTGGGTGCCTTCACTCTGATGTGAGTAATTATAATTTTTAATACAAATATGGGTTGGATTTCTGGCCTGCGCTGGTTGTCCCATCGATGTATGGGGCTCATGAATGTCACAGGGTGAGGCGACAGCGAAGACACACGAGAGTATGCTAGAGGCCACAGGTGAAGTAAAAGTATGCGAGCGTTGTGGGTTTGTGTGCATTGGGGCCTGGATGATTCTCTGGTAGGACCGGTTGATGAAGGTCGTGAGGGCCTTGGGGTGAGGCGGTGATCGGCGTTGGAGGGTTCACAAGGATTGAGAGCTGTTTGATGATTCTGGGCGTGGGCATCTTGGCGGTGGATCATGCTAGGTGAGGCCGGCCCTACGTCAGTGCCTGGCAATAGTAGATAACGGCAGGCTCGAGCTATCATGGTCCGGATTCTCCAGATTTCTGGCATGTGCTGGTTGTCTCATTGATTGTCTCCGTCAGGTTTGGGAGTTGTGTCGTTGGACATGTCGGACAGCATGGTAAGTGGGATTCCCCGACGCTTACAGTGAGGGGGGCCATCCATGTCATGAGGAGGGTCATGGAGGTCGCGTGGTGTCAGAGGCAGCAAACAGGAGTTTGGGTGTCGAGGGTGGACGCTGCATGGTAAAAGGCGCTACTTCGTAAGTCGTAACTACATTAAGTTCATGGACCAGGGCATGATAACGAATCATGACAAAATGCTCCCATCCCAGGGAATATGACATGGTATCAGAAATTGGTAAGAAAGAGCATCCTGTAGACACCCAACTGATGAGGGAACATGAGAGGCTGTCATTATGTGGTAAGAAAGAGCATCCTGTAGACACCCAACTGATACGCACTTACATGAGAGGCTGTCATTATGTGGTAAGAAAGAGCATCCTGTAGACACCCAACTGATGAGGGAGCATGGGAGGCTGTCATTATGTGGTAAGAAAGAGCATCCTGTAGACACCCAACTGATGAGGGAGCATGGGAGGCTGTCATTATGTGGTAAGAAAGAGCATCCTGTAGACACCCAACTGATGAGGGAGCATGAGAGGGTGTCATTATGTGGTAAGAAAGAGCATCCTGTAGACACCCAACTGATGAGGGATCACGAGAGGCTGTCATTATGTGGTAAGAAAGAGCATCCTGTAGACACCCAACTGATACGCACTTACATGAGAGGCTGTCATTATGTGGTAAGAAAGAGCATCCTGTAGACACCCAACTGATACGCACTTACATGAGAGGCTGTCATTATGTGGTAAGAAAGAGCATCCTGTAGACACCCAACTGATACGCACTTACATGAGAGGCTGTCATTATGTGGTAAGAAAGAGCATCCTGTAGACACCCAACTGATACGCACTTACATGAGAGGCTGTCATTATGTGGTAAGAAAGAGCATCCTGTAGACACCCACCTGATACGCACTTACACAAACATGTACCCAGAAGAGGGGAAAGGGGTGTGCACAGATGCTTCTCCCCTTCCCCCCCCCCCTCCCGCACACTCTTCCTCTCCCTCTTACGTTTTCTCTCTCTTTCTCCCTCTTTGTTTGCCTCGCCCTCTATGGTACCGTGTGCACTAAACGGAACCCAGGTGGCTGGGCCTGGTCGAAGACACCCCCCTCCCTGCGGGCTGCCCCACCCCGATGGACGTACTATGTTCGCTCCTTGAGTCCAAGCTCAAGTACATGCCGGGGCAGCAGGTGGGTCTCATGAACCATGGTGGAAACACCTTAAGGTGACAGGTGGAAACAAACCCTTTGGTCCTAACCCCTTGCTTGCTTGGTGTTGATGGGCATGTGAGTGGGCCAGGGCAGCCGATGCCCTGCCTGATGGCATGCCGCTGAACGTCAAGTCACAACTAATTTGATTGTTGTCACAGTGGCAGTTTTTCATGGTCGTGCTGCTGTTCTTTTGAGCATAGGGTTGAGCCATCTGGGAGCTATAGTTTTCTGTTATGGCATACCGTATGTGCTACATGGTCGAGGCTTTTATTGATTTTTTGTGGGGGGAAGAGGGGACGATTGAGTTAAATTACCCGTTAACAAAAGACAGCAAGCAATCATGGCAATCGACTCTATCCAAGGAAAGCCATCCCCATGCCTGCCCACTCGCCAACTTGGCTCCATCGAGCCAACTCATATCTTCTCCCCTCCTTCCGCAACACCTATGCCCAACCCCTTCGCTCGCCCGCCCATCCACCCGCCCACCCACCCATTAACCAGCCCACATACACAGGCATACACTCAGTCACCAATCACGCTTATTCCATCAAACCTATGATCCCCCCGCCTCCCCAACACCCGCCCACGCTCCACACACATCGCAGGACATGGTCATGCTGCGCCACGAGCTCATCGTGGAGCTGCCAGGTGGCGCGCCGACGAGCGCCGCCCGCACGGTCGCTAGAGGGGAGCCACCCGCTGGGGCGGCCGATGCCTCAAATGGAGAAACCAACGGCACCATGAGCGCACTCCCTGATGGGCCTGTGGGAGCAGGAGAGGCCATCGCGGTACCCGAGCGCACGAGCCTAGCTACACATCCTGCATCCGTGCAATCGGTGAATCAGGCTGCATTGGCACATTCCATGCATCCGCCCACATCGGTGGCTGCGTCATCCCCTCAGCAGACGATGCAACGAATGAGGTTGTCATCCACGCTGCTGGCATTTGGAGACG
This sequence comes from Mesostigma viride, assembly GCA_009746045.1. NCBI lineage: Eukaryota > Viridiplantae > Streptophyta > Mesostigmatophyceae > Mesostigmatales > Mesostigmataceae > Mesostigma > Mesostigma viride. Next base: position 4,467,430 of record RPFO01000072.1, read on the forward strand.
CGGGGGATGGCCTGTCGAGCGCCTCCGCGGTGACAAGTGGCAGCTCCTCGGCGGTCGCAACAGGCCAACCCCTTGGCGCGGTGAAGGAGGACAAGAAGGATGATGGTCATCATGGTATCGAGGGGGATGTACATAGCGCGAAGAGGGTCGGGATGGCCCAGCAAGTAGATGCCCCATGCGGGACCAGTCATGGGAACAAGGGCAGCGGTCAGCAGCCACGGCCAGTCTCTGCGATGGCGCGCACGGTGGGCTACCCGGTGGCCGTCATGGCAAAGGCAGGTCATGCTCCGTTCATGCATTTGTACTCACCATACTCGTGTCCACACTAGTTGTAGCTCCAAACACTTGGGGGCAAGGGGAGGTTTGCACGGTGGGCTACCCGGTGGCCGTCATGGCAAAGGCAGGTCATGCTCCGTTCATGCATTTGTACTCACCATACTCGTGTCCACACTAGTTGTAGCTCCAAACACTCGGGGGCAAGGGGAGGTTCGCACGGTGGGCTACCCAGTGGCCGTCATGGCAAAGGTAACGGCGACGACCCAGCGCCTGTGGGGGCAAATGTGAAGGGCGAGGGGACGGGTGGGTGAGGGGGGGAAAGGGATGGACGAGGGGGTGGAGTGGGGGGACGGGATGGGAGAGAAAGGGGGGGAGAGTGAAGCCAGTGGTGAGGGGAAGTTGGGGGAACCTTTGGGGCTCTGGGGGGAGGGGGGGAGAGGAGGAGGAGGGATTGTATGGTCTTGTTTTGGTGCAAGCGATGGCCACACATTGTGGATGCCTTCTGCAGGGATGCTTTTTCAAGTAGAGCCGCCTAACAGTTATTGACTAGGTGTTCTTGGCTGGTTGACCGAGTGGGTAGGTTGTTATAATAATCTTATGTAATGTTTTCCTATATAACGGTGATTAAGATACCTGAGTTATATAATCTGTCCACGCCTTGAGTGTGATGCCTCCATTTGTTTCGAAGCCTTCCAGGTTTGTCTCATGGATTGAGACAAACCTCGGTTGGTGGAATTTGGCAGGGCGAGCAGGTGCGGCCGACCTGCATGCTTGCTGCCAGCACGTTATATCATGTCAGGCATGTGTGTTCTGCGAGACCCTTCCTTGATGCCTTCCTTGAGGTCTGCGTTGGGACACCCACAACCTGGTAGCGATAGATACTCATCGCCTTCCATGGTGATTTCTGAGATCAATTTTGTACTTGCATGGGCTAAACCGCTCATGACTGCCGCTGCTCTCTCTCTTATCGTCCTTGAATGTGAACAACGGCAGTTGCTGCTGTCCGATCGGATCGCGGCGCGAGGCGTGCTGCGCCCCACCACCCAGGAGATCTACATGCCAGGTAAGGCACCCTATCGTGTAACGTGGCTGCCAGGCAAGACGGCTGTTAGGGGAATGCTATCTAATTGGTTGGTCAAATAACCCATTGGGGTTGGGTTTCCCATGGATATCTCGGTTGCCCAGCCACTAGTCGAATAGCGGCACTGTTAGACCAAACCAATAGATCTAATATGGAAGCCGCTGCAGCAACATAGTGCCAGGCGTGCAGCGCTCGGGATTTGTGCCTAGCATTTGTTAGTAAGCACATTGGCCTAGCATTTGTTTGTTAGTAAGCACGTTGGCCTAGCATTTGTTTTTTAGTAAGCACGTTGGCCTAGCATTTGTTTGTTAGTCAGCATATTGGCCTAGCATTTGTTTGTTATAAAGCGCATTGGCCTAGCATTTCTTATTAAGCACATTGTCCTTGATGACGCTTATCGTTCGCTTTCTCTGAAATGATGCTGCAACAGCTGAGTACGAGGATGCCCGTCTAGAGGTGGCCATGTTCTTCTTGTCTCATGGTGGTGCTAGGGAGGCCTTGCTAATTGGCATCATGCGGCATTTTACCTGCATGGATGCCTTGCATGGGCGCGTGGTAACGCTGGTTGTTTAACACTGCGTCGGAGACAGCGCTGCAAGAACTAGAGGCGCTCGGCATCAAATGTTTGGAAGCAGTGGAGGAGCTCTAACCGCCAGCTCGGTGCCTCAAAGACTGATAGAGGCCTCCAGACTTACATAGAGGCTTCCAGACGTCTGTAAGTACTTACATAGAGGCACTGTGGCACGGGCCGGCAATTTGGGGCCGGTGGCTCCTCACGAGGTACTTCTCAAAGTCGGGGCATGAGGCTCCAGGCATGAGGAGCATGGTGGGGGAACCCAGACAGGCTGGTCACTGACCTACAAGGCGCCCTCGGTCCGTCCACGTTTCTCAGGGCTGACTCTGTGCACCGAGTTGGTCGATCCACCTTCGGAACCGTCAGGGTTGACGGAGCCAACATGCTGTGATTCCTTTGTACAACTTGTGCATGCTCACATCAAGAGCTAGCAGTGGAGCTTAATCTTTTGCGGACACTTGCACTGCTGGCATCAGGGTCAATTGTATATCATCGGGGATGTTTTAGTGCCTCCGGCTGCACCTGGCTGGCCTGCAGGATGTTGCTGTAACGCCACTGTCGTCACAGGAGGCAGTGACCCCGAGACGTGGGGTCACCTGCGTGGAACGTGGTATGGGACAAAATGCTGTGCCGTGTACATATCCAACCAAGCTGAAGTATGAAGTGCGAACTCGTGGGCAGTAGGTATGGGGAAGCTGATATTGCAATGTGTTCGGTATACATCAATCTGAAAAGTTAACACATACTACTTGTATGTATGATTTTGGTTAGAAGCACATCTTCGAAGAATGCCAGGGACTGCATGCGGTCGATCTGTGGGGTATACCAACCCCGCTTGTACGTCATGTCTCTGGTTAACACTATGTGGCCTGCTGATGATCCTCTGGAGGTGCTTGCAGATCTGGCTAGATATTTCTGCCCATGGTTTTGTAATATTAGGAAACTGTGTTTCTTTGCATGAATGCCTTGCAGATAAGAGTTTAGCATAGCACGGAAGTATTTTGGCACATGCCTGTACGTGGTGCACTGCAAGCTCTTGTTTGAAAATTTTTGAACTCGACAGAAACATATGGAAACTGCATTGAAGGGGGCATCTTTTGTAAATTACGCCCATGCTTCTATGACTGAATGAATCACCAGGTTTTGAGGACCTTTCCCAAAATGATAAATATTGCTGTACAACGACTCCTTCTTTTGGTATAAATATCTCGAAACACACGCCCTGATCAAGCATGCTGTTTCCGGCCCCACCGTCTTGGTCATCTAGTCGCTCTACACGTACGCCAGCCATAATTTCAATGCACACGGATACACATTTCCATCACCATTCATCTTCATCATCCTGAACGACTCGAACACGCGGACAAGATAACGGCAGGCTCGAGCTACCATGGTCCGGATTCTCCCGATTTCTGGCCAGCGCTGGTTGTCTCCTTGATAAATATGGATCAAAAGCACATCAAACTGAGTTAAGCTTTTCCTAGGGCATGTATGAGTGATCCATGATGACATGCAGCATATACTATGTGTCACGTGACGCCGTCACGTGTATAATTAATTAATTAAGTAGCTTCCATCATCATTCCGTCATCATTCCGTCATCGCGGCTCACAGAAGGGCACCAGCCTTATGCTGGCATCTGCCACCCCTATAGTGACCCTATAGTGACCGCGGCCTGGGGTGGGGTATCACCCTAAACCCTAAACCCTAAACCCTAAACCCTAAACCCTAACACCGTCTCCAGACACCCACGGCATCCCCCCACCCTGGCTATCACCCTCCCACTGTGACTAAATTTACTAAGTTTACTATGGGTTTTTGGTTTTTTTTCTAGGAAATTCAAGCCAGCTGCCATGAGGTCAAGGTGCTACAGGTGCTGTGTGGTACAGGGTAGCTATAGTGACCTTATAGTGACCATGGTGGTAGACTCTTATGCTGGCATCCCAGGGTGACTAAATTTACTAAGTTTACTATGGGTTTTGGGTTTTTTTCTAGGAAATTCAAGCCACCTGCCATGAGGTCAAGGTTGTGACATCCAGTCCCACCATGCCATAAGAGGGTGAGGCGTGTGGGATATGGGACTAAGTCATTTCCCGTGGGAGACTATGTTTACTAAGTTTACTATGGGTTTTGGGTTTTATTCCTAGGAAATTAATTCAGGTGTGCACCACCAAAAACACACCTGAATTTCCCAAAAAAAGAACCCCCAAAAAACTTAGTAAATATAGTCTCCCACGACAAATGGTTATGAAAACGTAGTTTCCCACGGCAAAATGACCAATAAATCCATCTCCCACGGGAAAGGCCATGGGGGCGGCCAGCGGGGGTGCAGCGGGGGGCGCGGACTGCCAAGCAGTGGCGGGACTGCCAGGTGGTGGTGATGGTGTGAGGGCTTGCTGTGTTTTCTCGTGGGAAACTATATTTACTACTAAATTGATATTTTCAGTTGGAAATGGAGGTTTTATTCGATGTGAGTGAGAGTGCATGCACAGGCTTGCATAATTTCCCGCAAAGAAAACCCAAAACCTGTAGTTAGCTTAGTAAATTTAGTAAGGTGCTGGAGGGTCGAGCAGTGCGTGGGAGTTGGCGGACCCGGCGAGGGCCGCGCGGCGGGGTGTGCAGAGTGTCACGGGGTCCACACATCTGGAAACTAAGACGATTGACACGTGAAAAATCGTTTCATTAAAATATTACTTACGAAGGGCAATACCGCCATCCAATAAAACAATTCGGCCTGGAACCGTCGCTCAACTTGTACTGAGTCAGCCTGCAGCCCAGAACCGCCTTTGCCTCGTCTCCAAATAATTTCGCCTTGTAGCTATCCATACCAGTCGAAGCAATGTACTCGTCGAGAAGAACCTTTACAGGCACTGCCTCTCCGCTGCACTTGACAAGCTCGCCGCTTTTCTTTAGCTCCTCGATAAAGGCACCCACACCATCAGACGAAACCTTCGAGTCCGTCTTCAGGACTCGCATCTCCTCCGACCTAGGCGGCCACCTCTCGTCCTTGCTGGTTGCTGCCAGGTATACTACGCACTCTCTAATCGAAATCGCCATCAATCCTAACGCAAACTCCTTGGCACGCTCGTTCAGTGTGGTGTCCACGAGATGCATGTGCGGACGATCAGGTTCATCGGCCATCTCTTTCCGCGTGCAAAACTTGCTCACGAAAGGGTACATGACAGCGCGGTCCCACAACCCCTCGCAGTGCTCGTCAAATTTCACGTCGTTGTTTGTGTCCAAAATAAGCTTGAATGACGTGGGAAATTGCACGTACTCGTTAGAGTGGAGAGCGCGTGCCTTCAAGACGCCATTGCCTGTGATGTTCTTGAATTTTGATGCCACAATAGGGACGTTGCGCTGGAGCTCGTTCGTCAAACCGATGCGCATGCCGCGCATTCTCAAAACTTCTGGCGTCGCCACATCACTGTCCCGCTCCTGCGAAGTGTAGAAAGCAGTACGAACGGTGTCCGCATTGTCGCCGTATGCCTCTCTGATTACTTTCATCAGGAAGCCCTTCCCGTTCCGTCCTGAACCCTTCCAAAAGTATCCTTGCTCGTCACGATTGTCCCCCACCATCAGTGAGCCAAGGAAACGCTTAAAGTGGGCCCGGGTCACCTCGTCTGGGAAAATTTCCTCCAACTTCACTTCCATAGCACAAGTGTCGGCGTCTGGCGTGTAGGGAATTCTCATCTGCTTGGAAAGCATGTCGTCGGGCCGTCCAGGGCGCAGGGTCATTGTAGTAAGTTCCAGCACCCCGTTAGTGAAGCACAGGAGGTATGGATTCCGGTCTAGCCGCTCCACGAAGTCCGTTGGCTCGGCGTATATGATCGCCCTGACCTCGTTGCGGATGTAGTTGATGTAAGGACCGTCACGCAAGTTGCGAGAGATCTTCGCAGCGGAATCTGCCAGGGCATCAAAGTACGCCGCCTTCTTGTCGTCACCTAGATGCTCGGCCTTGTCACGCCGTTCAGAAAAATAGCGTGCCACCTCCTCGTACTTTAACTTGAGCTTGTCCGCATCTCCGATGGCGTTCCGCAGAGGTTCGTCAGTCATCAGCTGGCGCCACCTGTGGTCCCTGAAATTCCACAACGACCCACCGCTGTACCGCCAAGTCCCAGCAAATCCCACCACACAGGCCTCGGCTACACCGCGATGAGAATTCTCGAAGTGCGCGAGAATGTATGATGTCGTGGCGTCCTCGGATGGGAAAAGCAAAGACTTGAGTTCGTCGCCGAGAGCGACAACTTCGCTCGAGAAGTCGCGGCAGTCCGAGTCGTGGCATTTCTGAACGATGCCGTCACGCGATACGACGAGGTAAGTGTGGTTGCTCCCGTGCTCGCGGCCAGCTCCGAGGCACAAGTGGCTGAACGTGCGCAGGACGTAGTTGTCACGGTCCTTCGAGTAGTGAAGGCTCGCAGCATCCAGCGCGTGGTCTTCAAAATTCGGGTAACGCTCGGTCCACCTGGCCACGATGCGCGAAGTGACGTTGGCGATGTCGTCACTGTCCAGGTGCGTGATTTCGTCGCTGCTAGTGGCGAAAGCCCTCGTCGAAGGGCGTCCAACGTCACGCTTGCCACCGCTCGACTTTTTTCCTTTTTTTGCTGGAGGCTCGAGACCGTCGGTTAGGTCGTCAACCGGTAGCCATTGCGCGTCGTCGCTCACGACCTGCACAACAAACGCCTCGAGTGGCGTCTGTTCGTCAACTGGCAGGAGCAGAGGACAATGAGCGTCAATTGCTGGATCCTTGCGATTGTGAATGCAGTTCAGCAGCTGATTTGTCTTGTAAATCCCCTTGTCCCATCCAGGCATTTGCAAGAGACCCGCTTGCATCAGGCGGCCCATGTCCTTCACCAAGACTTTCTTGTTCTGGATGAAAAAACGGAACGAGTATTTGTACACCCGCTTCGTAATTTCTCCTTTTGCGTTCTTCTTCTCACACCACCGTGGCTCACGCGTGGCTACCTCGATGTTGCGCGCGTCGATGTTGAAATTCTCGGCGATGTCGTTAAGCAGCTCGTCAATCGTGACTCCAGGGTCCGCTTCCTCGTGGTCGAAACCCAGGTCGTAATCGAGGTATGGCTTGACGATGTCGGACTCCGTCAACGCCTCGCACCACTGGTCACCGTGTCGAATTATGTCGAGAGCTGCCGTGAGAGGGTAGTCAAGAGCGTCCCAATTCTTAGACTTCATCTTCCGCGAGAGCTTGATCGCCTTGGAGGCCGTGGGTGGACCGGGAGCCTCCATGGTGGTGTGAGCGCGAGAGTGCGGATTGTCGTGGGAGAGTCCGCCTTTATTCCCGTGGGAGATCTCCCACGAGGAATCGAATCGTGTCGGCTTGTCGGTTACGTCGTGTCGGTCGACCGTGTCGTCATGCAGGTTGAAGTTCGAGACCATTCTGGAAGGTTGTATACCGTATGCTTAGAAAAAAAAAGTTTCGATTAAAAAATTTCAGTTCGTCTAAAAACCACACAGACCCTCGAACCTCGACCCTTGAGAAAAATGGTCCCATGGAACTTTTTTATTTCCTGTATAATGCATGCAGTTTAGGATATCCTTTTCGACATTCATGAAAATTTCCCACGGGAAAACTGTCTACTTTTTCCTCGGCCTCAGCCGACGTCCGCCAGTCTCGCCGCCCTGGGGAGAGGGGTCCCCCGCCTGCCGCTCGTAAACGGCTCCTGTAAGTACGTCGTGCCCCATCAAGTCACCAGCCCATTTTCGCTTTTTCCACGAAGCGCCCTTCAAGAAACGGGTGATGTACGCCTGCCTCGTTGCATCAATGCCGTGGTAGATGCGGTTGTACTTCGCAGAATAATACTCGTGCTTCATGTATTCGCCTGGATTTTTTGGGTCCTCGAACACGTACTTCTGATCAGCTCGAGCCTGCAACGCGTTAATCAGCTTCTTGTACCCGTCTGGAATTTGGTAGTCGTACGTGCCGTACGTCTCTGCCGTCTTAAAACGTTGAATTATCATGCGGCGCTCGCTCGGAATGTATCCGTTCTCGTGTGGCTCGAGCTCGCTGATAGAACTGACGATGCGCATTTTGTCGTGGTCGTACCTGGTCGGTGGCAGTTTCTCGCCGGACAGGTAAATAAGACCCATCAAAGCGGCGTCAGACGTAGGGTCCTTTTTGTACTCGGCGGCGGCGATCCGCTGGAGCTGCTCGTACGTGTACCTCAGTGGCTTGCTCTCGGCCCTGTCGAATTTCCTGTCGAGATCGCCGACCTTCAGCTCATTGACTCGAGCAGCGTACGCGTCCGTCACGTCGCGTGGGAGCCTCTTCTCAGGTGGCATCATTCGATTCACCCCGTTTATCACTCCGAGCAAGTTCTTCTCGTTCTCCCTCCACGCATCCTCTTTCGAGTGTGCGAGCTTGCGTTTGGGTTCCGAGGTTTCGTGGACGACGCGCAGGACACGGGCGGTGTCTGCGAGGCAGTCGACTGATTCGTCCTGCGAGCACCCCATTTTGTCAAGGAGAACTCGCAGCCTGCCGATATACCCCTTCGCGGTTTTGCGCGTCGCCCCGCGCTCTCTCGAGGGCCTGCCAGGCTCGTGATGCTCTGGCCGGGAATCCGCTGCGGCGACGGCCTCGTCGAACGTCCAGTATCGTCCATCAGTAGGTCGCGCAGGCGGTTCCTCGTGGTGCGGTGGCTCCGGCGAGGGTGGAGAGGTCGCCTGCAAGCCGATTTTTTCCGCGCACTCGGGGTTATTTGCGATCCATCGGTCACTGGGATTCCAGACGCCCTTCTTGACCTTGCTTTTCGCCGAGATGCAGTTCGTCTGGTCGCGGGCGATTGCTCGCCTCTTCGCCTGGGCCCGTCGCCATTGCTCGCGACGCTCCTCTACGGTCACCGTCATCTGATGACTGAACATGAGACAATTTTTTGGCTCGAGGCTTTTTATACCCTACGGGGTGGATCCTTGGGCGCCCTCGAGGCCGTTTCGGTTCGTGTCGTTTTTCCGTTTTGGAGGGTGAGCGCCCACGTGGACGCCTGCGATCGCCCACCAAGGCGAGGATGGCCAATCGGATTTCGGGGCTCATGTCGTGACAGGTGGACGGAATCGTGTCGTGGTGGCCTGCTTCTTGAAGGATCCTGACGACACGTTCTAGAGTTTTCTGCCCCAGTCGAGAACCCGAACAATATCGGAGGAGTGCTTGGGTGTCCAACACGTACTCCTTCTCGGCGCCTGCGTATCGTTTGATGGACGGAATATCCATAGTATATCATGTTCAGAGAAAATTATTTTATCGAGAGAAATGTATTGAAGTTTCGACGAAACATTTTTTTCGGGTCGCGCTGGTCGAAGTCGACAGCGAAGAAGTCGTGAGGATCGTCCTTGACGGCGTGGTCCCATAGCGCGAGAAACTCGTCCGGCGCCACAGCCCCCGCGCTCTCTTCCGCGATCTGTCGCGCGGCTCGATGGTCCTTCGTTCTGAACAGCGCAAGAAACGATATATTCGCTCGCACTGCTCGTGGTACGCCACCGCTCGTGTACGCCTGTGTCAGGAAAATCATGCTCGTGAGGAAGTGTCTGTGTTTGAACGCGAAAGCCGCAACAGCGTTTTTGCTAGAGCTCTGATAGAGGGCACTGCCTTGCATGTCGTCTATCAGAATGAGCGACGAAGGAGGACCGTGCTCGAACCTTGTCGCAGGTTTATCCCAGTTCATTGCATCAAGGCGTAGGTACATGGAGAGGTCCATGAGTTCTGCGTTTTTTTTCCCATCCACGTATTCGCGTTTGAACGTTTCCCAGACCTTGAGATCGTCCTTGTACCTCTCGTATTCGTGGAGGTCAGACTTTATATGATCTATCATCCCATCGAATGCCAGGTTAGAGTAGACTTCCATCGTCATAGCTGGTTCCGGGAGCTCCTTGTATTTCGGCTCCGTGTGGGCACTCCCTGAAATGAGGTACAGCTTGTCGAATGAGTTGTTAGCAAAGTAAGCCTTCGCCATGTTGACTGCCGATGTAGTTTTCCCAGACCGTCGAGCTCCGCAGAAGTTTGCGATGAAATGAAGACTCGGCATATTCGGTGGAGCAGGACGCTGTGGGGCGTATCGTTGCTTGATGTCTTTGTTCTCAAGTGAATGAATTCGTCGCTCTTCGATGATAGCCATTATCATTCTGAAGACATTTTAATCGTCCAGACTAGCAAGGAGAGACGCGCGGATGGCGGCCATGCGCATCTCGTATGGCGTCATCGCGACAGGTGGCGGTGGTGGAGGTGGGAGCTGTCGGGTCTTGATCGGGGGTGGCGGAGAGTCCGGCTCTGTCTCCTTGGGCTTTCGACCCCGTCTTGGTTTTGGCGTGTCGGCGGGGGTTGAGGCGACGGAATCTTCAGCGAGAAGGCGTTCAATCCGCGATTTGTTGCGGCTTCTTGCAGCTCGAGTTCGACTAGCCTTTGCCGCTGAATCTCCAATTCCTTTGCAAGGACCTTTCGTTTCGTTATCTCTGCCTCCTTTTCTTCGTTTCGTCTCTTCTCCCTCTCGGCTTTTGCGCGTTGCTGGTAAACCCTCATTTTGTCGCGAAGGGCTTTTTTCTGTTCATCATTCAGCGGTTGTCCCTTTCGAATTGTCTTGACCAGGTCAACCTGCTCTTCCCGCGTCTCGGCGAAGGTTTCGTCTTGGTAGCTCGTTGGGGTCTCTGAAGCCTCAGAGGCCATGTTTATATTCTAGGTAGATAATAAATGGTCGTTCTAACAACATTGAGCAGACCGACCAATCTCGCCACCGGGTTAACGCTCGACCCTGAAATGGAGGAGCGTGTTTCTAACATCGAAACAGACATAGATGGGCTTCAAGCTAGCGTGACGTTACTTCTTGGCATTTCACATCCATTCGATGAGTCACTCGTTGTCGACGGATTCAAAATTTTCTACCCGAGCCAGCCGACAAATGTGCGACTCGGAGACAATTACGACGACGAGACCGCAAGCGACCCATCGGAACTTGCTTACAGTCTCGTCGTGAATGGGTATTCCTATTTTAAATCAGGGACTACTTTAGTCGACGATCTCACTCTAAATGAACCTTACCTTACGGCGAAAGTGGGAGCGACCCAGTACCACGTCTTCGACTTTAGCCCTGATACGTTGCTAGACCCTGGTGGCAGAGTCCTGACCCGCGCGCAATTGGACTACCTTTTTGACCAACACGGGGTAGGCAAAACGTCGATAGCTAACTTGAACGGGGATTTCGTCCTCCATCTCGAAGACGGGACGACCGTGTCGCACCAAAACGCGTTCAACGTCATCAATGACCAGGATGTGCGAGTCCAGCTGCCCTACAACGTTACGAATGGCGACGCGAGTGGAATCTGTAAGTTTACCTATCGCGACTACCACACGACCCAGGCGCGCACGGGGGAGAGCGTTGTGGACGGAGAGGTAGGATATCCATACTTTTCCGACTCTTTCTATGGTCTCGGCGGATCTCGATTTAACGGCCTCCCTCTCCGCGTGGAGTTGTTGTCTTTCGCCACGATTCGCGACGACAACCGCCGCCTTCCACTAACTGGGAGATCCTTCACCATCACGCGTACATACTCGCCACTGACGGACTGGCGAATGGGTCCGATTGACCCTGTGAACGCACTCTACTGGAGCACCAATCCAACCACCGCTAATTGGGAGGTCGTAGAGGGAACGACCCTCAAACAGGGCATAAAGATGACGACCCCCTTCGCATACCAACGCAAACTCCCCATCAGGTGGTACATGAATTCCACCCAGCTCACGCCGACCACTCCGACCATCGGCGGAGTCTCCCTCTCGCAAAACGGGGGACTGCGCGGGGAAGACGCCGTAATCACCGCGCCAGTCGCGGCAGATAGTAACAAGTATATGAACTACGAGATAGACGTCTACAACGACTCGACCCTCACCTCCTACACCACCCACAAAGGAGGGGTGATGGTATGCGTTTCAAAAATGAGCCAACTGCACTCCGGCATCCGGACACCAAGTTCCTACATTTCATATCTAAATCCTGTAAAAATCGCGATCAACGGCGTCTACGCGGACCATGATGTGGGGTGGGGAAAGTCGTTGCCTCCTCTCACCGGTTTTCATCTGTTGGCGAACGGAGTATCTCAAGGGGCCTTGGATGGGACGTTGAAGACAACGACGTTTCAAAATCCATCCGAAGGCGATGATGTAGAACTCAGATACAGGATCGTAACCGTAAAGGACTCGCCAAACCTGTCAGGAGAGACCGTGGAGATAGACGGCCCCGCTACGACGCTCCATTCTCTAGAATCATTCTCGCGCCACTCCGTGACCACGCTGCAAGCAGAAGCTTCGAAATACTACTTTGAAGGGTCTCCCGAAAAATTCTTTTTTGTAAAAACAGCCACTCCGGCACCAAGCAAATGTGTTGTTTTTTCAGAGCAGCTCATCGACGGCCCATTTCTATTGTGTTTTCGGCTATATTTGGGCAGCAACGATGCTTTCGTCTCGTTTGCAGAAAATACTATGTCTTTGACGAATAAATATCACCCGGCCACGACAGATGCCCATCAGAATTGGAGAAATGCGGCTACGACGCATTGGGGTATGCTGGGTATCAATCTGCACCATAGTGACTATGCACTCGACCTGTTTGACAATCTGAAGTCGAAGGTTCGATACACGTTAAACTCATCATGGAGACAACAAAACAGCTACTGGGTGGCATTTCGAAGAAAATCGGATGGGAAGGTGGAGCGTTATATATCCAAAACAACTCCTCAAGAACTTAGTGACATGACTAAAATCTCAAACTCGTCCGGTATATTTACAACCACTCCTACAGACATTCTTGACCCGTACATTCCGATGCCCCTCCGACCAGTCTTCCACTTGAGCGGAGAGTACCACGGCGCGTATGTCTGGCCAATCAAAGATGACCTACAAGACATAGAGTTCGACTCTCTAAAAACCAACAACCCATCCGGATCGTACACAGCCGTCGGAGACGTGTTGGAGCTGCGTCACAGGTCCACCTCGTCGAGGAATTGTAGCATTTTTGGCAAATATAGCGTCACAAAACCCGTACCGGGTGTGGCGGATACTTGGTTTAAGGAGCTAACACTCACGAATGAGAGTGTCATCCGCACGGTTGTTAAGTGTCCCGATGTTCAATACGGCGTGCAAATGAACCAATATACTGCCAAAATATATGGGATTCTACCAGCTCGTCAGTCGGTAAGGAAGTTTTATGTAAGACTTGGATTTTCAAACACCAAGTTGAGCAATGATCCGTTGCTTATCAGCGTAGTCGTTGGAGAAGCGTGGACTGGCGGTTTTTCTACAACGACAATATCAAAATCCTCGTCGTACGTTGACATAACCTGTGATCATATTTCACTGGTTGATCCTCCAGTTACTGGTATGATCCATTTGGCGACCGTGACGTTCCAGGTATTAGATCCAACAGTATCTGGCCCGACCCCGCTTTTATTTGCTTCTAGCCTAAGCTACTATTATGGTTCAAGCCTGTCGTCAATTGGCGGCAATCACGGGATGGACGTGGCCCTGTATGAAGATGTCCGAGAAACTAGGCGTATATCGCACACGATATTGGAAGCAGATTCTTTGGTCGGTCTGAGGCAGCCCATATACGACTACCCGCTTCCGCAATTTTGGCACGGCGCCCCTGTGGCCGTGATGTCTTTCCACGACCCGGCCACACAATCGGAACTAACTCTTCCGACCGCGTTGACCAATATCCTTGTCAGGTTAACATTTGATAACAACCCACCAACGATTCTCGACATATCAAACCCATATCGCTTAACGGCTAGCGGCCTGTCCGTCTGGCCGGTAAACGTTATAATTGGCAGCAACTGGAATGTTGTTTCAGGATACGAGGAGGATGACGGGGTGTTTGAAATCGCATTGCGGATTCCTCGCATCACCACTGACACGTCAACAAACATAGCACTCTCTACGGCGTTTTGCAAGTCGCGCGCTGGAAAAATGGCCGTGTCGACTAACAAGACCCTCACTTGGACGTTATAAAAATCTATGATTATATGCAGAAATGGCAAGGCGTCAGAAATCAGCACGGCGCCGTCCTTCAAGTAAAAGGGGAAAACCGAAGCGTAAGGTCGCACCCCAGTCGCAGGTGACCGCTTCATCGACCAACACCATTGTCATCCACAGCGCGCCGGTCCGAAGAGCGGTGAACAAAGGGAAGGTCGCAGAGGCGCGAGGGTTCAAGGATGCCCTTCTCATGGCGTCAGTGATGGCGAACTCTAGACCGGTCGCGTACCCCCCATTGTCCGCGTATGCCCAACCGGCCCCTGTCGCGCCGGCTCCCGAACCGGTTGTCGTCGATGAAGCAGTGGCGGCACCCCCGGAGCCTGCGGGTGTACCTGTCGGGAAACGAGTCCAGGTGGGAGGCGCGAGGTGGAAATGCCCACAACCCGGGTGTAAGAGCACGTTCGCAAACGAAAAAAACCTCCTGCTGCATCTCAGGAGGGTCCACAACACGGTCGTGGGAATTCCAAAAGAAGGCGCTGAAAAAAATCTCACAGAAGAGTAAACATGAGCAGCCCGCTGTTCACTGACGCCGAGATGCTCGAGATCTCTCAATGGATGACCCTCCATCCAAATGTCCCGCGAGAGTTCATTGAGGCAGCCATGCTCTACTGTAGAAGAAGCCACTCACAGGGAAGACAAGCGCGCCATGAAAAGGGCATCGGCGAAAATTGAGGAAGGCGTCGTCAAGGTTTTTGGGACAAACGAAATTACTTCTGAGCTATTGTCAGAAGAAGTGGCCGATGAAGGAGTTCATCCAGGAAACGCTGACACTCACTCTTCGCACGGAGAACCGAACTCGCGGGACGCTAGTGGATCCGGTATGGGACATCCCGGCGGGACTCCTTGACGATTATCACGACGTCGGGCTTACCCTCATGACCATCCCGTTTGAACAGACTCACATCAGCGAAGGAAACCGATACTTCACTGTCCGTTTGTCTGGCAGCGAGTCCCCTACGAAGGTGACCTTGCCGCTCGGCTCGTACACGACTATCGAAAACCGAAAAAACATAGAGGAAGCTTTGAAGGCGGTAGATCCTGGGTTCTCGGTCACGTACAACAGGGCGACTAGTCTTTTTACCGTGACAAATGCCACCGAGTTCTCTGTCGCGGTGGATGAGCCCACGGGCCGGGTGTTGGGGCTCATGGAAGGATCATATCCTTTCACAGGTGTCCTCGCTAGCAACCGGCCAGCAACGAATGGGAGACTGAGAATGGTGTATGTATACAGCGACATCGTTCGAGGAAACGTGATATCATCGTCGACAGGCACGGGATATGGAGGCCTTTTGGCCGTCTGTCCCAACATGTCGCAGTTCTTAGAACCCATTGTTTGGCAGGCAGCGACCCCTTTGTGGCAGCATCTCAAGGACTCTCCCAGCAACATCACGATCCGACTGCTCGACGAGGACGACGCTCCTATAACTGTCTACTCGGATTGGGCTCTTCAGCTCTCCTTCCGCATAAGCCCTCAGAAGGCGATGGGAATAGAGGCGAGGAAGATCGGGAGCGTTTTGAAGTATATGGCCCTTGACAGGACCGTCCAGCCACAAACCAGATTTATTTCTCAGCCATCTAGTACTATCGAGGACGATGAAAGTTAATTTTGGAGCAATCGGAAACGTGGCTAGACGCGTGGGAGAGTTTGCCGGCAACGCTATCAAGAGGGTCGGCGACGGGGCGGCCATCGTGTCAGCTGTCAAGAAAGCCGGGCACGTCGCTGGCGAAGTCATCTCAAAAATTGGCGACGGGGCGCGGGCTGCCAAACAGGCGGCGGGCATTGTCGATTCCGCGCTCGGACACATCCCATCCAACATGATCGCGAAGAGTACGCTGCTCGGGAAAGCGTACTCGGTCGCAAACACTGGTCTGAGCGCCTTGTCCAACCTCGAAAGACGGGTTGATGGAGCGAAGGTAAAAAATCCCATACTCGGCCAGCTTCTTCAGTAAAAATATCTCATTCGAATGTATACACAATCTATGGCTTCGGACAATTCCTGGTACTCGCGCGCTATCCCCAAGTCCATGCAATACCTCGTGAAGGCGCTGGGTCAGCACACGACTCAACGAGTCCATCTCAGCACCCTCTCAGCAAGCGACGGCATCAAACAAGGGTCTGTGGTCGCGGTCCGCCTCCCCACGTCCGGGTTCGTGGACTTGCACTCCTTCGCAATGTTTTTCACGGGGACCCCCACGACCACGGCGGGGTTCGCAAAGTTCCCCGCGTACACGTCCTCCATCATCAGGCGCCTCGAGGTACTGGCAGGAGGTCAGACCGTCGACAGCATCAACGACTACTCCCAGCTGTTCCATACGCTGCTCTCGGTGCACGGCGGTGTCGAGTACAATCTCGCGCAGGCTCCCGCTGGTTGGTCGAAGAATAACAACATCGTCATTGCTGATGCGGCTGGCGCTCTCACAAACAACGTGAAGGCAAACACCGCAGTGGACGGCGTCATTGACCACTTTTTGGGATTCCTGAGTGGCGAGCCTCGGATCGTGGATCTGAGTCTCTTCCCCCCCATCGAGATCCGAATCACACTCATGGACGGAGGGGTGATGCTTCCTAGCGTGGCGCAAGCAGCTGCTGCTGGTGGCATCGTGGCCGTTGAGCAGCGACAGGTGTTGGTTTCGAACTGAGCAACATCCACTTTAGCATCGACACGTACAGGTTCCAAGAAGATATCGTGGGCCAGATTTTCTCGTCCAGGCTTGCCGAGGGTGGAACTCTCTCCTTCAAGTGGCGGACGTGGCAGTCCACCAAACAGTCGCTCGGGACTCGCACTCCCTATGCCATCAAGGCGTCGCTGTCTTCCGCGTCCGCCAGCAAACTCCTGGCGATTCAGGTTGCTGCCGGCGCGGACGTGACCAACGCATCTGGCAATACGATGTTCAATCACATCGCGGATGGTATGACTTCCTACCAATACGACATCAACGGATCCAACCTAGCGCCTGGATACCGTACGAACGCAACGGAGGCGTGGATCAATCTGTTGTCCGCGTTCGGTGACCAAGGGAATGTTTTGTCCTGTGTCCGGAGGGCATGACTCCTACCACGTGGCTAAACAACAACTTCACGATGGCGTGTCACCTTAATATGCCGTGTGCCGGTCCAGAGTACATGAGCGGCCTTGACCTTCGTGGCACGGCATCGGTGGTCACGCTGCGAGTCGAGAAGGGAGCAACGGACTGCATTTCCTACATCTTCACGGAATGCGAATCAAAGATGGACATCGCTGCAGGCAGGCAGGCAGCCGTGTACCTCTAAAAAATATATACGTGTGTAATGACAAACGATGGACTACTTTCGAGACCCTAGCATCACAGCTAATCCGTTTAACAGGTTGAAGTTGATTTTTGACATTCCTGAAATGGCAGATTCTGGTCTGTCCATGACAATGCCAGCTAGACGAGCATTGCCCCTTCTCCCCACCTTCAAGTATCCGCTACCAAACTCTAAAAAATAATGTGACGATGATATTATATTAGCTCCATGTCGTTTGATTATGGTATTTGTCCTGCTTTGATTCGCAAGAAGCGCAAACCGGCAAGGACAGCGCCGTCAATCACGTTAACAACTACACACGGACTGTATCCTAGCGCGGTACCGATTACAATGACAGCAGCATTCAGCGAAACAGTCACCGGGTTCACCTTGGGTGATATCGTTGTCATAAATGGTACTGCATCTGGTTTAACGGGTAGCGGCGCCTCTTACACATTCTCTGTGACTCCAGCTGTAGCTTATTCACTGACAACAGTCACTGTTGGAGGGAACGCAGCAAGCAGCGTGCTAGGAACCGGCAACACCGCAGCAACTCCGTTAGTCTTCACGTATTCGCCACCTCCAACGGTAACCCTCGCGACGACCGCGGGCTTGACGCCATCCTCATCACCCGTGGACGTGACAGCCACGTTCAGCAGGTCGGTGACGGGGTTCGCGTTGGGCGATATCACCGTGACCAACGGGACCGCCGCCAACCTGACCGGAAGTGGGGCGTCGTACGCCTTCCAAGTGACGCCAACCATCCCAACACGAACGTTCAGCGTGGGCGCGGGCACTGTTGTGGACGCATCGACAGGGAACGCCAACGCGGCCTCTAACACACTGTCGTTCACGTACTCGGCAAATCCGTCGGTGACTCTTGCGTCCGGAACCCGACGGGTGCCATTTACCCAGTCACGGCCACTTTTAGCACGTCGGTCCGGGTTCGCATTGGGCGACATCGCCGTGACCAACGGAACCGCGTCCAACTTGCTGGGAAGTGGCGCCACGTACACATTCGATGTGACCCTACCATGTCGGACTTGACGACGGTAAGCGTGGGCGCGGGCACCGTGACGAGCGCAACGTCAGGGCTTGGAAACACAGCATCCAACACGCTGTCATTCACGTACTATTACAACCCGGCAACAGACCCCACTGTTCGCGTGGTACGATCCGTCCGACAGCGCCACGGTGTTCAGCGACACGACGGGGACTGCCGTCCATAGCGCAGCGAACGGGAATGTGATGCGGATGAACGACAAGGGGCCGAACGGGTACCACATGACTCAGGACACTTCCGCCAAATGTCCGACGTTGGCAACGACGGAACTGAACTCGAAACAATCCCTTCGCTTTATCAACTCGCGCGCGGGCTACTTAACGTCCGCAAGCACCTTTTGGGGGGCGATCGGGACCAACACGAGCATCCTCCTAGTCGCCAAACAGCTAACGACTGCGACGTATCCAGTAGTAGGGGGGTATACGGGTGTCAGAGGGTATATGCTTGGGTCGTCAAATAACAATAGTTATGTAGTAGTGTACCATCCAGATGTACAGGCCGTTGCCATCTTCCCTCCCAATAATGTATACGAACTCGTGTGCACCAGGGCGGAATTCTTCGACAACGTACCACACGTCATGGCGATTTCATGCAACAGCAGCACAAATGAGTTTGTCACCCGCTTCGATGGAAGAGCTGGTTATAATAGAATTGGATCGGACCCTACGACTGGTTCAGGAAATCTCTCTATCGGAGGAGAATCGAGCAACGCAAGTCGTGCCTTCGATGGGTGGATTGGCGAGATCCTAATCTACAACACCGCCAAAACGTCAGCGGAGCTTGAACGGATCCGCGGGTACCTCGTGGCCAAGTGGGGCACTCCCGCCACCATCCCAGCGTAGAAACTATTATCTCTTCCAATTTGTAATAAAGCAATGGAATACCCACCTATTATCAAATAGTGCTTGATTCCAATGCCTCTGAAAACGTGATTGACTCCACCACCGGGTTACGTCAATTTAGAATCAAACCAGACCCGAGGGCGCCCATCATTGACAGTACATGGCGTGGTGGTGTGCATTATGCCTACGTTGACGCAGTACCTTTTGATGAGGACCATGCTATTGTCGGGCTTGTTTCCCCGAGTTTCTCCGGTGGTGAGCATAACCAACAGGATTGCATTGTTTTATGCACAGAGACTGTCAATGCTGGATCAGACGGGGACATCTTTCTTACGCCATGATCAACGAACACGCGTTTTTTAACTTAAAGAACCCACACCTGTTCAGAAACGGAGGACATATTACGGTAGGAGCGTCGTACATTGACAGACTTGACGGAAACGAGAATCAATTCCCCCCGTTGCAGACGAATGGTTTTTTGTGCATCCTACGTTTTGAAAACATTCGCGGGTTCAATAAGTGCAATTGTCATGGCAAGTAATTTCTACGAATTATATATGGGTGGTTGCTTCAGAAAATTCACTCTCGTGGACACTCTAGAATCTTCGTTCAGGCGCTTGACAAGTGACCCAGTTGATTACTCGCACGCTTACGAGTCTTTTTACCTAAATTCACGTCCCAGAACTCGCCACGTGGTAGAGGCCACCTTAGACTTGCATCGCTCCGAAATTTAGCCAAGTTCGACACTTGTACAAGTCCAGCCACCTTCGCGTCCTGTCCAGGCCGTGCCAGCAGACGTAACGGACCTTGGCACATTGTGCACAAATAGGCAAAATCACGTGCAAGTCACGCATCTCACGTTGCCAAGCTCTCTGCCGGTAGCCATGGCTTCCCGAAACGCAGGGCCTTGCGAGAAGGCGTTGGCAATGCTTGGAAAAATCCTCGATAGGTCTCGAGGACGGCCAGACAAAGATATCTGACCAGCTCGCACACCTGACGCACAAGGTCTCCCTTCTTTCCGGAAACGAAGGTGCTGTTGGAGGCACCGGACCTACCTGCGAGGTCTTCAAGATTCACGACGCCGGATATGACGATGTCGACCGCAAGACGCCAAAAATTTGCGTCGAGTGGGTCTACGAGAGGAACGCGGCAAGGCCGAGGAAGGTCGAGGACCGTTGCGAGTGGATTCGCCTCGACCAAGCCGACGGATGCGTTAAGATGGTTGACGAATTCGTCGAATGGCTTCTCCAAGTCCAAGCGCCAGCCAGGCATTGCCCCCGTTACCCTCTACAAGGCATGGGAGGAGGCAAAGAAGGGTTTCGAGGACGCAAAGACCGCCACTTCCAATGGCAGGAAGAGGAGCCGCGAGGAAGCGTCAAGCTCCCACGCCATGGCGACAAGGAAGAACCCGCTCGAACGTTGTGAAGAGCCAGACTGGACACTCCAAGGACAAGGAGTAGATTGTCGTCTTGTTGACGACGGCAACGAGCTTGCCATTTCGCTCTTGTCGAGCTGATAACGAATGTAGAACGTGTTATATTTTTAATGAATTCGTTTATGCAGTATAAACGCGTCAATGTATGCTGAAAACAATTTTCATTTCGTCTCGAAATTGCAGTTCTAACTGGGTTTAAAAATCCAGAGTAAACCTCTCATGCATCGACGCATCGTATGGGATTCTTGCATAGGTCGTCCGAGTTTCCAGAGGTTACACAGAGTAATAAACCCCTAACACTCTGGCACACCCGCGTCGCCGGCCCCTCGCCGGGCGCCAACTCCCACGCCACTGCTCGACCCTCCAGCACCTTACTAAAATTTACTAAGCTAACTACGGGTTTTGGGTTTTCTGCGGGAAATTATGCAAGCCTGTGCATGCACTCTCACTCACATCGAATAAAACCCCATTTCCAACTGAAAAATATCAATTTAGTAGTAAATATAGTTTCCCACGAGAAAACACAGCAAGCCCTCACACCATCACCACCACCTGCAGTCCCGCCACTGCTTGGCAGTCCGCGCCCCCCGCTGCACCCCCGCTGGCCGGCCCCCATGGCCTTTCCCGTGGGAGATGGATTATTTGGTCATTTTTGCCAGTGGGAAACTACGTTTTCATAACCATTTGTCGTGGGAGACTATATTTACTAAGTTTTTTGGGGGTTTCTTTTTTTTGGGAAATTCAGGTGTGTTTTTGGTGGTGCACTGTAAGAGCACGTTCGCAAACGAAAAAAACCTCCTGCTGCATCTCAGGAGGGTCCACAAACACGGTCGTGGGAATTCCAAAGAAGGCGCTGAAAAAAAATCTCACAGAAGAGTAAACATGAGCAGCCGCTGTTCACTGACGCCGAGATGCTCGAATCTCTCAATGATGACCCTCCATCCAAATGTCCGCGAGAGTTCATTGAGGCAGCCAATGCTTACTGTAGAAGAAGCCACTCACAGGGAAGACAGGCGCGCCATTAAAAAAGCATCGGCGAAATTGAGGAGGGCGTCGTTAAGGTTTTGGGGACAAACGAAAATTACTTCTGAGCTATTGTCAGAAGAAGTGGCCGGATGAAAAGAGTTCATCAGGAAACGCTGACACTCACTCTCGCACGGAGGAAACCGAACTCGCGGGACGCTAGTGGATCCGGTATGGGACATCCGCGGTGGCTCCTTGACGATTATCACGACGTCGGGCTTACCCTCATGACCATCCCGTTTGAACAAACTCACATCAGCGAAGGAAACCGATACTTCACTGTGCGTTTGTCTGGCAGCGAGTCCCCTACGAAATGACCTTGCCGCTCGGTTCGTACACGACTATCGAAACCGAAAAAACATAGAGGACTTTTGAATGGCGGTAGATCCTTGTTCTCGGTCACGTACAACAGGGCGACTAGTCTTTTACCTGACAAATAGCCACCGAGTCTCCTGTCGCGGTGGATGAGCCACGGGCCGGTGTTTGGGGCTCATGGAAGATCATATCCTTTCACAGGTGTGCCTCGCTAGCAACCGGCCAGCAACGGAGGGAGACTGAGAATGGTGTATGTATACAGCGACATCGTTCGAGGAAACGTGATATCATCGTCGACAGGCACGGGATGGATGAGGCTTCTTGGCCGTCTTCCCAACATTCGCAGTTCTTAGAACCCTGTTTTTGGCAGGCAGCGACCCTTTGTGGCAGCATCTCAGGACTCTCCAGCAACATCCACGATCCGACTGCTCGACGAGGACGACGCTCCTATAACTGTCTACTCGGATTGGGCTTCAGCTCTCCTTCCGCACAACCAGCTCAGAACGGCGATGGGAATAGAGGCGAGGAAGTCGGAGAGTTTTGAAAGTATATGCCCTTTACAGGACCGTCCAGCCACAAACCAGATTTATTTCTCAGCCCATCTAGTACTCGAGGACGATGAAAGTTAATTTTGGAGCAATCGGAAACGTGGCTAGACGCGTGGGAGAGTTTGCGGCAACGCTATCGAAAGGGTCGGCGACGGGGCGGCCATCGGTCAAGCTGTCAAGAACGCGGGGCACGTCCGGCAGAGTCATCTCAAAAATTGCGCGAGCGGGGCGCGGGCTGCCAAACAGGGCGCGGCATTGTCGATTCTCCCGCTCGGACATCCCACTCCAAATGATCGCGAAGAGTACGCTCTTCGGAGAAGCGTACATCGGTCGCAACACTGGTCTGAGCGCCTTGTCCAACCTCGAAAGAGAGTGTTGATTGGAGGGAAGGTAAAATCCATACTCGGCCAGCTTCTTCAGTAAAAATATCTCATCGAATGTATATCACTATCTATGGCTTCGGACAATTCCTTGGTAGCTCGCGCGTTGCTACCCAACCCATGCACTACCTCGTTGAAGGCGCTGGGTCGAGCACACGACCTCAACGGTCCATCTCAGCACCTCTCGCAAAGCGACGGCATCAACAAGGGTCGTGTCGCGGCGTCCGCCTCCCCAGTCCGGGTTCGTGGGAAACTTGCACTGCCTTCGCAATGTTTTTCCACGGGACCCCACCGACCCACGGGGGAGTTCGCAAAGTTCCCGCCGTAACACGTCCTCCATATAGGCCCTCGAGGTACTGGCAGGAGGTCAGACGCGTCGGACAGCATCAACCGACTACTCCCAGCTGATCCATACCGCTGCTCTCCGGTGCCGAGCGGGGTTCGAGTCACAATCTCGCCAGGCTTCCCGCTGGTTGCTCGAAGAATAACAAATCAGTCATTGCTGATGCGCTGGCGCTTCACAAACAAGGTGAAGGCAAACACCGCAGTGGGGCGTCATTGACCACTTTTCGTGGGATTCCTGAGTGCGAGTCTCGGGACGTCGGATTCTGAGTCTCTTACCCCCCCATCGGTCACGAATCACACTCATGGACGGAGGGTTGGATGCTTCCGTACGCGTAGGCGCAGAAGCAGCTGACTGCTGGTTGGATCGTGGCCGTTGACGCAGGAGACGGGGTGTGGTGTTCGATGAGCAACATCCACTTGTGCTACGGAATCACGTAAGGTTCCAAGAAGATTCGTATGGGCCAGAATTTTTCTCGTCCAGGCTTGCCGAGGTGGCTGAACCTCTTTCCCTCAAGTTGGCGGACGTGGCAGTCCATCCAAACAGTCGCTCGGGACTCGACTCCTATGCCATCAAGGCGTCGCTGTCTTCGCGTCCGCCAGCAAACTCTGAGTCTGATTCACGTTGCTGCCGCACGCGCGGAACGTGACCAACGCATCTGGCAAATACGATGTTCAATCACATCGGCGGATGTTATGACTCCCTCCACATACGACAGTCTCAACGGAATCCAAACCTAGCGCCTGGATACCGTACGAACGCAAACGAGGCGTGGATCCAATCTGTTGTCCGCGTTCGGTGTTACCAGGGGAATGTCTTGTCCTGTCCGCGGAGGCTATGACTCCTACCACGTGGCAAAACAACAACTTCACCATGGTGTCACCTTAATATTGCCGTGTGCCGGTCCAGGTACTATGAGCGGCCTTGACCTCTGGTGGCACGGCAATCGGGTGGTCACGCTGCGAGTCAGAAGGCGAGCACGGACTTAGCCTATTTCCTACATCTTCACGGAATGCGAGATCAAAGATGGACCATCGCTGCAGGCAGCAGGCAGCCGTGGTACCTCTAAAAAATATTATGTGTCTAGTGACAAACGATGGACTACTTTCGAGACCCAGCATACAGCTAATCCGTTTACACAGGTTGAAGTCGTGATCTTCTGACATTCCAGAAATGGCAGTCTTGGTTTGTACCATGACTAATGCCAGCTAGACGAGCATTGCCCTTCTCCCCACCTTCAATACCGCTCCAAACTCTAAAAATAGTGTGACAATGTATTATATTAGGCTCCATGTCGTTTGATTATGGTAATTTGTCTTGCTTTGATTCGCGCAAGAAGCGCAAACCAGTAATAATAGCGCCGTCAACCACGCTCACAACCACACATTGGAACTGTACCTAGGCCCCGGGAAAGATCATGGGCGAGCCAGGGACGGTACCAATTACATGACACAACTTCAGCAAAACAGTCACTGGGCTTCACCTATGGGTGATATCGTTGTCATAAATGGTACTGAATCTGGTCTTAACGTGGTAGCTCGGCCCTTACACTCTCTGTGACTCCAGTGAGCTTATTCACTGCCAACAGTCACTGGTGGAGGGACGCAGCAAGTAGCGTGCTGAGGGAACCGGCATACACCGACCAGACACACTCCCGTTAGTCTTCACGCTATTCGCACATCTGCCAACGTAACCCTGCGACGCCGCGGGCTTGAGCGCATCACTCATCACCTGGACGTGACAGCACGTTCAGCAGGTCCGGTGACGGGAGGTTCGCCGTTGCGGCGATTCACCGTGACCAACGGGGACCGCCGCGACCTAGGGGCATGGCGGGGCGTGCGTACTCCTACCAGGTGACGCCCACGACCTCCAAACACCGCCACGTCATCAGGTGTGGGCGCGGGCACTGTCCTAGACGCATCGACAGGGAACGCCACGTCGGCCATCTAACGCGCTGTCGTCACATACTCGGCAAATCCCGACGGTGACTCTTGGTCCGGAATACCCAAATGGTGGGCCATTTATTACCGCAGTGACGGCACACCTTTGCAACGTCGGTTTACCGGGTCTCATTCGTTGGGCGGACACATCGCCGCTCACCACGGAACCGCGTCCACTTGCTTGGGAAGTGGCGCCACGTACTAACATTTTATGTAACCCCTACCGATTTCGGACTTGTGACGACGGTAGCGTGGTGCGCAGGTGCCGTGACGAGCGCAGACGTCAGGGCTTGGAACACGCAGCCGACGACGCTCGTCAAGCATCTGAACTGTCATGGTCCGTCGTATTACAACCCGCAACAGACCCCGCACGTTGCGTTGTCGGTGGTCGATGCCGTACGACAGTGCGCACGCGTGCTGCTCAGCGGCACTGGACGATGAGCACTGCCCGTCAATAGCGCGAGCAACTTGTCGTTCGAATTGTAATGCGGCCCATTACTTGACAGGCGACGACACAATCGGCAGCCGTTACGGAACGGGTACTTTTGCGAATTTCCGACCAAAAGTGAGTGCCCGTACGAGTCGATTGGCACTGACGGAACTGTAAACCCTCCCGTGAAAACAATGCCCTTCCCTCTTATCAAGTTGGAGAGCGCGGAGCACTTTACATCCGCGAAGCACCTTTTTGGGGTCGATCGGGACCATACGAGCATCCCTCCTATCGCCAAAACAGTAACGACTTTCGACGTTCTCAGTAGTAGGGGGTATACGGGTGTCAGAGGGCTTATGCTTGGTACGTCAAATAACATACATTGATTAGTCTACCACCAGATTACTAGGCCGTTGTCCATCTTCCCTCCAATAATGTATACGAACTCGGTGCACCAGGGCGAATTTCCGCAAGCTACCACACTCTGCGATTATGCATACAGCGCCAATGGTTTGTCCCCGTTCCATGAAGAGAGCGTTTCAAAAATGAGCCAACTGCACTCCGGCATCCGGACACCAAGTTCCTACATTTCATATCTAAATCCTGTAAAAATCGCGATCAACGGCGTCTACGCGGACCATGATGTGGGGTGGGGAAAGTCGTTGCCTCCTCTCACCGGTTTTCATCTGTTGGCGAACGGAGTATCTCAAGGGGCCTTGGATGGGACGTTGAAGACAACGACGTTTCAAAATCCATCCGAAGGCGATGATGTAGAACTCAGATACAGGATCGTAACCGTAAAGGACTCGCCAAACCTGTCAGGAGAGACCGTGGAGATAGACGGCCCCGCTACGACGCTCCATTCTCTAGAATCATTCTCGCGCCACTCCGTGACCACGCTGCAAGCAGAAGCTTCGAAATACTACTTTGAAGGGTCTCCCGAAAAATTCTTTTTTGTAAAAACAGCCACTCCGGCACCAAGCAAATGTGTTGTTTTTTCAGAGCAGCTCATCGACGGCCCATTTCTATTGTGTTTTCGGCTATATTTGGGCAGCAACGATGCTTTCGTCTCGTTTGCAGAAAATACTATGTCTTTGACGAATAAATATCACCCGGCCACGACAGATGCCCATCAGAATTGGAGAAATGCGGCTACGACGCATTGGGGTATGCTGGGTATCAATCTGCACCATAGTGACTATGCACTCGACCTGTTTGACAATCTGAAGTCGAAGGTTCGATACACGTTAAACTCATCATGGAGACAACAAAACAGCTACTGGGTGGCATTTCGAAGAAAATCGGATGGGAAGGTGGAGCGTTATATATCCAAAACAACTCCTCAAGAACTTAGTGACATGACTAAAATCTCAAACTCGTCCGGTATATTTACAACCACTCCTACAGACATTCTTGACCCGTACATTCCGATGCCCCTCCGACCAGTCTTCCACTTGAGCGGAGAGTACCACGGCGCGTATGTCTGGCCAATCAAAGATGACCTACAAGACATAGAGTTCGACTCTCTAAAAACCAACAACCCATCCGGATCGTACACAGCCGTCGGAGACGTGTTGGAGCTGCGTCACAGGTCCACCTCGTCGAGGAATTGTAGCATTTTTGGCAAATATAGCGTCACAAAACCCGTACCGGGTGTGGCGGATACTTGGTTTAAGGAGCTAACACTCACGAATGAGAGTGTCATCCGCACGGTTGTTAAGTGTCCCGATGTTCAATACGGCGTGCAAATGAACCAATATACTGCCAAAATATATGGGATTCTACCAGCTCGTCAGTCGGTAAGGAAGTTTTATGTAAGACTTGGATTTTCAAACACCAAGTTGAGCAATGATCCGTTGCTTATCAGCGTAGTCGTTGGAGAAGCGTGGACTGGCGGTTTTTCTACAACGACAATATCAAAATCCTCGTCGTACGTTGACATAACCTGTGATCATATTTCACTGGTTGATCCTCCAGTTACTGGTATGATCCATTTGGCGACCGTGACGTTCCAGGTATTAGATCCAACAGTATCTGGCCCGAGCCCGCTTTTATTTGCTTCTAGCCTAAGCTACTATTATGGTTCAAGCCTGTCGTCAATTGGCGGCAATCACGGGATGGACGTGGCCCTGTATGAAGATGTCCGAGAAACTAGGCGTATATCGCACACGATATTGGAAGCAGATTCTTTGGTCGGTCTGAGGCAGCCCATATACGACTACCCGCTTCCGCAATTTTGGCACGGCGCCCCTGTGGCCGTGATGTCTTTCCACGACCCGGCCACACAATCGGAACTAACTCTTCCGACCGCGTTGACCAATATCCTTGTCAGGTTAACATTTGATAACAACCCACCAACGATTCTCGACATATCAAACCCATATCGCTTAACGGCTAGCGGCCTGTCCGTCTGGCCGGTAAACGTTATAATTGGCAGCAACTGGAATGTTGTTTCAGGATACGAGGAGGATGACGGGGTGTTTGAAATCGCATTGCGGATTCCTCGCATCACCACTGACACGTCAACAAACATAGCTCTCTACGGCGTTTTGCAAGTCGCGCGCTGGAAAAATGGCCGTGTCGACTAACAAGACCCTCACTTGGACGTTATAAAAATCTATGATTATATGCAGAAATGGCAAGGCGTCAGAAATCAGCACGGCGCCGTCCTTCAAGTAAAAGGGGAAAACCGAAGCGTAAGGTCGCACCCCAGTCGCAGGTGACCGCTTCATCGACCAACACCATTGTCATCCACAGCGCGCCGGTCCGAAGAGCGGTGAACAAAGGGAAGGTCGCAGAGGCGCGAGGGTTCAAGGATGCCCTTCTCATGGCGTCAGTGATGGCGAACTCTAGACCGGTCGCGTACCCCCCATTGTCCGCGTATGCCCAACCGGCCCCTGTCGCGCCGGCTCCCGAACCGGTTGTCGTCGATGAAGCAGTGGCGGCACCCCCGGAGCCTGCGGGTGTACCTGTCGGGAAACGAGTCCAGGTGGGAGGCGCGAGGTGGAAATGCCCACAACCCGGGTGTAAGAGCACGTTCGCAAACGAAAAAAACCTCCTGCTGCATCTCAGGAGGGTCCACAACACGGTCGTGGGAATTCCAAAAGAAGGCGCTGAAAAAAATCTCACAGAAGAGTAAACATGAGCAGCCCGCTGTTCACTGACGCCGAGATGCTCGAGATCTCTCAATGGATGACCCTCCATCCAAATGTCCCACGAGAGTTCATTGAGGCAGCCATGCTCTACTGTAAGAAGAAGCCACTCACAGGGAAGACAAGGCGCGCCATGAAAAGGGCATCGGCGAAAATTGAGGAAGGCGTCGTCAAGGTTTTTGGGACAAACGAAATTACTTCTGAGCTATTGTCAGAAGAAGTGGCCGATGAAGGAGTTCATCCAGGAAACGCTGACACTCACTCTTCGCACGGAGAACCGAACTCGCGGGACGCTAGTGGATCCGGTATGGGACATCCCGGCGGGGCTCCTTGACGATTATCACGACGTCGGGCTTACCCTCATGACCATCCCGTTTGAACAGACTCACATCAGCGAAGGAAACCGATACTTCACTGTCCGTTTGTCTGGCAGCGAGTCCCCTACGAAGGTGACCTTGCCGCTCGGCTCGTACACGACTATCGAAAACCGAAAAAACATAGAGGAAGCTTTGAAGGCGGTAGATCCTGGGTTCTCGGTCACGTACAACAGGGCGACTAGTCTTTTTACCGTGACAAATGCCACCGAGTTCTCTGTCGCGGTGGATGAGCCCACGGGCCGGGTGTTGGGGCTCATGGAAGGATCATATCCTTTCACAGGTGTCCTCGCTAGCAACCGGCCAGCAACGAATGGGAGACTGAGAATGGTGTATGTATACAGCGACATCGTTCGAGGAAACGTGATATCATCGTCGACAGGCACGGGATATGGAGGCCTTTTGGCCGTCTGTCCCAACATGTCGCAGTTCTTAGAACCCATTGTTTGGCAGGCAGCGACCCCTTTGTGGCAGCATCTCAAGGACTCTCCCAGCAACATCACGATCCGACTGCTCGACGAGGACGACGCTCCTATAACTGTCTACTCGGATTGGGCTCTTCAGCTCTCCTTCCGCATAAGCCCTCAGAAGGCGATGGGAATAGAGGCGAGGAAGATCGGGAGCGTTTTGAAGTATATGGCCCTTGACAGGACCGTCCAGCCACAAACCAGATTTATTTCTCAGCCATCTAGTACTATCGAGGACGATGAAAGTTAATTTTGGAGCAATCGGAAACGTGGCTAGACGCGTGGGAGAGTTTGCCGGCAACGCTATCAAGAGGGTCGGCGACGGGGCGGCCATCGTGTCAGCTGTCAAGAAAGCCGGGCACGTCGCTGGCGAAGTCATCTCAAAAATTGGCGACGGGGCGCGGGCTGCCAAACAGGCGGCGGGCATTGTCGATTCCGCGCTCGGACACATCCCATCCAACATGATCGCGAAGAGTACGCTGCTCGGGAAAGCGTACTCGGTCGCAAACACTGGTCTGAGCGCCTTGTCCAACCTCGAAAGACGGGTTGATGGAGCGAAGGTAAAAAATCCCATACTCGGCCAGCTTCTTCAGTAAAAATATCTCATTCGAATGTATACACAATCTATGGCTTCGGACAATTCCTGGTACTCGCGCGCTATCCCCAAGTCCATGCAATACCTCGTGAAGGCGCTGGGTCAGCACACGACTCAACGAGTCCATCTCAGCACCCTCTCAGCAAGCGACGGCATCAAACAAGGGTCTGTGGTCGCGGTCCGCCTCCCCACGTCCGGGTTCGTGGACTTGCACTCCTTCGCAATGTTTTTCACGGGGACCCCCACGACCACGGCGGGGTTCGCAAAGTTCCCCGCGTACACGTCCTCCATCATCAGGCGCCTCGAGGTACTGGCAGGAGGTCAGACCGTCGACAGCATCAACGACTACTCCCAGCTGTTCCATACGCTGCTCTCGGTGCACGGCGGTGTCGAGTACAATCTCGCGCAGGCTCCCGCTGGTTGGTCGAAGAATAACAACATCGTCATTGCTGATGCGGCTGGCGCTCTCACAAACAACGTGAAGGCAAACACCGCAGTGGACGGCGTCATTGACCACTTTTTGGGATTCCTGAGCGGCGAGCCTCGGATCGTGGATCTGAGTCTCTTCCCCCCCATCGAGATCCGAATCACACTCATGGACGGAGGGGTGATGCTCCTAGCGTGGCGCAGCAGCTGCTGCTGGTGGCATCGTGGCCGTTGACGCAGCGACAGGTTGGTTTCGAACTGAGCAACATCCACTTTAGCATCGACACGTACAGGTTCCAAGAAGATATCGTGGGCCAGATTTTCTCGTCCAGGCTTGCCGAGGGTGGAACTCTCTCCTTCAAGTGGCGGACGTGGCAGTCCACCAAACAGTCGCTCGGGACTCGCACTCCCTATGCCATCAAGGCGTCGCTGTCTTCCGCGTCCGCCAGCAAACTCCTGGCGATTCAGGTTGCTGCCGGCGCGGACGTGACCAACGCATCTGGCAATACGATGTTCAATCACATCGCGGATGGTATGACTTCCTACCAATACGACATCAACGGATCCAACCTGGCGCCTGGATACCGTACGAACGCAACGAGGCGTGGATCAATCTGTTGTCCGCGTTCGGTGACCAAGGGAATGTTTTGTCCTGTGTCCGTGAGGGCATGACTCCTACCACGTGGCTAAACAACAACTTCACGATGGCGTGTCACCTTAATATGCCGTGTGCCGGTCCAGAGTACATGAGCGGCCTTGACCTTCGTGGCACGGCATCGGTGGTCACGCTGCGAGTCGAGAAGGGAGCAACGGACTGCATTTCCTACATCTTCACGGAATGCGAATCAAAGATGGACATCGCTGCAGGCAGGCAGGCAGCCGTGTACCTCTAAAAAATATATACGTGTGTAATGACAAACGATGGACTACTTTCGAGACCCTAGCATCACAGCTAATCCGTTTAACAGGTTGAAGTTGATTTTTGACATTCCTGAAATGGCAGATTCTGGTCTGTCCATGACAATGCCAGCTAGACGAGCATTGCCCCTTCTCCCCACCTTCAAGTATCCGCTACCAAACTCTAAAAAATAATGTGACGATGATATTATATTAGCTCCATGTCGTTTGATTATGGTATTTGTCCTGCTTTGATTCGCAAGAAGCGCAAACCAGCAAGGACAGCGCCGTCAATCACGTTAACAACACACACGGACTGTATCCTAGCGCGGTACCAATTACAATGACAGCAGCATTCAGCGAAACAGTCACCGGGTTCACCTTGGGTGATATCGTTGTCATAAATGGTACTGCATCTGGTTTAACGGGTAGCGGCGCCTCTTACACATTCTCTGTGACTCCAGCTGTAGCTTATTCACTGACAACAGTCACTGTTGGAGGGAACGCAGCAAGTAGCGTGCTAGGAACCGGCAACACCGCAGCAACTCCGTTAGTCTTCACGTATTCGCCACCTCCAACGGTAACCCTCGCGACGACCGCGGGCTTGACGCCATCCTCATCACCCGTGGACGTGACAGCCACGTTCAGCAGGTCGGTGACGGGGTTCGCGTTGGGCGATATCACCGTGACCAACGGGACCGCCGCCAACCTGACCGGCAGCGGGGCGTCGTACTCCTTCCAGGTGACGCCCACGACCTCCAACACCGCCACGTTCATCAGTGTGGGCGCGGGCACTGTCCTGGACGCATCGACAGGGAACGCCAACGCGGCCTCTAACGCGCTGTCGTTCACATACTCGGCAAATCCGACGGTGACTCTTGCGTCCGGAACCCCAATGGGTGCCATTTACCCAGTGACGGCCACCTTTAGCACGTCGGTTACCGGGTTCGCATTGGGCGACATCGCCGTCACCAACGGAACCGCGTCCAACTTGCTGGGAAGTGGCGCCACGTACACATTTTATGTAACCCCTACCATGTCGGACTTTGTGACGACGGTAAGCGTGGGCGCGGGCACCGTGACGAGCGCAACGTCAGGGCTTGGAAACACAGCATCCAACACGCTGTCATTCACGTACTATTACAACCCGGCAACAGACCCCGCACTGTTCGCGTGGTACGATCCGTCCGACAGCGCCACGGTGTTCAGCGACACGACGGGGACTGCCGTCCATAGCGCAGCGAACGGGAATGTGATGCGGATGAACGACAAGGGGCCGAACGGGTACCACATGACTCAGGACACTTCCGCCAAATGTCCGACGTTGGCAACGACGGAACTGAACTCGAAACAATCCCTTCGCTTTATCAACTCGCGCGCGGGCTACTTAACGTCCGCAAGCACCTTTTGGGGGGCGATCGGGACCAACACGAGCATCCTCCTAGTCGCCAAACAGCTAACGACTGCGACGTATCCAGTAGTAGGGGGGTATACGGGTGTCAGAGGGTATATGCTTGGGTCGTCAAATAACAATAGTTATGTAGTAGTGTACCATCCAGATGTACAGGCCGTTGCCATCTTCCCTCCCAATAATGTATACGAACTCGTGTGCACCAGGGCGGAATTCTTCGACAACGTACCACACGTCATGGCGATTTCATGCAACAGCAGCACAAATGAGTTTGTCACCCGCTTCGATGGAAGAGCTGGTTATAATAGAATTGGATCGGACCCTACGACTGGTTCAGGAAATCTCTCTATCGGAGGAGAATCGAGCAACGCAAGTCGTGCCTTCGATGGGTGGATTGGCGAGATCCTAATCTACAACACCGCCAAAACGTCAGCGGAGCTTGAACGGATCCGCGGGTACCTCGTGGCCAAGTGGGGCACTCCCGCCACCATCCCAGCGTAGAAACTATTATCTCTTCCAATTTGTAATAAAGCAATGGAATACCCCACCTATTATCAAATAGTGCTTGATTCCAATGCCTCTGAAAACGTGATTGACTCCACCACCGGGTTACGTCAATTTAGAATCAAACCAGACCCGAGGGCGCCCATCATTGACAGTACATGGCGTGGTGGTGTGCATTATGCCTACGTTGACGCAGTACCTTTTGATGAGGACCATGCTATTGTCGGGCTTGTTTCCCCGAGTTTCTCCGGTGGTGAGCATAACCAACAGGATTGCATTGTTTTATGCACAGAGACTGTCAATGCTGGATCAGACGGGGACATCTTTTCTTACGCCATGATCAACGAACACGCGTTTTTTAACTTAAAGAACCCACACCTGTTCAGAAACGGAGGACATATTACGGTAGGAGCGTCGTACATTGACAGACTTGACGGAAACGAGACTCAATTCCCCCGTTGCAGACGAATGGTTTTTTGTGCATCCTACGTTTTGAAAAGATTCGCGGGTTCAACAAGTGCAATTGTCATGGCAAGTAATTTCTACGAATATATATGGGTGGTTGCTTCGGAAAATTCACTCTCGTGGACACTCTAGAATCTTCGTTCAGGCGCTTGACAAGTGACCCAGTTGATTACTCGCACGCTTACGAGTCTTTTTACCTAAATTCACGTCCCAGAACTCGCCACGTGGTAGAGGCCACCTTAGACTTGCATCGCTCCGAAATTTAGCCAAGTTCGACACTTGTACAAGTCCAGCCACCTTCGCGTCCTGTCCAGGCCGTGCCAGCAGCCGTAACGGACCTTGGCACATTGTGCACAAATAGGCAAAATCACGTGCAAGTCACGCATCTCACGTTGCCAAGCTCTCTGCCGGTAGCCATGGCTTCCCGAAACGCAGGGCCTTGCGAGAAGGCGTTGGCAATGCTTGGAAAAATCCTCGATGGTCTCGAGGACGGCCAGACAAAGATATCTGACCAGCTCGCACACCTGACGCACAAGGTCTCCCTTCTTTCCGGAAACGAAGGTGCTGTTGGAGGCACCGGACCTACCTGCGAGGTCTTCAAGATTCACGACGCCGGATATGACGATGTCGACCGCAAGACGCCAAAAATTTGCGTCGAGTGGGTCTACGAGAGGAACGCGGCAAGGCCGAGGAAGGTCGAGGACCGCTGCGAGTGGATTCGCCTCGACCAAGCCGACGGATGCGTTAAGATGGTCGACGAATTCGTCGATGGCTTCTCCAAGTCCAAGCGCCAGCCAGGCATTGCCCCCGTTACCCTCTACAAGGCATGGGAGGAGGCAAAGAAGGGTTTCGAGGACGCAAAGACCGCCACTTCCAATGGCAGGAAGAGGAGCCGCGAGGGAGCGTCAAGCTCCCACGGCCATGGCGACAAGAAGAACTCCGCCTCGTACGTGAAGAGCCTGACTGGACACTCCAAGGACAAGGAGTAGATTGTCGTCTTGTTGACGACGGCAACGAGCTTGCCATTTCGCTCTTGTCGAGCTGATAACGAATGTAAACGTGTTATATTTTTTAATGAATTCGTTTATGCAGTATAAAACGCGTCAATGTATGCTGAAAACAATTT
This sequence comes from Mesostigma viride, assembly GCA_009746045.1. Lineage (NCBI taxonomy): Eukaryota > Viridiplantae > Streptophyta > Mesostigmatophyceae > Mesostigmatales > Mesostigmataceae > Mesostigma > Mesostigma viride. The sequence continues at coordinate 4,502,396 of RPFO01000072.1, forward strand.
TCATTTCGTCTCGAATTGCAGTTCTAACTGCGGGTTTAAAAAGTAGAGTAAACCTCTCATGCATCGACGCAGGTCGTGTGGGATTCTTGCATAGGTCGTCCGAGTTTCCAGAGGTTACACAGAGTAATAAACCCTAACACTCTGCACACCCCGCCGCGCGGCCCTCGCCGGGGCCGCCAACTCCCACGCACTGCTCGACCCTCCAGCACCTTACTAAATTTACTAAGCTAACTACGGGTTTTGGGTTTTCTTTGCGGGAAATTATGCAAGCCTGTGCATGCACTCTCACTCACATCGAATAAAACCTCCATTTCCAACTGAAAATATCAATTTAGTAGTAAATATAGTTTCCCACGAGAAAACACAGCAAGCCCTCACACCATCACCACCACCTGGCAGTCCCGCCACTGCTTGGCAGTCCGCGCCCCCCCGCTGCACCCCCGCTGGCCGCCCCCCATGGCCTTTCCCGTGGGAGATGGATTTATTGGTCATTTTGCCGTGGGAAACTACGTTTTCATAACCATTTGTCGTGGGAGACTATATTTACTAAGTTTTTTGGGGGTTCTTTTTTTGGGAAATTCAGGTGTGTTTTTGGTGGTGCACACCTGAATTAATTTCCTAGGAATAAAACCCAAAACCCATAGTAAACTTAGTAAACATAGTCTCCCACGGGAAATGACTTAGTCCCATATCCCACACGCCTCACCCTCTTATGGCATGGTGGGACTGGATGTCACAACCTTGACCTCATGGCAGGTGGCTTGAATTTCCTAGAAAAAAAACCCAAAACCCATAGTAAACTTAGTAAATTTAGTCACCCTGGGATGCCAGCATAAGAGTCTACCACCATGGTCACTATAAGGTCACTATAGCTACCCTGTACCACACAGCACCTGTAGCACCTTGACCTCATGGCAGCTGGCTTGAATTTCCTAGAAAAAAAACCAAAAACCCATAGTAAACTTAGTAAATTTAGTCACAGTGGGAGGGTGATAGCCAGGGTGGGGGGATGCCGTGGGTGTCTGGAGACGGTGTTAGGGTTTAGGGTTTAGGGTTTAGGGTTTAGGGTTTAGGGTGATACCCCACCCCAGGCCGCGGTCACTATAGGGTCACTATAGGGGTGGCAGATGCCAGCATAAGGCTGGTGCCCTTCTGTGAGCCGCGATGACGGAATGATGACGGAATGATGATGGAAGCTACTTAATTAATTAATTATATCACGTCACGTGTATAATTAATTAATAAACTATGTGCTGTGTGCTAGATCAGCGCTCCTATGCATTCATGATAGGGGATGGGATGTACGTGATGAAGATGGGATGTACATGCACCCCTGCTGCTCCAAAATAAGACCTTGTAGTGACTCAAGTGTCCAAGCAGGGTGACAACAGCTGAATAGCAGAGCCACTTTTGATACTGCGATAATCTACAAGCCAGTGCCAAAGGATGTCGAACAGATGCAAGGTCAATGGAAAATTCTAATGCCCGTAAAATACAGACTAACAGCAAGTAAAGCCACTGCCATCTCCCGCACGACAAAAACAAGGATGGACACCAACAGGAAGCAGGCAACTTGTGGTTTCATTATATGAGGATACCATTGCTGCCAATTCAAACATAAGTTTGCATGGAAACGCACACATCACCACATTCATCAATTTGAAGCTCACGTCTTCATTTGTCGGGCCTTGTTTAAACAGGCATCAGGCAATAAATCACAGCTTCCCCGCAGCCCTGAGCTTGCCGCTGCGGCTCCCACTGGTTATGACGATCGCTAATCAAAGCCGGCCGCATGAAGCATGACCTAAATATATCCTTGTGTCAATCCGCCCTCAAAGCTTTTCTACCGCCCGCAACTTGGCGCTGCGGCTCCGCGGGTTCCCCGCCGTCTCCTCCTCTGTCGCGACGATCGGCCGCTTGGTCAGGATCCTTACACTGGCACCCGCGCCACCTGGCACCCGTGTGTCCACGTCCGATGCTGACGTCGACACGTGCAACCGGCCACGTCCACCGCCGCTGTCGCCGCTACCGCCGTCCCCATCACCATCCTCCTCGTCATCACCATCGTAATTGCCATCATCCTCATCTTCAAAAGGGTCCTGAGCATTCCTGGCTCCAGCCCCGCGCTGGTTCCCCCGCCGTGACATCTCCTTCCCCCTCTGCAAAGGTGATCCCCTCCCTGTGACTGAGGGTGCTGATGCCGATGACGACGCGTCCCTTGGCGAGGGCCCCGACGCCAGCACCTGCAACGGCTCGAAGCGGGGGTCGTCCTCGCTGCCCATGCCCGCCGCGTCGCGGAACGCGTACTTCACGATGCGGTCCTCGAGGCTGTGGAAACTGATGATGGCCAAACGGCCGCCACCGCCGCATGACCACGTGGATACTTCGCCGGACACCGTGGATGCACCACCAACCCCACTGGTCCCATTAAATCGGTTCTCATCCTTGTCATTGTCATCATCGCCATCGCTATCATCACCATTATCGTCAGCAGCACGAGCATGGCTCCTCTTGCTCGCATGCTCCTGCTGGCCCCTTCCACTTGCATCCCGTGATGCACCATCATCGCCGTCCCTTCCAATGACCTGCTTTCCCTCCCCGTGCCCCATCCCCTCACCTGGTCCTACCCCCTCCCCTCGCTCCATCTTCACGGCCATGTGTCGCCGGCTCCTCTTGCGCTTGCCCCTCGCCCCCTCCTCCTCCCCATCCCCCCGCTGCTGCTGCTCCCCCACTCCCCCCCGCCACCTATCCCTCGCCCCAGCCTCTCTCTCCCCCCTGCCAGCAACCGACTCCACCCCCCCCACCCCGGCCCTCAGCAGCCTCACCCCCTGTGGTATCACCCTGGCTAACGATGCCAGCTCGTCATTCACTGCGATGCGTATCGCCTGAAACACCCGCGTGGCCGGGTGGATGCCCCGCCCCCGCCCGCCCTTGCCCCGCCCCCACCCGCCACCGCCGCCACCGATCGCCGCCACCAACTCGGCCGTGCTTCGAATCGGCCGCGCCGCCACCACCCGCGCCGCCACCTGGCGCCACCGCCGCTCCTCCCCGTACTCCCGAAACAGCCGCCCGAGCTCGCCTTCTCCCCACGTGTTCACAACATCCGCCGCGGACAACGGCCCGGAGGGGTCCATCCGCATGTCCACGGGGCCATCGCGCGCAAAGCTGAACCCACGGCCAGGGTCGTCCAGCTGCAGCGACGACACGCCCACGTCCAAAAGGATGCCATCCACAAGCGGCGCACCACCGCGGGTGCCAGCAGCACCGCCCTTGGCCCTCGTGCCCCTTGTGATGCTGGAGCCGCTATCATCCTCCCCGTCATCCTCCTCCCTGCCAGGGGCGGACAGCAGCGGCGGCAGCAGGCGCGCCAGCACGGCCTCCATGTCGCGGAAGTTGGCGCGCACCATGTGGATCTGGAGGCGGCGCGGGTGTGGAGACGTTCTAGGCTTCGCAAGGGCGACCCCTTCAGTCGTAATTGGAGAACCCTGGTTCGATTTTTCTGGCCCAGATTCCTGCCTAGAAATTACCGCGTCCGCCTCGGTCCCTCGTGCCGCCGTCTCCCGCGCCGCGACGACCGCGTCCAGCCGCCGGCGGGCCACCTGCAGCGCGACCGGGTCCATGTCGAAGCCGACGAAGACCTCCATCTCGGGGTGGTCCGCCACGATGGCGCTGGCGTGGCCGCCCATGCCCACCGTGCCGTCCACGAACACGCGCAGCTTGCGGCCGCGGAACAGGGAGACGACCTCGTCGAGGAGCACGGGGACGTGCGCGTCCTCTCCGACGACTTCGTCCGCCGATTTGCTGCGGATTCGCCCGGCGTCCGGCGTTGGCTTTGTTGCAGAGGCGACAGGGAGACATGGACGCGCCCAGCTGTGCACGGGATGGTAAGAATGGCTAACACCAAGCTCTTTTCTGAGCCGTCTTTGGAATTTGTGTGCAGAGGGGAGGCCGAGAGGCAGCCATGGACGCGGGCGTGGTTTCCCCACGCAATGATGCAGGGAGATGCTTGATACGCAGGGAAAGCGAACTGCGTTGACACAGGAAGACGTCATTAGCCTCAATCCCGACATTTCGAGAGCCATTACGTTAAATGTAGCAGCAACGCATGTCGACAGTCAATGCCAACGCGGGGGCAACCGCCGACTGTCCCCGTCAGTAAGAGGCCCCCTTGTTTCCTTTACTATCGGGTGCCGACCAACAATTAATCGGTGCATTTCGTCCGGGTTTAGACCAGGTTGAAGGCATACACAGGAATCATTTGAATTTCCCTTTACCAAGTACCAACCCAGGAACCAATGTGCATTTACGGCTGTAAACCTAGACGGCTACCCAAGTCCCCATATCCTGCCTCTATGTAGTTTGCTCTGGGTCGGTCAAAAACTCAAAATTATTGATTTTGCGGACAGTGACTGGCACTGGAAAGTGGAAACGTCAAATTATGCTGCTATCGGCTGCATCGGAATGAGCCGCGCGATGTTACGCCGCGCCGACGGCCGGCGCCAGTAGAAAACGGAAACTTGGGAACATCCAGCTTCCGGAAGCCAGGACTGGGTTTGAGTTTGGCGCGCAAAATTTTCCAAATAATTGCCGCGCGCGGCCGCGTGCGTAAATGGCCACGTCTTTTATATCTTCGTCACAGCGCACGGGCGGGTAGGACCAGCTAGCGAGTAGCGAGATATGTTTCGCGATATTATTTACATCAAAGCTCGCTCGCAGACGGTCGGTGGGAGCCGCTATTCGGGGTGAAGTCGGGCATGCATCAAGCGCGGTACCACATGAGCTTAACCTTCTCGGCGCTTGTCATGCAATTTCGGAAGAGAAATAAAGGTTTTGGTCAGGGCCCGTCGCTCGCGGGTCTTCGTGCATGGAAGAGCGTTTCTGTGCCGGTGCCAGCGTGTCGGCCGCCTGTGTGATCGAGAACAGTTGTCGTGCACCCTAGATCTGGCTCTAGTCTCGATTCAACGTTTTCCGTGGCGCTTTGAACGGGTCCACGGCAAATGAAAAGCACAACGCGAAGTGCGCGGCCTGCCGCGAGCAAGCGAGGCGCGCATCATTCTGGTGATCACCTGCTTGCATCCAACCGCCATGACCTGGACGAGGTAAGACAGCATTACAATTTGCGTTAGACTAGTTAGCACCAGCTTGCCTCACTGACGTGTGCACTGCTATTTTTATTTCTTCCTATGTTGCCCATCGTGGTTGACTACTTGTCGAAGGTACACAGCAAGCCTACACAGGCTATTCAGCTCGCGAAACGCAGAAATGATAGCGCTTGAGTAATCCTTCCTATATAATACCAGTCTGCGTAATCCCTTTTTTTTAGGAGCAAGGAGCCGAGTTTGCTGCAGAAGGCCGGAACAGTTGCCACATTCGGAACTGAGGGGAATTCGTCAGCCGCTTGTTAATCATTATTAATATGAATACGTGTGGGTAGTACTGTTTGCTGATTACGCTATCTCACTCCCGTCACCGCAACCCCACTCCCAATGGGAGTGGTCACTTGCTGAGTTTGCAGGCCCTCAACATAAGCCTGGCTATACTACCTCAGTAAGGCAGTAGTTAAATTGTTTCCATCTGTTTGCCCTTCAAAAATATCACATGTTACAGTTATGTGAACATCCTACTAACCCGGCCCCCACCATTCTCGCCACCTGTCTGCTGACGCCAAACTGCGTAATTCTTTGTTGATGGCTGACCAACCAACCAACCAAACCCCGATCCTCCAAATGCCCCCTTTGTATCCACAGATGGAGCAACATGGCTATGCCAAAAGGCCCTGCCTTCGCTCCCAGGGTCTTCCACCACCCTTGGCCGAGCCCGCCACCCCGCAAACCCAGCTGACAACACGCCAAATCACTCGGCAGCTGACCACTCGGCAGACGGCCCCTCGCCCGACCAACCCCCATGCCGCGAGCACACCTGACCCCCGCTCCGCCCCAGGCACCACCCTGGAAGTGCGCCCGCAGTCCTCGAGGTCTCATCCCTCGCTCCCTTCCACCAGGAAAACGAGACGCTGCGACGTAAAGATCGTTTCCGCAGCGCCACAGGGGAGGGGGGCAGGCCTTGGCAGCCACAGCCTTAACCGATGCAGCCTCGACAGCCAGAGCCTCGGAGGCCACGGGGAGTCCCCTGGGCACATGTCTGCGCTGCGCCACGAGAGGACGCCAAGTTGCGAGAGAAGGGGCGCCGCTGCAGCGCCCAGCGCGTGTGGGAAAGCTTTGCTGGCTGCGTCCACCAGGCGAAAAAGGCACTGCGATGCTGCCGCACCAGCCAACAGGGGGAATGCCGCACCAGTCAACAAGGGCGTTCCCGTGAGGGAAGTGCACGCTGAGCGAGCGGCGCGGGATGGGCATCACAAGAAAGCGGCACCAGAGGAGAGGGAGCGGGCCAGCGCAGGTGGGTGTCAGAGAGTGCTGCCATCTGAGAGGGGAGCGGCCAGCTTGGATGGAAGGGGAGGCGTGTGCATTGATCACAGGGGAGCCGCCAGCTTGGATGACCAACCCACCAGGATCACAAAGGAGAGGAGAGCGGCCAGCTTGGATGGAAGGGGGGCCGCCAGCTTTGATGATCTGGCGGCGGTGGCTGACGTGGGCGCGCTCGTGCTGGCCTGTATACCCCTGGCCGAACGTGTGCGGTTGCGCCACCTGTCCACCTCGCTGCGATGCTCGGTGGACGCCTCGCTGGCGTTGGTGCGCGGGCTGTGGGGGGAGGAGATCTCAGGCCTCGCACGCGCCGCCCTGTCGCCCCCCAGACCATCTCGTCCTCCCCTTTCGACTCCACCTCGTACTCCTCATAACAATCAGCAATCGACAATCAGCAACCACCTACATCTTCAGCAGCATCAGCACCAGCAGGATGGTCACTATAGGCCTGACCTGCCAGCTGTGCCCCCCTTCCTAAGCCCTGCGCAGCCAGGCTGCCGTCTGAGTGGCGCGTGCCCTCCCGTGGACTCGTGCCCTCCCCATGCTCCGCGCGCTGCCACCGCGGGGACCTGCTCCCCACCCGCTCTGGAGCCTGGTCAGAACGCTTGCGTGTGCGGGGGCGTGGGCCAGCATGCTGGGTGGCCGTGCGCCAGTGTCTCTGGTGTGAACGAGGTGCAGGGTACTGCCCCCGCGTGCTGTCCCGTTGCGGATGCGTCCCATGGGGACCACCCGCCAAGGAGAGCTTCCGAGAACGGGGGCACGAATAGCGTGGGGGGGACAAATGGTGGTGGCTGTGACCGCCGCCACAGCGGCATGCCCACGCCCCATGGTAACCAAGGCGGTGGCAGCCAACGCGTGGGGCGAGTCACGTCCCATGTCTCCCTGCACGGCCACGGCGGCAGTGGTAGTGGCAGCGCCCGCCCCATTAATACTGCCAGTAACCCCGACAATGGCTTCCTGCACGCGCACAATGGCGGTGGCCATCGTGGTGGCGCAAGCAGTAACGCCGGTGTCGGCAACGACGGTAATAACACGAATGATAGCCGCAGAGTTGGCCGTGGTGCCAATTATGATGGTGGTGGCGGTGGCAGGAATGTTGGTGCTGGCAGCCGTCTTGGTGGTGGCAGCGATGGAGATGCAGATCCCAGTGGGGGAGATCCCGACAACGGCGGCAGCGGTAATGACATCCGTGGCCGCAGCCCTCACGGCACCAGCACAACTGCCAGCTCACCCTCGTCATCCCCAGCGTCGTCACCGCACCAGTCCCCACCACAACACCCGCCGGCCGATTTTAACGCTGGCGTGGGCAGGGGGCATAACCCTAATACTGGCACCATCAGCGGGGGGGCCAACCCTAATGCTTGCATCGGCAGAGGAGGTGATTTCCATGGTGCTGCCGACCGGTCCGCGCTCGCCCCTATGCTGGCTACTATCACTGCCGGCTGCAACGCTGGCATCACAGGCAGGGCGGTTGTGCCCACTCCTGCGCTTGTTTCAGAGCCAAGCAGCCCTGCCTTGGGGAGCCTTGCACCATGCTCGTGCCCTCTGGTGTCCGCAGCAGCAGGGACCCTGGCCGCCCCGGCGGCAGTAGCCAAGGCAGCAGGGGCGCACGGCACCGCAGACGGTGGTGCAGGGCCATCATCACGGGTGCTGCCACGTGGTGTGTGGGAAAGCGGGACGGCCGCAACAGTGGCGGTGTCATCAGCTGTGACAAGAGGTGACACCCGTGCGTCTTCATGCGCGCCTGCCTTGGCAAGTGCCGCTCATGTTGTTGCGAACGCAGGCGGTGGTGTGAGCGCCAGCAGGGATACGGCAGCACACGCCCGCGCGGGTGCCAGTATCACTACCCACACAGACGCCGGCATGGCTGCTTGCGCGACAGAGTCCGAGGCTCATGCGCGCGCTGGCAGCGGTGTCCATGTGACCGCAGCCATCGGCATGGCTCCCGGCCACCATGCCGGCGCAGGTGCGCGGACGATGCCACCTAACCTCCAGTGTAGCAACGCCACCGCTGCGCGAATGCCTCCGGCCAGTGACGCTCTGCTGCCGTCGCTTCCAGTGCCGGAGCCCGTGACGCCTCCTTTCGCGATGCGGCCGACGCCGATACTCCCCAACGCACCCGTGCGGTACCTCCCACCCCGTGCTGATTCCGCCTCCCGTAACGAGGACTTTGCGTCCCGCGTGTCGGACAATAATGCCCCGCAGCCTGCTCCCTGGGGCATGCCCAAATACATGGCCAAGGACGCGGCCAATCGAATGGGGTTATCGGCCGGCAACCGATGCGTCGCGCAGGCGATATCCTGGCTGGCTGCCAGGTGTCGCAATCTGGAGCACGTATCGGTCATGCCAAAGGGGTGGGAGGACGACGGGAGCGGAGAGGTGCTGTGGAAGCTCGAGGGACCCAAGGCAGCGTGTGCGGGCGCTGAGGTGGCACCGCTGTGGGTGCTCACGGATGCTGTACTGGGCGAGCTGGCGAGGAGCTGCCCCCGGCTGATCTCGGTACGAAGGGGGGTGCGGGGGGCTGATGATTCTGTGTTGGTATGAAGGGGGGTGCGGCCGTGCGGGGGGCTGATGATTCTGTGTTGGCACGCATGTGCCGCAGTTGTAGGTCACGCGATGTAATTGACGGGCTGCTCTGGGTATAATTGGGGAGGAGGGGGGGGGGGGGAGAGGAGAAGGGGGATTTCGGGCTGGTAGAGAGGGGGACAGGGGGAAAGGGGAGGAAGGGGGAACAGGAACGGAGTGGGTGGGAGAAGTGAGGGAAGGAGGGAGGGGGGAAATGGGGGGGGGGAAAGGGGGGGGAGAGGTGGGGGACATGGGGTGGAAGAAGCGAGGGAAGGGGGGGGGGGGAGACAGAAGCAGGGATGGAATACTAGACGGGAAAGTTGAAAAGCTGATCATGTGTGAATCATGTCACCATGCATGTAATTCACAAATTTCTCTTCACATGTCTACTCATTTCGCTCACGAGTTTCTCTTCACATAAACATGTGTCTCCTCGTGTTGCGTGCACACTCCTCAACTCTTCTTGCAGCCCATGTGCATGGTATCGGTCAGCGCGTGTTGGCTCGTCTTCCTCCGCATCCAAGTACTAAATATATAATACTAGCAGCATATCGGCACGACATCTCCATGGCATCTACGGCCCTCTCCTAATGCTGGCTGCCACATCTACACACCTGCACAACTCCTATTTGTCTCCCTCTTCTAACGCAGGTGACTGCGCGCCACTGCCTGGGAGTGACCAATGCCTCGGTCTCACTTCTGGCAGCCCACACGCCCCGCTTGGTCCGCCTGGACTTGGCGCGATGCGCGTTTGTAGGGGATGCCAGCCTCGTGCGTATCGCCAAGGCATGCCCCTCCCTCCAGTACCTCGATGTGCGGGGCTGTGGGGTGCAGCTGCCGCCGCCGCTGCCGCAACCGCGGGCGGCCAACCGCCCCCTGTTCGCCCCGCGAAACACCAGGCTACGCCTTGCAACCCTCGCAAGTGGCGATGATGCAAGCCTCGCAAGTGACAATGCCACGGTGGGCGCGCATGTCGGCACGTCGGCTGTGAGAGACCACACCGAGGGTGCTGCCGTTACCGGCACTGGAAACGATTCCAACAACGCCACGATGGGCGCGGATAGTTCACGGCTCCTGGTGCAGTGTGCGGGGGTTAATGCCGGCATCGGCAGCTCCACCAACAGTGGCAATGACAATGCCAACGGTCGCGTAAGATTGCCAGTGGCCAGCACGGGGGACCGCATCAATACCGATAGCGAGGACAACAATGACGACGCTATTTTTAGCCACGACGGAGGGGGGGCCGTGACGGACGCTACCCTGCGGGCGCTCGCCCACCATTGCCCCCATCTCGCCCACCTCAACGTGGCCGAGTGCTGTGGCGTGACGGATGAGGGCCTGAGCGCGCTACTCCGGGGCTGCCCACAGCTCACGTGGGTCAACACGGCCCGCTGCTCCCTCGTGTCGGATGCCAGCGTTGCCTTGTTAGGGTCCGGCTGCTGCCCGCTGCTGGACCATGTCAACGTGGCGAGGACCCGTGTGGCGGATGCGGGCATAACCGCGCTGGCCCACGGCTGCCCCCGCTTGAGGACGCTGGTCGTCGAGATGTGTGACGGGGTGACGGACGCCAGCGTGGTCGTGCTGTCCCAGGGACCCTGCGCCAAGTCCCTGGAGGTCGTCGACCTCACGGGGTGCGAGCGCGTGTCGTCGCGCTCTGTGGCCGGCCTGCTGGGGGGGGACTGCCCCTTGCTAACCTCGCTCAGCGTGGGCGGCACCCGTGTGAGCGATGAGGCCATCACCTTGCTTGCCCAGGGGGGCTGCCCCGAGCTGACCACGCTCGATACCCGCCGATGCCACCGTGTCACGGATGCTGGCATTAGTGCGGCCGTGACTGGGTGCCCAAAGCTGCGGCACGTGATGGTGCGGAGCTGCCGAGGGGTGACGGATGTCGGGGTAAAAGATCTGGCCCTGCAGTGCCCCCAGCTGCGATACTTGAATCTGAGGAACTGCCGGTCGGTTTCAGACCAGGGCGTTCTGGCGCTAAGGGCAGGGTGTGAGGAGCTACGGTATTTGAACGTGGTGGGCTGCCCCTTGGTCACGGATGCCAGCAAGAGGATTATGACGTGTCAGGTGGACGATGCCCTGCCGCCGCCGTTCTGAGGACACGGGTGCAAGCCCATTGGTTTATAATGTTGGAGAGGATGGGACACCCAGCACATGCCTGAGGTGGGGGTGGGGGATGGTACCACAAGGATCGGACGAAACAGGCGCCCTCACCGCGTGTGTTCTGGCAATTACCGTTGCAAGGTTCGCATGAATTAATTAATTGATTAATTAATTAATTAATTAACATAACGTAGAAGGTGCTGCATTAAATTAAAAAATTAAATGTTTATTGTAACATGACTCCATGGGGAGATCATGTAGCATGTATACCCTTGCTTGATGGATGGAGGTGAGCGAAGCCGCGAAGCCTAACTAAGCTAACTCTAAGCTAATCTAGAAAATCCTAACTATTCTACTCAGCAAAGCGCCCCTTCCTCCTAAGGGCGGGGGGGGCTTGCCCACAGGGGATGGCGTGTGGGCCTGCAGACAATTGTCTGCCCCCTCTTCTTGTTCTGCATTGCAGTCAGTCCAAGCAAGAGAGAGGGAGGAAATGCGTTGTTCAAACTGGGCTGGGACCATGAGGTTGGCTGGCCAGCAACTTCTGTGCATAATAGTTCATGGCAGGTTTACCAATCTTTCTAGGAATGTCCTTGGGGCCAGGCCAGGTCAGGATATGCCGCCCTGGCTGGCCAAGCCGCTGAGGGCCGACCAGATCGAGCTAGGGCGGTGTCTACCTGACTGGTGCGAGCAATTAAGATGTCCTGCGAATTAATGCTATCCTAGGCTGCCTAATCTTGTCCGTAATGCGCAGCATACCCTTTTTTCGTAATGCGAGGTATACCCTTTGTTAGCCACGAGCCACGAGGTAGCCATGGCTGACGGCGGAGCTCATAACTTTCACGTTTGGGCACCGAATTCGGCTGTGAATATCACAATCGCTTCGTCTTTCTAAGACGCACACACTGATATAATTTTCCGAAGCTGTTACGCAATATATGACGAGCAAACGCTCATCACACGCAACGCAGCCTGGCGGCTGCGTTAGGCAATGAAAATACGTCTGCAGCTCCGGCTGTAGCTTCGCCCTCAGGTCCGGAAGGCAGCGGTGACACTAGTCGCGCACTGGTGATTGCCCAGCCCCCCGGCCTTGCCTCGCCATCTGCCTCGCCTGAGCCCAAGCGCAGTCGCCCTGCATGCCGAGCTGCACTGGGACGAGATCGCCTTCGACATCAACGCATATGGCTTCTGGAATCGAGGCCCCGGAGCCTTCATGGAAGACGTTTTTCGGCACGCAAGCCTCGCTTGTAGCCCTGTGCTCGCACCTCATCTCCCACAACCGCGGCCGCTGGCCAAACGGCATGCCCTGCAAACCCGCCGAAGAATAATAGCCGTGGGCTGCCTGGGGACAGTTGTTAAGGGAGAACTCCACAAGACACAAACAAATATAGTCTTCCCGCACGTAGGCCTCACGGGCGCAAACACCTGCACGTGCGTGTTTCTCAGACCAAGCCCACTGCAACATGGCTCTCAGGGATCGCGGCAGGTGCTATCGTGCGGGATGGTTATAATTATATTATCACGCAGGCTGACCTTGTTCATTGGATCTCTTATCTTGTTGATAACACCTTCATTTGTTTTGCGGGCAATGTATACCAGCAAGCTATCGGCATCCCTATGGGCACTAACTGTGCCGGGCTCCTTGCAAACCTCTATCTATACACTTATGAGCTTGCATTCATGGAGAATCTCATTGCCTCAAACGATGATGTTCTCATCAGGCGTTTTATCCATACATGTCGATACATTGATGATGTCATCGCTTTCGACAACCCGGCCTGATTTCGCAACCCATTTGTATATCACCGCTGGTCTGCCTGGAATCTACCCGCAAGCGTCCCTCACATTAAAGCTCACGTCGGAGGATACTCATTGCAATTACCTCGATCTTAACATTACCCATAACAAGAAGGGCTGGCGTACGGCTGTCTATGATAAGTGCAAGGATCCTAAATACCAGCAAATTCCTTTTATTCGTTACCCCGATATTCACAGTCTCCTTTCCCACACAGCAAAATATGGTGTTGTTCTTTCTCAGTTACATCGTTTTCCCCGTCTTTGTTCTTATCGTGTTGATTTCCGGTGAAATGGGTGTTAGTTTATTTCCATATAACAGTTAAGGTGACCCAGGTATGCCAAAAATAGCCTGAAATGCCTAGTTGTGCCTAAATTGGGGTGCCCGCATTAATAAGGCGCGCCCTGCGACCATGGTAGCCATTGTACTGAAGATATATCGTCATCCGGCATATAAGTGTAAAGACCTGGTTCATGCCCGGCCATGAGTGCATGGAAGACTTCCAGTGGGCTGGGGGTGTCATTGTTAGGGCCCGGGTCCCATACTTTGTGTTGTTCCGTCGCCAGGAGCCAGTAACGTCGCATGGCCAGGTTCCAAGAGGAGATAAACCGGCGAACCACGGCACCTCGCGTGTACGCGGCACGTAACGTGAATACGGTCTCGTTGCGAACTTAATTGCCATATGGTGTAAAGCATCGTCGTGCGTAGCCATATCCATGCCATCTGGTTGGCTCCGAGGCTCGCGTCCCGTAATCCCGTGATGCCGAAAATAACCGTAGATAGTGTGACGGTGGTGGGGGGAGCTGTAATAGCCATCCACTTGGCCCATATTCTGATCCACTTGGCCCATATACCCAGCAGCCATTGCCAAACCCCTGCGAGTTGGCAGTCCAGAAATCTGTGCTCAATTGTTTCATCTGAAAAGTTGCATAAGCACGCCGCCGCGTGGGAGTACCGATGGTGCAGTTGGGAGTTGACCCCGATGGCCCGATGCTTAAGCAGGTGCTGGACGTCGGTGGCCCGTTTGTCAACCAATGGGTGATCAACTGCCAAGGTGATGTTCTTGATCCAGGTGTAGCCCGGCCACTCGGGGTGCCAGCGCAGCAGTGTGAGCCAGTACGGCAATACGGCAATACGGCAAAACCTCGGCGTATTGCGTATTGCCGTATTATACGCGTATTATACGCGTATTATACGCCAAAAAAAAAAAAGTGGTTTTTTGACCGGAAAAGTGGATTTTCAATTAGGATAAAATATTCTAAGGTGTTTATCCCATGGGCGTGCCTCTCAAAAACTCTAGCTAATGTCTCAATCTTGATGAAAAACAATACAATGCACGTAGAGGTCGCCGGTAGCCGTTTGACACTCACTTGGTTGTCTCATCAATTGTATGAAGTGTAATTAATTAATTAATTAGTTAATTATCACGTGACTGCGTCACGTGGGTGCCAATACAAAGTAGAGGAACCTTCAACCCCTGTACACAATGAGAGGGAGGGAGGGCGCCCTAGCTTCTCTCACTGCCACCGCCCACCAGTCGGTGGGCAGGCCACATCGAGCGCTCTATCCACATCACGGGGCCGGGGCGCATCACTGTGGGACAACCATTATTAACGATACCAGAGGTAGGCTGAAGCATAGCTGATGCTGTACAAGAAAGGTGAAGTGGGCTCAACGGGCGTCTGCTAAGGCATAAGCAAATGGCCACGCTGAGCCATGGCTGGGCTAATGTGATTGCGTTCATGCCACTCTAAACCGTTGGGGCTACTCTAAGCCGTTGGGGCTAGATCAGTATACTATGCTCGAGAAATACATGGCAAGTCATGCTATAATGTAAAAGCTATGTCGATTGCCCTCTTCTAGACAGCTGGCTAGAATCTATTCTGGGGGAGCCCTAGGGGGTGTCGACAGTTTGTTGTTTACATAAAGGTCATGAAGTGTGATACTCATCCACTGCATGGTATATAGATTGCTAATTGAACTAATTCCTTATTACAACCATGAACTTATTGATAGGTATACGATTCGACCCAAAACCTTGATACAGTATGCAATAAAACGTGAACAGGATAGCACATACCAGATCAAAACCGCAGATTAATTACCTTCCTTGCTGGAGCTAGCCGGATGCCCACCTCATCGATGTAGCTGCGAGCCGCTTTCCTGGCCGTCGTCGCCAATAAAACATGTCAGCAATATATTTTACACATCTATCCGCGTACAAACGTATCGACTTATTTCCCGCCTAGTAACAGTTAGCACATGCACGGCGACCGACCTGGTCGCTGATCAAACGAGGTTGCTGCACCGAGCATAGGGTCGAGACATATCTGCGCACACCCAGGCGTTGCCTGCCAATGATATACGCTGTTTAGGACCTATGGATCATGCCTGCAAAATTGCAGTTCAAAATGTCAAGCCATGCTCCCATACCAGTCAGATTTCTGCACCTCCATGGCCGCGGAGGTCAACTGCAAATATTTATGCAAGTCGGTCTCGTTTTGCCATCGTTTACCCACGCCGTCAACTGGCAGAGATGACAAGCGGGACCAACCGTAGGCCCGTACTCCCCAAGTACGGTTCAGGCTGCGTACCTGCCTAGGTCAGCAACGCCAAAACTAGCTCTGGCGCCAAATTCCGGAGCCGGGCGCCGTATAATACGCGAAAAATACGTATTATGCGCCGTATTTGCGTTGAGAACGCAATACGGCGTATTTCTAGTACGTTAGTACGCCAAACCTCGCCGTATTGTATAATACGGCGTATTTACCGTATTATACGGCGTATTGGCGTACGCTGAGCGCAGGCGACCCGGGTGCATCCTGTGATTTTTATGTAGAAGTAGCCGGTATCCCCATGCAGTCTGCCGTGTACTCGAAAAGGTACTTCGTCATTGGGGTGCCGCCAGATGTGAGGACCCACCCAAATTCTAGCGGGTCTAGAGCAAGCGTGTCCAGGCGCCCCTTGCCAACATGCAGCCATGTGGTGTCGCGTATATCACTGTGGTGGGGTCCAGGGGTAACATGCACGCCTGTGACAGTGACCACGGGACCACTCGAATGCGGTGACATTGACATGCTGGAATGTACTAAGGCGTACGACGGATGTAATCAATTTGCCGAGAAGTCCTTGACCGTCGGGTGTCTCCTGGAGCAATTGTATGGTAACGCCCGTCGACGCGACCGCAACGATGCAGCCCTTATGTATGGACGTATCGTGATCCAGGTAATAGCTCACCCATTCCCCGATTTGTAGGGGTTTGCGCGGGGTTGTCATCAGGGTATGCCATCCTGCGGGGATTGCTTGTAGAAGGTTGTCCCAGGCTGGTCGGCTGGGCGTGTTTGCGATCCACGCGCGGATTTCCGTGTATGTCAGAATGCGATATCGGTCACCGTCAGCCGCGTATAAATCGATGATTCGCGTAACCGGCGGGTTGGCCGTCAAAAAGCCCTCATATGGGTTGCGGCCACTTAAAACACCAAACACATTATGCTCACTATCGCGCAGCAGATCATTGAAATATAATGGTTGGCGTGCCACCTCTTCCCGCGTGGTAGGGTGAGCAATTCTGTCCGGTTTTAGGTTCTTATAACCCTTCCACATACGTGCCCAGTACCATGATAAGCCTTTGTACGAAGTGAGCGCACATGTATTAACCCATGGTCCGCCGATGCTATGCATTTGCATAGCAACCCTCGTCACGTAACTATACCGCGTAAATCCGTGATCTCCGCCGTAAGTGACGTAACGTAAATTAGTCCGACGGTCCAGGTCAGACCCAACATGAATGAAAATGTCAAGGTCGGGCAGGTAACTGCGCCATAGCCCAGTAAATACCACGTGCATCATAGAGCTGTCACGTGACTTTTGCTAACATTTTTTACCGTTGAGCGCGCGCATACGAGATATGGCTGTCAACGTGCCATTTTGGTGAAAAGTTTGGGTTCCGCAGCTTGAAATGGGTCAGATGATGACCCCTGAACGATGATGCATTATTTTGGTACGTCAAGAATGATCAGATTCACGGAACTGGGGAAATGCGCACAGGTCATTACCTCTGTATTGGTCGTCACCATCAGACAAGAAGTCCCAGTTGGTATCGCCGGTTTCTTTTTGGTTTCTTGGTAGCTTGCGTCTGCCTGGGCCTTCCATTGTTTTACGGAAGTCCGCTGCAGGATCTGCTGGGAACGTCGACGCGTTAGACGTCATCTTTGCATAGATGATCGACACGGTAATGATGATGGATGCATGGATACAGCAGCTATGGCCGCCTCTGCCACTAGCATTAGAATCCGTGACGTATGAGCATATCGGCCAGCGGAACCCGGCCAGGTCATGATCGAGGCAGGTACGGCAATTCGTTTTCGTGTTGTTTGAATGGATACTCGTACATTTATACATGTCTCATGTTGATACATTCGTGGTAATTGCAACAGCTTTCCATGCCTGCTCAAGGAGGTGTTTTAGCCATTATATTGCACATTTTGGGGCATTTCTTGGCGGGATACCGTTCAGTGAGTGCAAGGTGGCGTCATATTTGTATTCCAGCATATTTGGCAGTCAATTGTGGTCAATTATATTGCCTCATTGTATGATATGGCATAGTAGGCTGTTTGTGTGCGCGTAAGCCACACACGTAAACGCGGGCATTGTATGGGTCAAATGGGCTATCCGGGTGGTTTGACCAAAGGAAAGCACCATTGGACTATCCAACTAAATTGTCCAATGTTGGGTTTGAGGTTTCTGACCCTCCCCTGAAAAAAATGGGGGGATATACTTTTTCTGTGGCACAAAATGATCGTCTTTTGGCTCACTTTGACTTAATTTATCATCCAAAATACTCATTAGACTCATGATATTAGTGCATATTCTGAAAGCCCTTGAAGTGTAGATACTCGTAGCATCTTGGTTGGGGGCATTTGGAGTTGTGGCCTATGAGTTATGATTTTTTTTATTTTCAGGGGTCTGAAAGTGCCTAAAATGGCTTGGCGGACCATGGGTTAAAGTATTGCTGCCCCCAAGTGCCATGATGTACCATTGGTGTGGGTATAGGTTGTGGCGAAAGCTCATTGTGCCAACATACAACCAGGGTGTGCGTCTACGCCTATGAAAGCGGTTAGGATCTGTTTGGTGTACACTGACCATAAACCCCACTCCATATTATGTAAGCCCAAGCCTCCTTGAACCCATGGCATATAGGACATGTCCCGATCGATCCATCCCGGCACCGTGTGTGTTATGATACCCTGCTGTTTCCAAACAAAATTGCTGCCGATTCGTTGGATGATCTTGGTGGTGTACTCGTTAGGTGGGTGACCTTGGCAGTAGTAAAGCACTTTGGAGAATAACATTTGGTTGGTGAGGAGGACCCTGCCCCGTAGGCTGAGACGGGGAACCGCTGCCCATCTTGATGTCGTTTGGAGCATGCCTGTGAGTTTGCCACTGTGTGTTGTGTTGTCATACAAAAAGGTGGGGTGTTCAGCAAGACGTCCATCCATAGTGCAGCCGATAGGGCAGTTGTGTAATGGGTGGTGACCGTCTGGCTGCATGGACCCATGTCACAGGCAGATTAGGGAGTGATAAGCGGGGGGAGGATCCTCTCCCGATGTGCAGCCCCGTGGACTTTTGCACGTTACACCGCTGTTGAGAGGCCATAGAGTATGTCGTGATATTCTCCATGATAGCATGCACATCGGTAGTGGAGGTACAGACATTAGTGGTGTCATCAACATAAGCAGTTTGGAACAAACCTCGCGGTTTACCTTGGATGGGGAAGCCCCTGATCCTGTTGTCGCGAGCGTGCAAAAAGAACAGCCCGGCATGCGCAAGAAGAAACAGGAGCGGTGACATGCAGTCGCCTTGTGGGAGTGACCTAGAGCTAGTGCCTGTGCGTGAGAAGTGCCCGTTTAGGAGTAGGGTCCATGAGAGCGATTTAATCATACCGATGGTGACATGCGTGAAAGTGCCACCAAATCCGAAACCACGCAATGTCTTCTCGAGGTAGTCCCAACACATGCGGTCAAAAGCTTTTTTGAAATCCCAAAATAGTATGATGCCGAGTATGTTGTGGCGCCACGCTTTTTCCACTATGTCCATAAGCATGGTAATGCTATCGTTTATGTGTAGGTTAGCGCGGAAGCCGACTTGTTCCGGACCGATTATTAGGTCGTCCAGTACTGTGTAAATGCGTAGTTGTAGTATTTTACTGATGATTTTGTACGCAACCGTGAGTAGTCGTATGGGACGGTAGTTTTGCCATTGAGTTTTAGCCCCCTTTTTAAATATGAGGATTAGTGCAGTTTCTGCCCAGTTGCCAGGGACGATACCTGTGCGCCATACTTCGAGGACGCATTTGTAAAAGCCGGCAGAGAGGTCGGGCCAAAACTTCCTCCAAAGTTCTACAGGGATGCCGTCCACGCCGGGTGCACTGCCGAGTTTGATTTTGAGCATAGATAGCAGCCTGTGTCTCGGCTTGTGTGGGTGTCTGATCTATTTCTTGCTGCTGCGTGGTGGTGAGGCGCCGTGGGATCGCCTGAAGGACTTGGTGGATAGCTTGAGGTGCTTGAGGGTGCGGTTTACTTCGGAATAGCTTCGTAAAATATTCATGACCGCTGTTTAGTATGGAATGGGTGTCGGTGTGGATGCCCTGGTCGTCGTGAATTTCTGTTATCAGCATGTCAGTGTTCGTTGCTTGGGGAGAAGTGCAAAATATTCTTTATTCATTTTTTCCCCCGTTGTGTGCCACCAAAGGTTTTCCGCATCTATTGCGTTAGCGTGTCTTTCGTATCGCAGTTTGTCCAAGGCTAGTTGGGCTTGTTGCAATTTCGCCATGTCATAAGTATTGATTGTTTGCATTGATTGTAGACGGTTGACAATACGTTCGTAACATCGGTATTCATGGCCTTTCTGTTGTCTGAGCTCAGCAGTGTATTGCTTGGAAAGTTGCAATACATGTTGTAGGCCGGCTTGCATCCATCGACAATATGATCGGTATAGTGAGGGATGCTGGCCGCCCACTCTCGCCAAAAATCTAGCTTTTACCTGAGCCGTGAATGTTTGATCCCTCAATAAGTCTCGGTTGAAGCGGGGGATACCGGGTCCCCGCGTCGGTGGGGTGTGGTGCGTTATAAGGTGATAATACAAGGGTAGTGGTCCGAAAATGTGATAGAGCGATCTACCCTAGCATGACATACAAGGTCCGCCCAAGCGTGCGTGGCATAGATTCTGTCTAGATGGCGTGTGATGCGGTGACCGTCGCGTGTTGCAAGCCAAGTGTACGTGGTCGTTGTCCCTGGAGCGCAGTATAGGTCATGTAGGTTAAGCTCTAGTAGCTGTTCGTGAAAGGGGTTTGTACGTGATTGAGGGTTCGCCGCCATGTTTAGATTGAAATCACCCATCAATATGACCTCCGGCCAGGCCGTGGGAAATAATGGCGTGGATCATCTGAAACATGTCTTTGAAAAAATTATGTTGTTCAGCTGGGTCGGTTGGGGCGTAAATTGAGAGAAGGTACCCTTGCTTGCTACCCTGCTTATCGTGTTGATTTCATCACGACTCTTGTTGAACTCTTGCAGCGTTTATTGGTCAAAGACTATATGACCGAGACATTATGCTCCGTCAAGTCCGATGTTTTTTGCAACGTCACCCACATCTGTTCGGTGCTGCCCCTTGGCACAAGCTCTACAAACAGGTCGTGGACCGGCTGGATCGCATAGTATCTCCGCACATCTGAACCCTGTGATGCCAGATCTCGATCCTTTGCGGCCGTTCCGAGCTTGGCACTGGATTTGTTGTCCACATCGTCGCGTCGCTGCAGCAACACGATGTTTTCTGGCATCCGCGGGCTTTTGGTTCCCGCCGCACATTTGAAAGTGCTGTCCTCCGGCTTTTTGCACCGTGTGCAGTTCTTGGACGTTTGGAATCATGGCATGGCTAACGTGATGACTGACTAGCTACCTTTTCAGTGGTTTTCCATTTGCGGGTATTTCCTCGTAAATGGTGGGAGAGCGATCGCAGCAATGGTGCTCACCACTAGACACTCCCGGCCAGTTAGGCTCGAAACACTACACGCCCTGATCAAGCATGCTGTTTCCGGCCCCACCGTCTAGGTCATCTAGTCGATCTACACGTAAGCCAGCCATAATTCCAATGCACAAGGATACACATTTCCATCACCATTCATCTTCATCATCCTGAACGACTCGAACACGCGGACAAGATAACGGCAGGCTCGAGCTACCATGGTCCGGATTCTCCCGATTTCTGGCCTGCGCTGGTAGTCTCCTTGATAGTCTTCCCAGTCACTACCAGAACCATGCATCCACGTAGTGCCTAAGAGCTTCTTCTACTACCCTATTGAATCTTTCTACCAGATGAGAGGAGGAGTGGTATAGGCAGTGCCAAAAGTAACCTTACATGGTACCGATGGCAGCAAAGAATTGTTGCCAGAACTCAGAGGTAAATAATTTATCCTTATCAGAAATAAACTGCCTACTCAAACCATGGTACCGGTATTAAAATTAAATTAAATTATAACATGCCTCCGTGGGGAGATCATGTAGCACATATATTCCATGCAATGGATGGGGTGGATCGAGGAAGCCGCGTAATCGAACTATCCTAACTCTAAGCTATCTAGTCTAGAAAATCCTCACTACACTACTCATCAAAACGCCTCCCCCGCACTGGGGATCAAGGGGGCTTGCCCACAGGGTCGGGCGTGTGCGCCTTGACAATCTTCTTCCACCGCGTCTTGTTGTCCTGCATGGCAGTCCATGCAAAGACGGGAGAGAGAGTGGATGCGGTGCTCAAACTGGGCTGGGACCACTAGGTCGTCCAGCAACATCTGGATGTGGTTCGTGACAGGTTTCCCTACCCTTTTGGGAAATTATGCCCTCGGGGCCAAGCCAGGTCAGAATGTGTCGCCCTGGCTGGCCAAGCCGCTGGGGGCCGGCCAGACCAAGGGCGGTGTCGACCTGGCTGGTGCGAGCAAGGTGTCCTACAAATGCTATCCTACGCTGCCTAATCTCGTCCGAAATACGAGGCATGCCATGATACAAAGACTCTGATGACGGACGCTCGGAAAACCCTACGTTAAGGACCTGTCGGAGCATCCTGTAAACCGTGCCGTCTAGCCTAGCTGCCAGTTTGGGTGTGAGTGTCCACGCCTCGGCGCCATACGAGAGCACCGTGAGGACGAGGACCTTGAAGAGCATGCGCTTGCGGTGCTCGCCCAGGCCCTTCGAGCGCCAGTAGGTGTTGAGCGAACGGAGCTTGGCCCAGGAAAGGCCGATGCGGGTGTCCACATCGTCGGCAGTGTCAGGAAGCCAACTCCCCAACAGCTTGAAGCGGGCGCGGAACGGGACCTCCGTCCCGTCGAGCAGGCGCGGCAGCGGTGTACTGGAGGCCCCAACCCGGTATACATGATGGTACCGGTATACATGATTTAAATACAAACGAGCACAATGCACGTGCAGTGAGGTCTAAAGGGCAAGGTACTAAATGACAACGTCGTGTGAGGCGATCTAGGAACACCAGGATCTCAGTGCGCATTGCCATTAGCATTCTTCCTAAAGGGACCCACAAAATCCATCATAATGGAATCCCAAGGCATTATAGGATCAGGAAGGGTACGATCGAGGTTCTGCTACTATCTGAACTACATTACTAGGTTTCATTTCCTGACATGATTGACAGGTCATAACATATTCATCCACGTCATTGAGGAGGGAGGGCCAGTAATATGAACGTACGGGTTACTAGATCCCGCACACGTTTCCCGGCCCTGGTGAGCAGCTAAATCATGTAACTCAAACAACAAGGACGAACGGCAGATACAGGGGGAACGTATAATAAACGCCATTGAGGAGGATTATCTTTTAACAGCACATACAAGCTGAAACCACCCACGAATTTGCAAGGATATTTCCTAAATTGTTGAGGGTGTGAGGATATGGCAGCTAAGGCCTCCGGCTCAGTGGCCGTAAGCCTACTAATAAGACGCTCTAAGTCAGAGGTAGGCGTAGCTACTACTGAGGCATCTATGGCAGGTTTAAATATGTCACCCACAGCTCCTTGCCAAAGAGAAGAGGAGGACCAATAGGAACTAAACTATTGTATGACTTCCCTGCTCTAGTAGAGACATGGCTAAGAGGGACAGAAATTTTATTTCTCCCCTCCCCCCACACAGAGACAACAGGAATGGCCTCACAAGGGAGAGAGAGTCCTACATGCGAGAGGAGATCAGGCATACGAAGGGAAGTGTGAAAGAGGTAGGTATAATATTGTTCATCATCATCAGGAAAATCACCATATGGAGAGATACCAGGAGGGGTAGGGACAAGGGTGGTATTGAGAAAATCTAAGTCCTCGAAAAATGAGTAATCAGGGCGACGGGAGAGGGCATCCGGCACAATATTTTCTACACCCTTAACATTTTGGAGTTTGGGGGGAAATTGTGCTAAGAATTCCATCCATCGGGCCTGTCTAGGCCGGGGTAAGATTAGGTTGAGAGAGAAGGTGAGTGAGTGAGGGGACGATGATCTGTTTGTATGAATAACCTTTATAAGGATCTAACTCACAAGGATCATTAAGGCAAACATCAAATTGGGCACCGGCTTTTAGAAAATGCTGCCATGCATGACAGCAATACACCACGGCTAGCAATTCTTTCTGGTGGACGGGGTAATTGCGTTCAGCAGGAAGCATTAATTAATTAATTGATTAATAGACACGTGACGTACTGCGCCACGTGAGCGTAAGTCCTCAGTGGGAGGGGAACACGGGATGTCAGTGGAAGGTGTAAGCTATCTTGGTCCTAGTTACAGGGGTGTGGGCGCCGCGGCCCGAATCGCTATGAATGCCATACGCGGTCACACGCGGAGCCCCCACAGACTTGGGGGTGGTCTCCTTCATCACTACTTGCCATCTATCCTTGCGCACCATCTGCCTCCATATTATTATACAGACAAACCAGGAGGCTGCCCGGGTGTGAGCCCGTCACGTCTATAGTGTAGCACATGTCGATCCATGCCGAGTCTATCACGAAAAGTCCACGGGTGGCGGCCCTGCCGCGCGCGGCCTGGGGCACGCCAGCTAGGTGAGGACATACATCGCCCAGGCTGCATGGGCGGGCTTGGTGCCAGCTAGTCTATCTGATGTATCTACCTGATCTGTGCGGGCCGGCCAGGTGCCCGGCTAGGCCCAGGCGCCTGTGCCTAATAATGTGGGAAACATAGGGAAAATCAGCGTACAAATCCTCATTACTAATGTACAAACCAAAGGGGATGTTAAGGGCAATTCAATTCAATGGAGGTGCGCCCACGCCATGCCGATCCGTGTCGTCATGTCGTCCTCGCAGTCGGGAAGCCAACTGCCGAGCAGCTTGAAGCGGCCTGAAGGAGGGTAGTTGCCCTCGGTGTCGTCTAAGAGGCGGAGTGTGGGTGGGGGCCCGATGCCGAGGGCCAGGGCCTCCGTTTTGGGGCTGATTTCTAGACCAACCGCCCGAGCCTCGAGCGCCAGGCAGTCCAGCCAAAGTTGGGCAGACTCCGGCTTCGATCTCGATGAGCGTGATGACGTCGGCATAAATGAGGTCAGCTAGTAAATTCTGCTTGTTAGTCAGCCCCCCTTCTTCTCCAAGCGCGTTCGTGATCGCTAGGCCAGGGGCACGGCCTGCAATGCTAGCAAAGCGAGCACGTGCCTGGCGCATAACATAATCCACTACAATAATAAACAGGTACGGCGACAGGACGCAACCCTGCCAGACGCCGGTCTGCAGTGGGCATATGGCGGGGTAGTGCCGTGTTGAGTGCGCACCGAAGTGGTCGACCCCTCATACAGTTAACGAAACTGTGGCTGAACTGTGGTTCAGCCTGCACTGATTAATATCTACAGAGGAAGTAGTTATATTAATCAATAGGTTTACGTTGCTGGTTATGGTTACCAGCACAGAACGCACGAGGCACGTGAGAACCGTCGCCGAAGGTGCGAGGACACAGGTGCAGGGAAAGTGGTGCTACCAAGTGGCAGCGTCCTGCTCGTTATATACTAATTGTGACGCAGTCACATCCAGATGACTGATAGGACAGATCATCTCACAATATTGCTGTCCTTCACTCTGGACCAGCAGATCTCGACTCGTTATCCATAAATAGTCACATCAGTGTCCTGTCGCACAAGTCCTGTCACTATTTGTTACGTCTAATCAATAGCATTGAATAGACCGCAGTGTCGGAGACTAAATGTCCTATCGTACACTGTGACAAGACGCCGTATGCCACGTGTCACTTGAAGAACCACCGTAGAATCACTGAATCCAAGTAGAATGTAGTAGAACAGTATCTTGCTCATATCTCGAGCAATACTCATCAGAATGAACCCGTTTCTGGATTGTAGTAACCGGAAGTAGAATCTCTACAAGCCAAGTAGCTTAGTAGAATAATATTGCTTGCCAGGCAATATTAACTCCAGCCCTTTCTTCTCTTTTAGAGCTTGGACATAACAGCAATATTAACTCCAGCCCTTTCTTTCTTTTAGAGCTGTTAGGCTTAGCAACACATATATATAGAATGGTTTATAGCTGGGCGTTTGCTTTGGTTTGAGTGATTTCACTCTGCTGTAAGTAATTATATTTTTAACATATATATAGAAACAACATGCATAGCACTTGACATCCCTCCCAGCTCTCTGTAGTCTCTGCTCGGGATTAATCAAGCACCAGATCACAACACATCTCAGCCATGACGAATTACAATGAATTCCCTATCCACTGGAAGTAGAAAGCCAAGTGTTTGGAATAGCAGCTTGTGGCTAACCAGAATAATGACCAAAATGGAATCATCACCATAATGGCTCCTGATTGGAACCCCACAAGTTACCCACAAGACCTTATCAGGTAGACATTGATAGTTATCAGAACTGGCGCCCACCATGGACTGAGAAATAGCACATCACAAAATATATTAAGCACATGACAAACTACATTCCTCTGTCTGGGACAAAACTAGGGGGACCTGTCGCCACCTCACCAGCAAGGTTGATGGGCCAGCCAATCCGGGAAAATCCGCCTAAGCAGCCCCAGGGAATCGAACCCTGCCCTATAAAATCCCTTTGGTTGAGACAAACCTCAAACTGAGGACAAACCCCCAACCAACATCATGCTCCATGACTGAGCATTACATAGAATACAGTATTATACACATATGTACACAGAGCATTACTGCCCTCAGAGCATCACAGCTCTCAGCATAACAGAGCCCAGCTCTATGTTAGCTCTTCTCACCCAATCAGTCACCAAACTCAAAGCTCCAACTGGAATTGCTCAACTCACACAGAGGAGCTCATCAGCTTGTAAAGAAGCTTATATTGCTCAGCAGACTTGTGAGGTAACTTGGTCAAGGCATCAGCAGGATTCTCAGAACCTGGAAGATGTTGAATATCCACCAGACCTGCCAACTCCTTCAACAGGAGATAATCCAGATCTCTGCTCCTGGCCAACTGCTTGTGCACAAACTGGACCATGCCCATGTTATCTGAAAGGATCAAGGTTTCCATCTGAAGAGTATGAGGAGTCACTGAAGCCATAGCTAGCAACAGCTCCTTGATGTACAAACTGGACTGAATCCCTTCACAAATGGCTCTGCACTCAGAGACATCTGAACTCACAGCAACCCTTCTTTGAAGACGACTGTACCAGGCCACAAGACTAGGCCTATGTTGCTGAAGCACAAACAAGCCAGCTGACCTGCCTCTGACCTTAGAAACTTGCCTGCTATCCATGGAGCTATCAACATAGATATCCAAGGAAAATGGCAAAGACAAATCAATCCCAGCTAAAGTAATACCAGGAGACTTGTTAACATGTGCAATAATCTGGGAAGGCTCCTCCAGAATTAGCACATCATCAGGGGATCTGCTATGGACCATCATGTCAGGCCCACAAATGCTGCCATACCAGGCCAACTTGCCTTTCAGCTCAGGTGCAATGGATGACGTCATGACCTCTGGAACAGATTGAAGAATGGTACTCTTGTAGTCATTGCCCGCCTGCAGCTTAATCAGCCACTGACTCCCCTCCTGAACCAATGTAGCCTGCATTCCACAGAACGTGACAGCCTCTCCAGGCTTCTGCCACAATTCTTTTCCCAAAGGAAATGCATCATTAATGATGGGCACAAACTGACTCAACCACTTAGTGGGAGCAATCAAGTGCAAGTCATCACCATGCAGGCTAGCATACACAGGTAAATCATGCCACCTACCCAGCAATAAACATGGGTCCACAGATGACACCTTCAACCCACAGTGTTTAGTCAAGAAGTCTTCCAAGGTGAGCCTCCAAATGATGGGACTGGACCTGAGACCTTCTAGACCCTTCAGAATCAGCAGGTAGCTAGACTGGAGCTCTGCCTGCCAGGCTACAGGAACTGGCACATGAAATGGAGTTTCACAATGCCACACCTGCTGAGCCACACTGGGATCACCCTTCAGAAATGCTCTCTTGAAATCTAGCAGAACTGAAGACATATCAGCACCCTGGTTCAGCATACCGACATACAGGCACAATAAAATACGCCATGTATCATGTAGCATCCCAGGTGTATACAACTCCTCGCCCAGAAGATCCCCAGTACCACGGTATTCATTGAGAACTGGACGCACATGGGGAACAGACACCCCCTCCACCTCCTTCCGCTTGATGACGAATCTGAGCTTCAACCGTGTACTGTATGGGGGAACTTCATTCACAGGCTGACAGCAGTCAAACTGCAACCACTCCTCTAGAGCCTTGGCAAATGCTAGCCTCCAGGCCTCAAACATTAGAGGAGAACTCATTTCCTGGACAAGCTGATCATAGCTAAGAGGAGAATGAGCAGCCAGTGATCTCTTAGTAATACCAATACTGCTAGGGTGTAGAGCAGCTGGCATAACAAGACTGGAAGCCACAGGAATCTGATTCTCAGGCCACTGCACATTCTTGATCGCTTTCACAGAATTAAATACACTGGCAAGGGAGGTTTTAAAATTGACCAAGGGTATGCTACCCCAGCCAAACTTTCTCAGCTTATCAGATGCCACAACAATTCTAGGAGAGCTCAGAAAATTTTGACCCAAGATGATAGGGCCATCATAATCTTCAAGCACAAGAAATGTGACATCCTCACCCATGAAGGGTACCAGCACCTCTCCCAATACCATAATGTGTGTCCTGCCACTAAAGTCAGACACCCAAGCACAACTAGGCGAAAGCACCTGCCGTTGACCTGTATGTTGAGATCCCATAACAGAAACCTCAGCATTGGTATCTACCTCTAGGACAGCATCCTCGGACTCCTCCAACTGGCTGAGCTTGGACACCCGAGGTCCTTGCTTGGCTTTTTGCATAGCCAGCACCACATCTTTCAGGCCCACACCTCTATGCTTAGTGAGGCTAGAGGGGACCACATCTGCCTGTCCTAAGGATGGAAAGTTAACCGATCCAGGGGTCTGGCCAGGACTTACCCGGGGATTACTTCCAGCTTGAACGTGATGATCAGGGATGACGTCATGACCAACTGGCAAGGTTGTCACATCAGGAGCTACTGCCTCTGCTTCAGCACCCCTTAGACGTACATATGACCACGACAGACGGTGCACATTCTGGGGAGGATCCTCCATCTTCACCCAGCACTTGTGCCCAGCTAGTTCCACCCTGGTCACTACTCCAGGGTGCCAGCTACCACGCTTGCCTGCAAGCTTGGGCTCTTTCCACACAATTACCCTCTGGCCAACAACAGGTTTCAGAACACTCCAGCCCTTGTCTTTCTGCCTCAACTTGGCAAACTTGAACATAAGGCTATCTTTCCAGGCTTGCTCAACCTCAGTAGGGAGCTCCCGAAGATGCAATGATAATGGAGTCACAGGGACCTCTCCAACATACATGGATGCCCTGACATTCAATCTGTCCTCAACTGACCTTAACCAGGCCGTCTTGATAATAGCTGGAACCAATCTTGGAATCTTCTTCTCCGTCAGCAGAATAGTCTTGAGTTCTCTGATTGTCCTCTCCACCACGCCTTGACTGCCATGGGACTCCCTGTGTACAATAAATAACTCAGGGAGGTCTTCATTCCCCATGCAGCACTCAAATTCTAAATCACACTGCAGCTGGATCACTGGTTTCATTCTGGATCTGATAGCCTGGAGCCCAGCCACCAAACATGGCTTAGACTTGTCTTGCAACAGCTCCAGCACCTTGTACTTGGTATATCTATCAACACCAACCAACAAAATCAGTTTCCTGATTTCTTGGATATCACATTGTACATATCCAGGCTGCAACACAGGTTGTCTGACATGAGACTTCTTAGGCTTGGGAGCAACCAGCCTACAGGAACAAGCCTCAGCAACCTGTTTTACTGCATTAAACAAAGATGTCCCTCCCAGCCTCCTTGCAAACTGGAGTGCCTGGGCAGCATGACCAAACATGTGATGCAATCTCAATGCAATGTTTGACACAAGAGACATTTTATTAAATACAGGTGAGGTGCTGGGAACAGCACGCTCACTTACAACCATGCTCCCCATTGCATCATTCAGGCCATCAGCCTCACCCTCCTCCTCTAGAGGAGCTTCCTGCCCTAAGGCAGGACTTCCACGCTCCAACATTGAAGGAGTACGCAAACTACCTCCAAGAGCCATGTGGGAACGTTGTTGCCTTGTGGTAACTGCTTTCACCATGGTGACGTGGGAAGACCCAGTCACTACCCCATTGTGTTCTTCCTCCATGGATGCACCCTCAACCTGTGCAGGGGGACTCTCAACCTTAAGTGGGAGACTCTCAACCTGTGCAGGGAGCAAATCAACTTCATCCAGAGTAATGGGGGGGTCACTCTTAGCCCCCTCCCTGGCGGACCCTAGCAAGCCCAGGGAAGGCTGAGCCCGTCAGGTTGGGTTGTTATACCCACCTTGGCCCCTTTGCTTACGCCAGCTAGGGCAGTCCTTACGGATGTGGCCCTGCTGGTGACAGAAATAACATGTGATACGAGGTGTCCCCACCCCAGGTGGTCCCCGCTGGGACCCCACCCTGTTGAAATCAAATCTGGGACGCTGAGCCGCTGGCTGCTCCTGGGAAGGACCTCCACGACGCTTGAAGCCACTGAAGCCCTTGGCCTGGAAGCCCCCCCGCTTGGAAGGCCCTGACCTTGGTGGACCATAACCGTTGGAGGGCTGCCCCCCCCATTGGTTGCCCTTGACCTTGGGAACACTGCCCCCTGCTGCAGCTGCCATATCCACCTTATCCTTCTCCTTCTGCTTCTCCCTGGCCTTGTCTGCCTCCTTCTTGCCTCCCACATACTTGCCCCTGAAATAATCCTTGATCTTGGCCACCATAGCAGCCCAGGTGGTGCATGTACGCATGTGCACCTGCAGGTTATCCAAGGTGACCTCATCCAATCCCAGGCTACCTAGGAAATCATCCATGGCAATCTCATCTGACACTACATACCCCTTGCCAGCACAATTGTGCCTGAGCTCCTGAAAATCCTCAAATGCCTGCAGAATCAGACCCTCAGCCTTGAAATCAATGTACTCCTTCTTCCAAAAGGAGCCATCACTAGCCCTCTTATCATCTAGGAACACCTCAAACTCAGCTATAAAAACCTCCCAGGAATCTCCATCCTCAAACTTGTCATTTACATACTTCTGCACCCTCTTGGGACACTTAAGAAGGTACTGTGACATACACAGCACCTGCAGAGGATTGTTACCATTATATAAGCCCTTATATCCCTTAAGGTGCCTAATGGTAATATCCTTATCCTTAACAGTCCAGTGCTCCTTGAGACTGGGAAGCTGGTTAAGAATAGCAAAGCCCTCCTGGGCCTTGGCTCTGCGGGGCTGCTCTGCTGCTGCTGGGCGATTAAAATTCTGATTAAAATTCTGACCCCGCAGCATTTGTTCGCCGCGTATCTCGCCGTCTTCCAAACCCTGCATGGTCGCTGCGAATGCCGATGACAACTGTCGATGCCGATGCCGATGCTGAAGAAAGAATACTGCTGGGGAATTAATAAATTAATCCCTTAAGCTCTGGAACCACGAAAAAAAATTTTCCTGAATTAATTCTCTGTTAATTATAACAGAAAATTTAATCCAGCCGCATATCGTCGCGCGGAAACTGCAATACGTTATCCAAAATCTGCTGCACAATACTCGGATATAAATCAGGAAGCCCCTCGCTGTTTTCACCTGGCTCCTCAGCGTTTGATTGCCGCTGAATCGAAGCAGCGACGTTTATGATACCGTTGACTGACGACGCCCACCCGTTGTTGCTAACCGGAACTGCGACAGTCGGAAGAGTCGCCGAAATTCCAGACCACGCTGTCGCCAACGCCAGAACACCCAAGCCGTAGGTGCGAAGCGCCGAAATTACTTGAGCTTGCTCGTCTGATCCCGACGCTGCAAGCCTTCGGAAAATATGGGAATTTTCCGACAGGATTTCCAAATCTTGAGTAAGGTCGTCGACGAACTGATGCAGATCGTTAGAAACTGGCGGCCGGCTGACGAGCGCTTGAGACAGCGAAGGTTGAACAGCACGCGAATGCAGCGCAGCAGTTGACGCCGTACGTTGAACGTTGAAATTAAAGCCTGAAGACGATGGAGCCGACGCACGCTCGGGAGATGGCTCACGATATTCACGCGTGTTTCCCATATAATGGAAAAACACCGTAAAAATTGCCGACACCAGAAATCAATGCCGTAATCAGTAGATTACGAACTCGCTTGTAATTCGAGTTAACGAAACTGTGGCTGAACTGTGGTTCAGCCTGCACTGATTAATATCTACAGAGGAAGTAGTTATATTAATCAATAGGTTTACGTTGCTGGTTATGGTTACCAGCACAGAACGCACGAGGCACGTGAGAACCGTCGCCGAAGGTGCGAGGACACAGGTGCAGGGAAAGTGGTGCTACCAAGTGGCAGCGTCCTGCTCGTTATATACTAATTGTGACGCAGTCACATCCAGATGACTGATAGGACAGATCATCTCACAATATTGCTGTCCTTCACTCTGGACCAGCAGATCTCGACTCGTTATCCATAAATAGTCACATCAGTGTCCTGTCGCACAAGTCCTGTCACTATTTGTTACGTCTAATCAATAGCATTGAATAGACCGCAGTGTCGGAGACTAAATGTCCTATCGTACACTGTGACAAGACGCCGTATGCCACGTGTCACTTGAAGAACCACCGTAGAATCACTGAATCCAAGTAGAATGTAGTAGAACAGTATCTTGCTCATATCTCGAGCAATACTCATCAGAATGAACCCGTTTCTGGATTGTAGTAACCGGAAGTAGAATCTCTACAAGCCAAGTAGCTTAGTAGAATAATATTGCTTGCCAGGCAATATTAACTCATACAGCGTGCGGATGACGCCGGTAATCAGGGGAGTGGTGACGCGAGCGCGAGCATTGAAGTACAGCCCATAGAGCGTCCCAGAGCACAGCATTAAAAGCCTTGATGAAGTCGACGAAGATCAGGATGGCGGGAAACTCACCAGGTTGCAGGAGAGCGATTTCCTCGAATAGGCAACGCGCGACGAAGATGGCCATGACGGTGTTGCGCCCAGGACGTCGAAAGCCCATTTGACTTCCCCCTAGGTGATGCAGTCGAGAGCAGAACGAAGGCGGTTGAGGATCATGCGCATGAACAACTTGAGTGTGGCGCTCTGCATGGATGCAGACTCCTCGGTATAGTTGGCGGGGTCGTCAGGGGAAACTTTGTTTTTGTACAGCATAATACGGTAGCTGTGCTGCTACTCAGGAATCGGCGGCGCGTCGGCAAGCAGGATCCGGTGCAGACGTCAAGCAGGAACCCCGTGAGCGCCGTCAGCTTAATCACCGGGGCTGGGAGCTGATCAGGTCCAACGGCGGCGCGTAGAAGCGGAGTTGCTTGGCGGCGGTGCTCAGCTAGAGCTCGGTGAACGGCGGTAGCTCGTTAATTGGGGCCGGTCGGCCAGGGGTTCCGTCAGGGCTGGGTACGTGTATAGTCCTGCATGCTCAGCGGCGGGCGGCGTAGTGGGCGGCGCAGGGACGTCCGCAGGCGCTACATACTGCCGGCCAGGCGTGCGCCCGCCAGAGGGCCATGACTAGCGGCGGAGGCGGCGGGGGGGCGCCGGGCAGCCGGGACTGGGAGGAATACCACTCGTCCAGCTGCTGCTGCGGTGAGCCAGAGAGCCGGCGTCCGCGGCGCCGGCTGCGCGCCGCCGGCGGGCCGTTGGGCGTGACGCACGCAGGCGTGTCCAGGCGTACTTGCCGTGCTGGTCCTTGATTGAGGTGGGCGAAGTCCTCGCAGACATGAAGGTCCTCCTGCTCCTTGGTTGCCTGCATGCCGGATGTCCGAGTGGTAATCGGCTTTGAGGCGGGCGTAGTGGGCGGGGTCGCGGTTGTTGCGCACGGGCTTGCCGGGCGCGGATGACGGCGGGGAGCCGGTGCAGGCTGGTGAAGCGGGGCGGGCGACGGGGGGGTAGCATGCAGGGCCCCGGCCGCGGGCAGCTTGCCAGCGAGGTGCGAAGGGCCGATGCCGTGCCGGTAGCGAACAGCTGGGCGTGGCTGGCCGGGATGTCCAGCGCGTCGACGAACGCCTCTGCCGCGCGCTTGCGGGCGCGTTTTTCAGGGAAGTCCTCCAGAGCGTCGTCAGATTTCTCAAGCAACTGCAGTGTGCGCAAATCAGGTGATGCCACCGGTGCTTACGAAAGGGCGAGGGGAATCGCAGGCGGATGCGGGCGGTGACGATGCGACGATCGGAGCGCAGCAGGGGGATCATGTGCGACCGAGCAGCTAGTACAGTTCCTTGATGACGCTTGCGCATTACACTGACATATATAGTCGATGCAGCGTTCAGTGCCAGTTGGCGAGGTGTGTGTGACCAAAGCATCTGGACTATGTGGAAATCGGATGTTGCATATGGCAGTGACCAAATCGCATGTCGTGAGCAAATCAGCAAAAAATTCAGTGTTGGCTTTGGAGACCGTACCGTTGGGGGCGTGCTGACATCCGCCAGTACCCGGTGGTAGCGATGCGTTGGCGTCCAGTAGCAGAGCGAGGTCATAGTTGCGACCAGGGATTAGATGCCGTTCGCCAGGTTCTCCAGCGCATGTAGCAAAGAAGTCCTTGCGATCTTGTTCTAGGTGGCCGGGTTGGTCAGTACGCCGTACGGAGCCGCAAAAATACGGGAAAACGTACACTGAAGGCCTCCGCGTATTATATACACGTATTTATTTTAGAATACGCGATTTGGACTTGGAATTTTTCGGGGGTACCAGCGGGCAGCGGGCACTGGCGCGGTGCCCAGGTTCTGGGCGCGGCGCGTTCACTGCACATTTGAGATTTTTACTACTAGAAGTAGATGCGTACAGTTCTTTCCATAAAGCGCAAGCCTTGCAAAACCTTAATTGGCCGGTAGGAGACAGCTAGGACTAGGTACATAACGCATAATGCCAGCAAATGCCAACTGTGCTACTGACGGTGTAATGCAATATAGCGACAACGAGGCCAGTGCGACTGTGCGATAGTGTGCAGCCACTTTCGATTTGCGGCCATGCCGAAGAAAGGGCCTGAATGGGATTTCGTTGTCGAGAAGAAAGAAGCAGTCACAGATACTGTTAGTAACACAACGCAGTATGTGTCGAAGATGTTCTGCTCATTTTGCAACAAGAAGTTCTCCTACAAGGCGCGCGGGGCCAATCAGCGTATTCCGAGTCCGTGCACACTTTGCCGGAATCGCAGGGGAAGGGATGTTACCCTGCGACAAAATTCCACCGAATATCCGGAGCAGGTTTATCAGGATTGCTAACAACAAGTTGCAGAAGTCAGACGCCAAGAAGCAGCACCATTTGAACAGGGCCATGGCGGAGATGGGAGGGGCTGCGCCGGCTGACTTACAAGTCTTCGGTTCCCAACAAAGGCCAGCTGAGCATCACCAAATGGGTTTTTCCCGTCGACGAGAAAGGTGTCCACCTGCTGGCTGCCGAATTTTTTATCAATTAAGAACGGCATTGCCTGCAATGCGCTGCCGTTAAGAAAGCATGGTCATGCTGGCTTAAATAATTGCATGGACCAACGTGGAGTAATCTCCATGGCAGCGGGGGTGCTGTTGTGCATTTTGTCAACGATGAATGTGTGTGCACATGTGTGTATGTGTATGGAGCTTGTTGTGGGATCCTTGAGAGCAAGGTCCTTGTGTCTTATATCCTCTGCTGTTGTGCATTTTGTCAATGATGAATGTGTGTGCACATGTGTGTATGTGTATGGAGCTTGTTGTGGAGCATGGTCCTTAATTGTGTCTTATATCCTCTCATGCATTATATAGTGGATGGCTTTCCTTACAATTCCCGTTGCAGCCTGCTCCCCCCTGCATTTAACAAATCATAGTCAGATAGGATTGCAGGGCACAAATGGATAAGCATATACACCAAATTTCAGTTGCAATAACTGCATGACCATCATCAAGGAGCGTGCTAATTATTGGGTGACTGACAATTGGACCACAAAAAACTGTCGCGTATTTTAGGTCCGCGTACTTTACAGGTCCGCGTATTATACCCCGTATTTTAGGTCCGCGTATTATACCCCGTACACGTATTTGCCATGCAACCCGGGCCGGAGTGGGGTGCGTAACCGACGCCCACCGTCATGGCGTAGGTCGAGTACGTGGCCCTCCACCGAATGAAAAGTGGCCACAAGGAGCCGAGCGTTGACCAGCTGGGGTTCGCCCATGTGGCGTGTGGCGAGCGGGGAGCAGGAAGCATAGTTCTAGAAATGTACTCTATAGGTTGTAAGCCCTGGCCCTGATCCTGCATGGAGGAGAACACCACCTATGGCTACCTTATACTAGCATCTGTAGCTACCACGAACAGTTTTGTTATATCAGGAAGGATGAGGACAGGAGGGGTGAGGAGGAGGGATTTTAAGCAAACAAATGCCGAGTACTGACACTCTTCACTCCGGCCACACAAAAGGTATATCCTTCTTTAACAAATTAATGATTAATTCGCGCCGCTATAGTGGCGAAACGAGGAATAAAACGTCTAAAATAGGAAGCAATTCCTAAGAAACTACGTACACTGTTAACATCAGTAGGGGTAGGCCAGTCCTGAATAGACCTAGTTTTATCAGGAATCATCGGTAGCAACACCACCATCCGACAACTGACATGTCCTAGTAGGAACGGTACACTCCTACCAGAGCGTACTTTACGGCACGGCGAGCCCATAAGGAGTTTTCAGCCCATGATTATCTCTAATACCAATTCATATGTAAGATCACGAAGTGGGCATGTCGCGTTTGCGTGCCATTATTATATCCTAGCCTATATAACTTGGAAGGCATATCCATAGCAATAGAGTACTCATGTGTGTGATCCATGCACAATATGTAAAATCCAGTGTGATGCTGGTCACGGACATACTTGGCCGCCGACCTCATGACAGGCAACTCCGCAGCCAACCAGCTGTAGAATAAATTATAAACCATGATGCTTTATTTGGAAAGCAACCAAAACATTCACATTTAATTTCAAAAGATATCGACAAGAATACAAGTGTTGTCTAGTCGTATACTGTCGTACTTGTGCGTCACTGTCCGAATAAGGCTAAGCGGTTCTTCATAACCTAGCAGGCCTCAAGTGACGCCACACTGCTCCGCTTGGCTTACGGCTGGCAGTGTCCTTAACCCAAGCGCCCCCTATCCTGTCTACCTACTATCCCGCTTACCCCAGCTATGGCTCACTGGCCAACGACGACCGGGTTCCTTCCCGAGTCTCGCCCACAATACACACACCATCTTGACGAAACCAAACCGTTATCGTTTCCGTCAACCAATCTCATGACAATTACTCATTGCAACCACTCTCGGGGGCTGCTCCGGATTGTTCCACTATTAAACCCCTTGACTACAACACCAAGTTGTGAGGGAGAGTAACGAGCGAACAACGACCACCATGGCCGCTGCCGTGCTCCTAAATACCTCCGAAAATCCCGGCATCCATGCGCTGTCGCATTTGCCAGCAAGCCGCCTGACGTGCCGTTAGACTGCCATCAAAATGCAGAGCAATTCTGTTCGACAGCCACATGCGAGCCAGCACACCGCACACTACGATCTGCGTATCTAGCTTTGTCAGATGGACTGAACATCATTCCGTCTGGACAATACAAAAGATTCGTAACTGCCAAATGTCACGCACCGGAATATTGCGCAAGCCACCAAGGCTTTGCGCCCCAAAGTCTTGCGCCTGAACCTAAGTCAGGTCACCTAAGACTGTCACTCTAGAAATTCAGGCCTTTCCGGCGCGGCGCTCCACACCGGCCCAAGGAACAAAGCCTGCGGCCTATTGAATCGGAACCAACCAAACGTCGGTAACGATTCCGATTACGGCAAGTTACCGCGTAATTCTTGAGTGCGCGGACGTAAATGATCACGGACGTGACACGCATGGGTGGGTGGGTGGGTGGGTGGGTGGGTGGGTGGGTGGGTGGGCGGCGGGCGGGCGGGCGGCGGGCGGGCGGGCGGCGGGCGGGCGGGCGGGCGGCGGCGGGCGGGCGGGCGGGCGGGCGGGCGGGCGGGCGGGCGGGCGGGCGGGCGGCGGGCGGGCGGCGGGCGGCGGGCGGGCGGGCGGGCGGGCGGCGGGCGGGCGGGCGGGCGGGCGGGCGGCGCGGGCGGGCGGGCGGGCGGGCGGGCGGGCGGGCGGGCGGGCGGGCGGGCGGGCGGGCGGGCGGGCGGCGGCGGGGGGGGGCGGGCGGGGGTGGGTGGGCGGGTGGGTGGTGGTGGTGGGTGGGTGGGTGGGTGGGTGGGTGGGTGGGTGGGTGGGTGGGTGGGTGGGTGGGTGGGTGGGTGGGTGGTGGGTGGGTGTGGTGGGTGGGTGGGTGGGTGGGTGGGTGGGTGGGTGGTGGGTGGGTGGGTGGGTGGGTGGGTGGGTGGGTGGGTGGGTGGGTGGGTGGGTGGGTGGGTGGGTGGGTGGGTGGGTGGGTGGGTGGGTGGGTGGGTGGGTGGGTGGGTGGGTGGGTGGGTGGGTGGGTGGGTGGGTGGGTACGTGGGTGGGTGGGTGGGTGGGTGGGTGGGTGGGTGGGTGGGTGGGTGGGTGGGTGGGTGGGTGGGTGGGTGGGTGGGTGGGTGGTGGGTGGGTGGGTGGGTGGGTGGGTGGGTGGGTGGGTGGGTGGTGGGTGGGTGGGTGGGTGGGTGGCCGGGTGGGTGGCCGGTGGGTGGGTGGGTGGGTGGTGGGTGGCCGGGTGGGTGGCCGGGTGGGTTGGGTGGGTGGGTGGGTGGGTGGGTGGGTGGGTGGTGGGTGGGTGGGTGGGTGGGTGGGTGGGTGGGTGGTGGGTGGGTGGGTGGGTGGGTGGGTGGGTGGGTGGGTGGGTGGGTGGGTGGGTGGTGGTGGGTGGGTGGGTGGGTGGGTGGGTGGGTGGGTGGGTGGGTGGGTGGGTGGGTGGGTGGGTGGGTGGGTGGGTGGGTGGTGGGTGGGTGGGTGGGTGGGTGGGTGGGTGGGTGGGTGGGTGGTGGGTGGGGGTGGGTGGGTGGGTGGGTGGGTGGGTGGGTGGGTGGGTGGGTGGGTGGGTGGGTGGGTGGGTGGTGGGTGGGTGGGTGGGTGGGTGGGTGGGTGGGTGGTGGGGGTGGGTGGGTGGGTGGTGGGTGGGTGGTGGGGGTGGGTGGGTGGGTGGGTGGGTGGGTGGGTGGTGGGTGGGTGGGTGGGTGGGTGGGTGGGTGGGTGGGTGGGTGGGTGGGTGGGTGGGTGGGTGGGTGGGGGTGGTGGGTGGGTGGGTGGGTGGGTGGGTGGTGGGTGGGTGGGTGGTGGGTGGGTGGGTGGGTGGGTGGGTGGGTGGGTGGGTGGGTGGGTGGGTGGTGGGTGGGTGGGTGGGTGGGTGGGTGGGTGGGTGGGTGGGTGGGTGGGTGGGTGGGTGGGTGGGTGGGTGGGTGGGGGTGGGTGGGTGGGTGGGTGGGTGGGTGGGTGGGTGGGTGGGTGGGTGGGTGGGTGGGTGGGTGGGTGGGTGGGTGGGTGGGTGGGTGGTGGGTGGGTGGGTGGGTGGGTGGGTGGGTGGGTGGGTGGGTGGGTGGGTGGGTGGGTGGGTGGGTGGGTGGGTGGGTGGGTGGGTGGGTGGTGGGTGGGTGGGTGGGTGGGGTGGTGGGGGGTGGGTGTGGGTGGGTGGGTGGGTGGGTGGGTGGGTGGGTGGGTGGGTGGGTGGGTGGTGTGGTGGGTGGGTGGTGGGTGGGTGGGGTGGGTGGGTGGGTGGGTGGGTGGGTGGGTGGGTGGGTGGGTGGGTGGGTGGGTGGGTGGGTGGGTGGGTGGGTGGGTGGGTGGGTGGTGGTGGGTGGGTGGGTGGGTGGGTGGGTGGGTGGGTGGGTGGGTGGGTGGGTGGGTGGGTGGGTGGGGTCGAAGCCGCCCGCCCCCCACCCCCCCAGTGCACACTCGCTCCGGAACCGTCGCAAACAGCCAGTTATAATGAGCCAAAGTTGAAAGTTTTGTAAATTCCGGCTATTCTCTAACAGGGAAAAGAATCCATGATTCTCGCCGAAAATGGGCTCCGCCGACGAAAGTTTTAACGTGAAATATTACAACGCACGTGAACTTGATACTGGACGTTATAAAGGTTACCTATGGTACGGTCAACTTTTACCTCATTAAGCATATGTGGATACGTGGCCCAATGTGCGCCACTAGCTACCGTTGCACGTGCCGACTGGCCAAGACATGACAACAGGAAAAGGTACTCATCGCATGACAACTCATCGCATTCAACGATAACGCATCGAATCCATCTGGATATTTTGTGCTTGTTCAGGGTTACAACTGTGGATCTCCATTGCCTTACATTCGTATCTAGTTCGTGGCGAATCGGTTCATTATAATGACCGATGTCCGTCGGTCGTCAGTTTCAATTTCGTCGTACGTTAATTGCGTCAACGTCAGTTGTGCATGGGGACATACCCGTGCCAGTGTACAGGGTGGCACATCGCTGCAACGAAACATTACTTTAGAATGGCAGACCCGTCAGACGCGGTCACTGGCCACGCAAAATCGGATGCTCACCGTGCAGCTCGTGGTTGCAGATACACGTGTTGTTACTAGCGGAGGATGCTGCTGCTGGCGGAGGGATCACATCATTATACTGCTTGACAAGTTGAGATACAGTAATAATGCCTGCTGGAGGTGAATCAGGTGATTACACAGGTAACAAAGGTTTGCAATGTTGGCTTGTCACAGCACGCAGCCATGGATACTTGTCGCAACCATGAGACTTCCAAGTTCCATCATGTGGCGTCGTTACCCATAGCACCTTGGCAAGCTCGATGTTAATTTGCACGTCATTTGCTCGGTATTGATGCTACCCGGCTGCAGCCTTCAAATGGGTTAGGTTTAGACCCATTTGCCGGGCTGTCCTTGCAAGATGCCTGGCAAGTTTTCCGTGCGGGGGGAAAGTACTATTGGCGAAAATTCAACCGCCATAAAGTTCCTTTATTATCTTTTTTTATTGTTTGGTAAGTCTGATATGTTGCGGATAGTCGATTGCGGAAGTTGAGAGCAGTTACGTTTTGAAAATAGATCAGTTTAATTGTTTCCAGTGCTGTTGACCGTCGCGTGGGCGGCCCAAGCGCCTTTGCTTATCTTCATCGCATAATGTTGTAAGCGGGGCCGGCTATGCATACTCCCATTCTAAACATTCATGTCGTAGAATCAAACCAGCTGTCTTCGCGTAAAGACAAAGTCGGCTCTTTCAGGGTTGCGCTCTTATCAGTTATCGTTATACGTCGGGTACGTTTTGGTACGGCTAGTCTTATATTCAAGTTTTAGTCAATTTTATGGACTGGTCGACATGCGCAGCACCTAGGGTGCAAGCAACAAGTTGCATAAATGATGATGCCGCGTGCAGGTAGTGCGTCAGTGGCATTTCACTCGACCATCGGGCCTTTTCGCGTCAGTTTTGTACTTTGAGACGAGCCGCGTGTCCCCATACATATACCTCCTCGTTGCTTATATACTTGTCGGTGCATTCTTACTGGGCGGTGCACGGTCTTTACAACAAAACAGCTTCCATTGATTGCCGGTGGCCTTTTTTTGCATGCAATCATAATGTTGTTGGCATTTTGCAGCCTAGTAAACACTCCACTCGTGATCAGCATTTGCAATGTCTGGTTATATCACGGCATGACGGGTCATCATATTGCAGCTTTATTACTGTGTCCACCATCCCGGGTAACAGCAGGCTAGGAGATAGTAATGTTACATTGAATTTGCTTGGATGCTTGACGGACTGCTGTCCCTGCGCACCCCCCTCCGCCCCACCCCACCCCCCACCCCCTTGTACTCATGCCCATCTCCGCCCGTTGCGCTCCACAACTCCCTGCAGGGTCCCTCGCACATCTGATCTCAGCTACTCCTCCAGCATGGCATTCTGCCCACGGCCCAGCCGCTTGGGTTTCCAATCAAGAAGAACTGCGCGCGGCCGTGGCGGACGCCACCATCGGCACGATCTGCATAAATTCCTCGTTCACCCTGACTGGCGGCGAGCTGTTGGCCAGCCGCTCGGTAAATGTGACGGGATGCTGTAACAACGCCACAGTGGATGGCCCTGCAGCTTCGTGCACCCTGACCATCGATGGCGATGGCAAGGCGACCAGTGCGCTTGTCGTTGAAGCGACAGGAGCAGCGCCTGGTCCGATTGTTGTCCACATCGAGGGGATAAACTTTGTGGCTGCCCGTGTCAAGGTATGTGGCGTTCTTCTGCACCGATCATTCCCCCCCGCCCTCCCCCCGCCCAACGATCACTCACTTTGCACTTTATTCACCCTCCTCTGCAATCAATTCATACTCTAGCACCCTCATCAGTAGTCACCCACATGCTTGCTAATGATGAGCGGCTATATGCCCTTACCACGATGCTATGATGGCCAGTGCAAAATGTTATAGTATCAACGAGTGAGACGGCTGTCATACTGTGCTTGCGTATTGCCACTGCATGTGTGTTGCAGCCAGCCAGTGCTTCAGAGTCCTGTGTGCAATCGGCCCATTGGCGCCTCTAAGTACGGGGTAATGTGCCAAACCCCTGTACCATGATTGCCTTGTTTGTCTATCAAGGGCAGTGTTAACCCGTGTTTTTAGAACGCGTGTTTTAAGAGCGCAATGTATCGCGTTGTATGATTTTAGAACGCGTATAACATCTAGGGAATTATTTCCAAAGTCATGTATCTATTTTCCTGAAAGCAAAGCATTTTTTTAGCTACTCAGATTTACCAACGCTTATTCATTAGAGAGATACACTGGTTTGAATACAGGGGGGTCTGGCCATGACCGCGATTTGTTGACTCTAGGTCACAAGTCATGTGTTTATTCAGAAATGGTTCACGTAAAAAATCTGGCTTTTTGCATGAGCTATGTGCAACCTATGCAGATTTTGTGGAACAAAACTCAGGCCCATTTGGCCACTAAAGCTATTTCATAAGCTGCACAAGCACGACGCAATGCACGCAGTGGGCATACTGAGAGCCGTCCACGACATGAAGCAATGGCACAAGCCCTGACCATGGGGCCAGATTGAGCTAGGAGGGTCAAAACATTGAAAACAGGTTATGTACAAGTTATACAACATCAAACATGCATAAAAAATAATAACTGGATGACACTATATGACTGAATCAGGCAGCCATAGCCAAAGCATCATCCACTCTCACAGCGTGTTGAGCACGTGCCTCATGGGAAGGGAGGTACTGAAAGAAAGGGAACATGTGGGGCAGGGCTTGGATACTAAGGTTGAGTGGTCCATGAGCTCACATGCCGGCGAAGATGATGCTGGAATGCATGCTAGCAATTGGTGGCAAGTCTGATGCTAACAACACATGGTTATACACCATGATCATGGGCACCTAGCTGATCTTATAGCACAATCAACGCAGTATAAACCATGAATATCCAATCCTCACAATATATACACAGCTTGACAACATCTACAGCACCCAAGTACTGCACAACTGCACCCTGCTATGGCTGACATGCAAGCAACGTCGAGTAGGATGGCGGTTTTAGAGAAGCAGGCCATTTCCTAGAAAATACAGCATACCATATCAATGGCCACGGTCACGCCCGACCGCTATTTGCAGGCACGACATGTCGGACTTACCCCCCAAAAGTCTGCACAAATCTCGGCTCAGCTGAGAGTCGGGGCATTGGGAACGAATAAACATACGGTATGGAGTGGATACACCATGGAAATACCGAACATGGTGCCGCTGCCAGCAGCCCCGAGTCTAGTTGCCGTAATAGTTCGTATGCCGGTTTCCAGGGGGGGGTTCTGCATAAATATTGGGCGAGAAACTGGAATTATCTACATTTTCCTTGCCCCAGTCCGCGTCGACAAACTCGTAGAAATCTAATTATCAACCGCTGAACGCATCCTCATGGTCGTGCCACATAACAGCCAGTGCTGAAATTCGCGGGAAAACTCGCGAGAGCCACCTGCCGCCATCGCGTTCGTCTTCACCTTCGTCCGCGAAATGGCATAGAATCAGTGGTATCTATTTGTTTGCAGCTGTCCAAAGCACCACGATTTTTTCTTGAGTTCTATACGGGATGTAAGGAGTCCGTCCACCATGTTGCAGACTGA
This sequence comes from Mesostigma viride, assembly GCA_009746045.1. Taxonomy (NCBI): domain Eukaryota; kingdom Viridiplantae; phylum Streptophyta; class Mesostigmatophyceae; order Mesostigmatales; family Mesostigmataceae; genus Mesostigma; species Mesostigma viride. Next base: position 4,545,908 of record RPFO01000072.1, read on the forward strand.
AAATCTCGTATCTACTGTGTCTGCCACGTGTCAGATTACAACGCAATCGTGTTCTAACCATATCACGTTCTAAAAACACCGTTAACGCGCCAACCCCCCACCCTTACCGTAATTGCCTTTTTTGTCTATCGATGGCAAAGTTAACGTGCCACCCCCCTACATATACCATCATCGCCTTGTTGGTCAACCTCTGGTCTATCTATGGCAGGGCATGCGGGGGAAGGGCGCCCTCCAATGCAGTGGCGTCCACGGCTCCTGGGTGCATCTGAGGAACGTCCTCTTCGGGGACTTTTACGCGGTCAGTATTAGGTCACCGCGCTGATATGATTGGCTTCACTAGTGGCCAGTATTGTGACATATCATGCCATGTGTGTTTATGCAGTAACAAATGAATCTATTTATCAAGTAACATCACCACTTGAAAAGTAAATCTGATTTGCGAAATGCAATCATGATTGGGATGCCACCGCGGGTGCTATCATGGAGTGTTTACCAGGCCTTTTATACGATGTGGGATTTGATGTGGTGGAGACGAGTACTCACTTGCGTGCCTGGTAGCCAGGTAGCCTGGTAGCCTGGTAGCCTGGTAGCCTGGTAGCATGGTAGCGTGGTAGCCTGGCAGCCTGGCAGCCTGGTAGCCTGGTAGCCTGGTAGCCTGGTAGCCTGGTAGCCTGGTAGCCTGGTAGCCTGGTAGCCTGGTAGCCTGGTAGCCTGGTAGCATGGTAGCCCGGTAGCCGGGTAGCCGGGTAGCCGGGTAGCCGGGTAGCCTGGTAGCCTGGTAGCCTGGTAGCCTGGTAGCCTGGTAGCCTGGTTGCCTGGTAGCCTGGTAGCCTGGTAGCCTGGTAGCCTGGTAGCCTGGTAGCCTGGTAGCCTGATAGCCTGGTAGCCTGGTAGCCCGGTAGCCGGGTAGCCGGGTAGCCGGGTAGCCTGGTAGCCTGGTAGCCTGGTAGCCTGGTAGCCTGGTAGCCTGGTAGCCTGGTAGCCTGGTAGCCTGGTAGCCTGGTAGCCCGGTAGCCTGGTAGCCTGGTAGCCTGGTAGCCCGGTAGCCCGGTAGCCCGGTAGCCGGGTAGCCGGGTAGCCCGGTAGCTCGGTAGCCCGGTAGCCCGGTAGCCCGGTAGCCTGGTAGCCTGGTAGCCTGGTAGCCTGGTAGCCTGGTAGTCTGGTAGCCTGGTAGCCTGATAGCCTGGTAGCCTGGTAGCCTGGTAGCCTGGTAGCCTGGTAGCCTGGTAGCCTGGTAGCCTGGTAGCCCGGTAGCCCGGTAGCCCGGTAGCCTGGTAGCGGTAGCCTGGTAGCCTGGTAGCCTGGTAGCCTGGTAGCCTGGTAGCCTGGTTGCCTGGTAGCCTGGTAGTCTGGTAGCCTGGTAGCCTGATAGCCTGGTAGCCTGGTAGCCTGGTAGCCTGGTAGCCTGGTTGCCTGGTAGCCTGGTAGTCTGGTAGCCTGGTAGCCTGATAGCCTGGTAGCCTGGTAGCCTGGTAGCCTGGTAGCCTGGTTGCCTGGTAGCCTGGTAGTCTGGTAGCCTGGTAGCCTGATAGCCTGGTAGCCTGGTAGCCTGGTAGCCTGATAGCCTGGTAGCCTGGTAGCCTGGTAGCCTGGTAGCCTGGTGGCCTGGTAGCCCGGTAGCCCGGTAGCCTGGTAGCCTGGTAGCCTGGTAGCCTGGTAGCCTGGTAGCCTGGTAGCCGGGTAGCCTGGTGGCCTGCACCGGATCGAGCATCCACCTGTAGCGAATGTTTTCTTTATGTGTTCAAGGTCGTCAAGGGTCGATTGAAGCAGCCACGGAGCCACCGTCCTACGGTGAAGGCGCCGACATGGCCCTGCTTGCTGCGAGTCATACTAGTTGCACCATGGTGCTGGGTGCTTTGTAAAAATCGTCCATTTTAGAAGTAGCGGTAAGCATTATGACCTGGTGCACCTTGAAGCCATTAACATATGATGGTGCGTCTGCAGGCTTTTCCAAACATTCACGTTTCCAAACGTTGGTTTCAAGGCCTTCCAGTCCCATAAGATTCCCGCCTCAGCCCTGCCTCTCTTTGTTTGAGAAAGGCTTGTTCTTACTATTTTTTTGCTCTTCGGTCCCTCAGCTTTTCTCCCGCCCTTCCACGTCCAATGCCCAAACCAATGAAAGCTTGCGGCGGCTCGCACCCAGATATTAGGGGGGCAAACCCCGGACAAACACCCTGCGGATGTTGGGAGGTCATCGTGTCTGTCATGGATTTGATGAGGGAGGGCAAATGCTCGTGTGCATTGGGTGAACATATTTTCCCCATGGCGTTGCTTCGTCAAACGTGCTGCGAGTCTTATTGACCATGGGCACAAGGCAGCATTATCGTGTATATGTGTGTGGATGTATGTGTGTTTACCTCACGTTGCCTACTGTGGCTGTCTGTGCCAGTCTTTCCAGACCATTTATTTTTATCTACACTCTGTTACCCTGCCATCCTTCCATGTGGCCATCCCCTCAACTACCTGCCTGCCTTAAGCCCGCTGTCCTTGCTCTACCCTCGCTCTATTCTTGCTTCACCCTCGCTCTATTCTCGCTCTACCCTCGCTCTATTCTTGCTCTCACCTTGCGCTACCCTGTATCCTTGCCTTATCCTTCCTCCACGTCCGCACACAGCCTGCCACGTATGTCTGTGCATGCATGCGTCGTCACTCGTGCTTGTCATTGACATGCGTGCCTGCCTTGTCGGTGTGCGTGTGCATGCCTTGGTTGGGCCCCTTGCTCCACACACGAGCAGAGTCACGGTGCACTCTCCATCGCAGGAGAAGGGTGCGCGGTGACCTGCACGGACTGTGGATTCACCAACAACGAGGCGGTGCGCGCTCATTGTGACAATACCTTTTGCTGTAGTAAACTACTATATTGGCTGGTACAAACTAAGGATTCACCAACAATGACGCGTTGTGGCTGCACAACGAGGTGGTGTGTGCTTTGTCTCCTAAGGGGGGGTCCACGGGGGTGGGGTGGGGGGGTGAGGGGGAGAAAGACCGGGCAGGTCATTGGTCATCGACTAGTTTTAGGCTGTGGCACAAGAACAATGCTAGTGGAGCAGGAATTGCAGGGAGCACAATACCTTGTCTCTTATAGTGGGCGTTGTCAAATAATTAATTATATCGCGTGATTGCGCCATGCGGGGTGTCAGCGCTGTGGGTAATGCCCGTGTCTAAGTTCTCTCGCTAATCTCTAGAGCGAGCTGGTTAGAGGGTAGTAAAGCCTTTAGGCATGTTTCAGACGCACGTCCCATGATTCGATTAAGGGTTTTGCAGTCAGCCCCTGTGGCGTTTTGAACTTCCGTTCGAAACCTCCGTTGAATCGGCCAATGTATGGCTTTTAGCCAATTAATTGCGCTTGGGACGGCCACGTGTGGGCAGGCGGCCTTCCATAGGCGCTGTCTGCGCGGTGCTATGCGTGCTGGCTGATTCTAGAGTTCTAGCACCTCTCAGGCACCCTCCGGGCCCCTCCCTGCCGGCGGCAGCCGGCTGGGGCACATGCACGGACGCCAGCTGCACACTAGGGTTGTACTGCCCCACTTCAGTGCTAGTACTAGCGACTAGTGCATGACTGCGCACTGCTTAGCTTCGATTGGTAAGCATTCGTGGCGGGAGATGTGTGGCGGAACGGCAGCTGAAGCTCGTCTGACACTGCCAACTAGTTGTGTCACCTGTACTGGAGTAAACTTCAGTTACGGCCACCCTGTGGCAAAAGGAACTAGAAAAGTAGAACAGCATGGCCAACTTGTGGCATCTTGGCCAAAAAGAAAAGGTGGTACTGCCGCATTTTACCAAATTTGGTGCCGCGCCGCCACATTTGGCGTCATCCCGCTACTAATCGGAAGACTGCGCACATCGTGATTGCAGCCGCACATCACTGCCTCCTTTACAAGCTGTGCGCAGCTCTTTGTCGTCTGTGCACACGTGAAGACTGCTCTCTTCATAGAATACATGGGCCAGGCACTCTCGTGAGCTTTTTGGCCACGCCTTTTGGGCAATTTTTCCCGGTCAATGCTCCCTTTTGGCATCGACAGCGCCCATTGGTTTTGCATCACCATCTTCTCATACTCGTGGGCGCGAACCTAGGAACATCGCAAGAAAAGAAACTTACACTAGAAATAAAATCTGTTTCTTTATTTGTTTCTATGTTTGCGTCAATATCTGTTTATATTTGTGTCTATATTTGGGTCTACGCCTGTATCTGTATCTGCGCAGGTCGCTGATGGCGGTGCCGCCTATCTCCAGTTTGGGTCATTGGCATGCAACGGCTGTTCCTTCTATAACAACAGCGCCAATGTAAGTTGCTGCTGCACGACGGTGAACCCTCATCGAACTTGCTCTGCAGGAAGAAAAGCTGGTAGAGGCGGCTGATGGCCTTCCCCCCCCCCTGAGGTCACACTGTGTACCGTGTGGTATACTTGTATACAATATTCTCAGGCGTCACTGTGCCGAAACCTAAGTTGGTAGAGGTAGCTCTTGCCTTCCCCGCCCACCCCCCCTTGCCTCGCCCCATTCCCTTCGTTCCCTCCCTTCTCTGTCGTCCACCCCTTTTCTCCCTGCCCGTTCCGCGGCCTTCTGCGGTGACACTCTACGACTTCGCAACGCGGCCCCCTTTTTTGGCCCTGAAAGGGCGGTGGATTGTGAACATGTTGCTCTGCCTGGCTGCTCCTGGAGCCGAGAGTTACTTTCCTCATGCTTTCTCATGTTGCGTGACCTTGTCCATCATGGCTTTGAGCATCTCCACGATAGCCAGACCGCCTTTTTTGCTGACGCATCTTTCTTCTACCCTCAAGTGTACTTTGAGCCTCTCCTGCTGGTGCCGCCGGGGCATTGCCATGGTGGTGCGTTCATAATCATTAAGTTGATGCGTTTACATTGATCATGGTGTTGTGTTTATAGTAGTATCTTTTCATGGTGTTGCGTTTATAGTAGAAGTATTCATCATGTTGCTCCCGCATCTGCCAGTGCTTGGTGCTGCCAGTGCCGCGGTTGTTGCTGCTACCCCTTGTACTTTGTTGGTTTCGTAGGTGACCGTGTTTGTGCCCAGGTTACTGCCACCGCTATGAGTCTGGTGCGTACTGGCACGGTTGCATGACTAGGGGATCCGGTCATTGCCATGCTGACCACTGCAAGTTGACCATAGAACAGCGCATCTAGGCACATCAAACGGTCCTTTCTCTCCAGGGGGGGGAGGCTTCCTGTTGAGGTATCTCATAAGTTTCGAGAGAGAAGGCACTCCTCTCTCAAAGCATCGAGGGGAGAGCACCCTAAGCAGAGCTGCCACCGCCTCAGCTGCAGCTGTGATCTTTCTGTCTTTCTTGTTCTTCTGTTGTGGTCTCCACTCATGCATTCACTCTTGTGCACTGAACGCTGCCAAGTGTGCTTTGCTTTCCCAATGCCCCTGCAGCGATGCAGCGCTAACCTCCGTCTTAACAGTTAACTATGCATTTCTGTCTTCGCAATCCATGCAGCGCGGCGGCGCCATCTTTGTCACCACGGGGGGGAACGTCACGCTCCAAAGGCCTGCCTTCTCGGGAAATGTTCGTAACGCTGCTGACTTGACGAAAGCAGTAACCTGGCACGCTGTTAAAGACAACTGCACTCTTAGAGAACAGGCTGCAGTCCTGTGTTCCCGATCGAGAAGACCGGCCAGTTGCGTCCCGGAGCAGGGGTTTGAGAGATCGAGGGGGGATCGATGCATTATGCGATTTGGGGGGGGGTGTCGGGGATTGCCGCAAAGGTCCAGTTGATTGCATTGAGTGTAGTTTTCTTTGTCTAGTCTCTGCATAGACATTTGTCAATGCTTTTTAAAGTTGGCTTGAAGCACTGCTAGCAAACGCCTGGTGTCGACGTCTTGTGATGACTCGACTAGCCTCCCGCGGATCGTGCTTTGACGACATGTTGTAGGCTGGAGTGTCCCTCCAAATGACAAGGCTGTTGCGTTAAACCACTCCTAGCCCTAGTCCAATAGCACTACGGAAAACAACTCACAGCCCTGTCTGATATGTAAATTAGCTCAAAGCCCTAGTCCAATAGCACTACGGAAGACAACTCACAGCCCTGTCTGATATGTAAATTAGCTCAAAGCCCAAGTCCAATATCACTATGGAAGACAACTCACAGCCCTAGTCTGATATGTGCGACAACTTACGTCCCTAGTCTGAGATAAACCACTTACACCCACCTTGTCCACGTTGTGTGTGTGCACAGGTGGCGGCCATCGGGGGCCCCGATGTGTTCATCGAAGAGGCACCCTTCGCTGCACTTACCTACTGCCCGCCGTCAACCATCCTGGTACGCGGTGGCCCTTCTGTGTAGCAAGGTCCTTTGCTTGCCATGCCTCCTGCTTTCAATAGCTCTTCCCTATGTAGCGTATAGACTGGGTCACCTTTTGCCTGCAATGCCTTTCGCCATCGTTGATGGAAATTCCTTTGGTGGCGTCAGGGGTCCTGAACAGCAGAAGGCTGTTTCCGCCCAAGACTCTATTTGTGATGCTGTAAGCCTGTATCAGATGCCATCACGCCTCAAGGAATGCATGAGGATGGTTCTACGCACCAAGGAATGCATGGCGGTGGCATGAAGCCTGTGAGGAATGGCATCAAACAAAGGGGCTGTGGGTGCCGAGGTGAAGTCTCTTAGGCTCAGAAATATGTGAGGATGACCTGATAGATAGTCTTGTTTAATAGGAGTTATGAATGCTAGGTACATCCAGCAATGGCCAAGCCTCAGTTGGCTGCATGGTCTTCATCCATACCTTTCAGCAATAAAATAACATGTGCTTATAATGAGTGGATGCGTTCCATACGTTCCCGCTCCATTCCCTACCCACCTTACAGATGGTAAACTTACCTTACCTTGTTAAAATAACTTTCCTTACTTTTGTAAACATGTCACAGGTGGCGACAGGGTCCCCCACGCTGCCTGTCGGGAGCGACGCCTGCAAATCCCGTACGTTGCATGCGCACTACACACTTTGTTCTCTGCCTGTGGTTGGAGCCTGGTTTAACTCCTGCTGTCATGGAGCCAGACCTGTGCATGGAGGTTGCGCGTGCTCTCGTCGAAACCCCACACACATACCCTTCACTCCCTTTCTGCGCATTTCTTGCCTTTTGGTATCAATCATTTTCTCAAAAGAATTCCATGAAATCTGCCCATGATGTCTGCCCATGTAACCTGGCCATGATCGCATGATGTTTCACTGCGCGGCGTTTATACGTGCTGACCGCCATGCATGACCTGGTAAGGAACCCCCCGGGTAAGCAGGGGACTGCAGGCACGTACTCAGATGAAATTACGATTGCTTGGAATTGAAGGACAAGAACACTTTTTACACTGTAGAGATACTCTCCCATCATTCACGCCCACACATGCAGCCTCCATGTTCAGCATCCACGCCCTCGGTCGACTCTGTTTTATGATGACATTCCCGGCCGTTGATGTCCCGGGCCTTTGCCGCCGATTCACACACCACGCATTTATAATGCCAACAGATATTTTCTAACAAAGCGTTCTCCTTTCCTTCACACCGCACCACCTGAAAAGGCACATGCTAGTAGTACACAGCCATCACAGTCAACGCTTCTGGATCCACCCCAATGCATCAGTACTACCTGAGCACTCCCTCCGTCAACCACCAAGCATGGCCCCATGTGTGTCAAATGCATGTGGCCTACGCGCCCACCCACCCAGGCCCAATCACGCTCTCAGTCACACTCTCCCCCCCCACCCGCCCTTGATCCATTCCTACCCTGCATTCTACTCGTGATTTAATCAACTTCATTGATTCTAGTGGCAGTCGCCCTTACTGCACGCGCACGTCGTCGCCACTGCGCCCTTGCGATGCTCACACCTTTGCCTCTGCCAACCTCCCACGAACATATATCTGCCTGTGCCTGTGCCTTTCATGGAACACCCCAGAACCAGCAGACGACGACTCCGTGCCTGATGGGGCTGATCTGTCGACCATGTCAAGGGAGGTGTCCACCTCGGTCCTGCCCGAGTCGCTGGCAGCGACCTGGAGCATGAGCTCTGCTGAAGGGTTGCCTGATTCCGCGGAAGGATCGCCACCTGGGCCGTCTAGCCTGCAGCTCTACACCCCGTCAGGCGTGAGCCAGGTCTTTGCCGGCCATCCGGTCCATCTGCGGGCTTTCCTCGCACTGTCAGCACAGCAGGTCGACGACGTCGTGCTGGACCTTACCCTGGGTCAGCAGAAGGGGCAAGAGGAGGGCTGCTTTGGGCCAGGGAACGTCGGGTGTTCTGGCTACCGCTTTGATTTTGCCAAGCCGGTGCAAGGATCATGTTTCATCATACTGTCAGCATCAGCGGACCAGGCTGGCGGGTGCTCGGCGACATGTCGCCTGGGCCGCGTGCAGCAGGTGAACCCCATCTTCCTGGACCTGACCCTGCGCGCGCTGGCGGTGGGGTGCCAGCTGGACTTGGTAGCGACCATCTCCTCGCTGGGCCAGGGCGCCATGCCTCTGCCGGTGCAGGTCATGCAGGCGTCGGGAGCGCCGAGCGAGCCCATTCACGCACTCGGTGAGTTTGACGATTAAGGAGGGAGGGAGGGAGGGAGGGAGGGAGGGAGGGAGGGAGGGAGGGAGGGAGGGAGGGAGGGAGGGAGGGAGGGAGGGAGGGAGGAGGGAGGGAGGGAGGGAGGAGAGGAGGGAGGGAGGGAGGGGGGGAGGGAGGGAGGGAGGGAGGAGGGAGGAGGGAGGGAGGGAGGGAGGGAGGAGGGAGGGAGGGAGGGAGGGAGGGAGGGAGGGAGGGAGGGAGGGAGGGAGGGAGGGAGGGAGGGAGGGAGGGAGGAGGAGGGAGGGAGGGAGGGAGGGAGGGAGGGAGGGAGGGAGGGAGGGAGGGAGGGAGGGAGGGAGGGAGGGAGGAGGGAGGGAGGGAGGGAGGGAGGGAGGAGGGAGGGAGGGAGGGAGGGAGGGAGGGGCGGGCGGGCCAGGTTGCATGTCTTCTGCTGCTGGTTGTCTAGCTTCTGCTGCTCTCTAACCTCGCCCTTGTTTATTGGCTTGCGCTTTCTTATCTGCGTTCCCCAGATGCCCGCCAGCCCGTGATCGCCCCAACCAGCGGCGCGGTGGGCAGCCTGCGGCAACTGGTCGGCCACGAGGGAGCCACAGCATTTGTGGGCACAGCGAACCTGCTCTCCTTTTCGGTGATAGGACCTGGACTGATGCGCTGCGACCTCAACAATTCTATTCTGGTGGACGGGCCGGGCCAGGTGGTCAACATGACCATGGGGAAGGAGGGGGGGTCGCTGCTGGTGTTTCAGGTGAGTTGAGTGGATGCGATGGTGTGGTATACCCGGCATCTCACCCCAGCCCTTCGCTCACCCCAGCCATGCTATTATGATGAGCTAGTAGCGATGGTTATTAGTGGTGCTTGGTGGTGGCGATGGTTTTTCCCTCATTGCACATCATGTCATTCCTCCAGGTTTCTTGGCCAGAACTGCTAGGAAGTTCTCCCTTTGCTTTTGCAACGCATTGTTTGTTATCTTTGCTCCTCTGTTTCTGGATCATGATAAGGACAATTCGAGCATTTTAAACTATTTCCTTAGCTTCGCCCTTTCTTTCCTTTGCTCTTTCCTTTCCTTAGCTCCCTCTTCCATTTTCTTCGTTCCTTCTTCCCTTTCCTTCTTTCCTTTGTTCTTATTGCTGTTTTGGGTGGCGATCAAGAAGTTTGTGTTTGAGAGGGGGCAGTAGAAAGCTGCTCTGATCAGGTTGCCATTTCGAAACCTCTTAACGATAGTTGGCATTCTGCATGGATAGTGCTGTCTTGTAGCACACAGAAATGGTGTTTCATAAATCTACGGGCGAGTTATCGTACTAGAATGTATGGATGGATGGCATGATTGAGTGCCTTGTAGTTGGCTGGAATTTCGGAGCTGATGAATGCATCCCAACTTGTGTAATTTTCGAGCTGTTTTCCAGGTTACTAGGATGCAAACGACCACCACCACCACCACCACCACCACCACCACCACCACCACCACCACCACCACCACCACCACCACCACCACCACCACCACCACCACCACCACCACCACCACCACCACCACCACCACCACCACCACCACCACCACCACCACCACCACCACCACCACCACCACCACCACCACCACCACCACCACCACCACCACCACCACCGCCGCCGCCGCCGCCGCCGCCGCCGCCGCCGCCGCCGCCACCGCCACCGCCACCTCCACCGCCACCGCTACCAACACCACCACCACCACCACCACCAACAACAACAACAACAACAACAACACCATTACCACCACCACCGCTGCCGCGCCACCGCCTCTGCCACCACCAACAACAACACCAACACCAACACCAACACCATTACCAACACCACCGCTGCCGCGCCGCCGCCTCTGCCACCACCACCAACAACAAGATAGCCAACGCTAAGGGCATGGCCACAACCACGGCCACAGCCGCTGCCAATACCACCACGAATACAAAGGCCAGCATGGCATGCAGCCCATTTTTCACGTCGTCCATTCACGCATGCAGCTGCCTCATGATATGATTTCTTTGGATTCCTTCTTCGTGGGTCCCTTGGCCCTCCTGCACTGGGTGTTCCCAAACCGAACAGGTCGCCACCACGCCGTATTCCGCTGTGTCGCTCCAAGTGGCGCCGTCTGCTTGCGTGGACGCGGACGGCCTACCCAGCATGGCATCTGAGCCATTCCCGGTGCTCATAGGTGGGGCGGTGCTGCCCTGATACAATAATAGCCTTTCCTGGTTGTGGCCATGGATGCGGGTGTGTGCCTAAGGGGGGCTGTCGTAGCTCTTGTTTGCTTTACGGGCCCTCTGTTAGTGGCGTTTTTTTAACAAAAGGCAAGCAAGCCTAGGGATGAGGGCCTGTGGTAGCAGAATGGACTAGGACGCCCAATTGGCTAGGAGATGCTTCAACCAAACGCGGGTGCGCAACTGTTTGATCGTTGTGTTATTGATACTAAACTTTTTTGACTGATAGTTTTGCCTGCCAGGAGGAACGAGCACCTGGCAGGCGTGGCAGGCGTGGCAGGCGTGGCAGCCGTGGCAGGCGTGGCAGGCGTGGCAGGCGTGGCAGGCGTGGCAGGCGTGGCAGGCGTGGCAGGCGTGGCAGGCGTGGCAGGCGTGGCAGGCGTGGCAGGCGTGGCAGGCGTGGCAGGCGTGGCAGGCGTGGCAGGCGTGGCAGGCGTGGCAGGCACGGCAGGCGTGGCAGGCGTGGCAGGCGTGGCAGGCGTGTCTACATAGAAAGCTCGATTATCCGCACCAAGGTGTGGTATGTTTCCATCCCTGCACACTCCAGCAATTTCTTATCCAAGAAAGAAACACCCCTGCACTAGGGTGTTTCTTGGGTGGCGGATGCCGTCCTGCGCAGCTCCAGGGCTTGAGTCATTCTATGTGTACGGAGATCTAACAAGAGTCACTTCCTCTTCTAAAAATTTTCTTATCGCGCTCCGTACCCCCCCAGCGCAGGCACACGACCTGAGACCTCTTTGGTCGGTTGGCCCAACAGATAAGATGTACCCAGCACTGAACTGTGCTCTGTTGACTCTCAACGGAGGCTTGTGTTTGGTGGGTTGTGGTAGCACCGCGCCTGGGCTAATGTGGTTCTGCTCTCTTTGGCTGGCTCCCCCTATTAATCTTCCCTGTGGGCAGACTACGCACGCCCCTCAGTGGCCGCTGCCAGCATAAGGGGAAGTGGCACCGAGCACTCACATGCAGTGTTCCGCATCCAGTTCAGCGAGTGGGTGTCCGGATTCTCGACAGGTGGCATCGACATCACCGGGGGACGTCTGATCTGGTACGAGAGTACTGTAAGAGTACTAGGAGAAGTACCAGTAGTACTGTAGGAGTACACACGATAGGGATTGTGTTGGAGTACTACAGAAGTTCCAAAGGAGTACTGTAGGAGTACACACGATTGGGATTGTGTTGGAGTACTACAGAAGTTCTAAAGGAGTACTGCAGGAGTGCTGTAGGAGTCCTGTAGGTGGTGTACTATGGAAGACAGGCTAGGTGGAGCTGGCCTAGTGTAAATGACACCGCACACTGATGCAGTCGGCACACGTGGAACCCAGAAGCAAGGACCGTGAGAGTACCATCTTTACTCTTGCGCTGCCATCTTCCCCACCTTCACCTGTACGTTTGCGCTACCATCTTCCCCACCTTCACCTGTACGTTTGTGCTACCATCTTCCCCACCTTCACCTGTACGTTTGTGCTACCATCTTCCCCACCTTCACCTGTACGTTTGCGCTTCCATCTTCCCCACCTTCGCCTGTACTCTCGCGCTTCCATCTTCCCCACCTTCACCTGTACGTTTGTGCTACCATCTTCCCCACCTTCACCTGTACGTTTGCGCTTCCATCTTCCCCACCTTCGCCTGTACTCTCGCGCTTCCATCTTCCCCACCTTCACCTGTACTCTTGCGCTACCATCTTCCCCACCTTCACCTGTACGTTTGCGCTACCATCTTCCCCACCTTCACCTGTACTCTTGCGCTACCATCTTCCCCACCTTCGCCTGTACCCTTGCACTACCATCTTCCCCACCTTCACCTGTACTCTTGCGCTACCATCTTCCCCACCTTCGCCTGTACTCTTGCTCTACCATCTTCCCCACCTTCACCTGTACGTTTGCGCTAACATCTTCCCCACCTTCACCTGTACGTTTGCGCTACCATCTTCCCCACCTTTACCTGTACTCTCGCGCTACCATCTTCCCCACCTTCGCCTGTACTCTTGCGCTACCATCTTCCCCACCTTCACCTGTACGTTTGCGCTACCATCTTCCCCACCTTCACCTGTACGTTTGCGCTACCATCTTCCCCACCTTCACCTGTACGTTTGCGCTACCATCTTCCCCACCTTCACCTGTACTCTTGCGCTACCATCTGTACCATCGCTGCCACCTTAGATAGTCCTGGTGGCCACCCCACAGAGGGATGCTCCCGCCTGGCCCACCGGCTACCCGCTACATCAGGCCGCCTGAGCACACGCTCATCCGCGGGTCTGTCTACGCTAACAAAATTTCTGCTATAGGTTTGTCCGCTATCAGCTCGCCCACATCAGGCGCTTGGTGGCTCTGTGGCTGCGCAGTAGTTACTCATTAGCTTGTGGGGGCCAGCGAGGGAGGGATACGCATGACAAGGCTGGACTTTCTTTGCTTTCTCCTTCGTGGCACGCGTGTGCCGTCATAACTCGTACGTGTACCGTGTGGTCATGTTGTCTGGCTGCGCTGGTTGTCTCCTTGATGTTCCTTGTGCTTTTGGTGTCGTGTCACGTCCAACCTGCGCGTCATGTGCTGGCACCGAACAGTCTAGCGACAGTCAACGAGACAGCTGGGACGTACGAGGCGGTCGTCAGACCGCTGCAGGGGGTCTCCTTCATCTCTTTCTCGGTCAGGGAGGGAGCCGCGGTGGATATTGCAGGCAACCCAAGCACGGCATCCCCTGAGGTCCAGCAGGAGAACTGTACGTCAACCCAACTTGTGCACACGACCAAAGCGGTGTGTCACACCTAACGCGTGGTCCAGCAGGAGAACTATACGCATGCCGCTCTTCTGCTGACGTAAATTCGGTGGCCTCTGTGTGGCCTGTGGTGGCCTGCATGTGGTGGCCTGTGGTGGCCTGTGTGTCCATTCCTCTCCGGCATGTGTGTCCCATCTAAAACATCTGTGGCCCCCCTCACGCCACGGTGCCTACGTACTGCCATCTGCTACCCCGGCTGACACAGCAGTATAAGTATAAAATTATACACTTTAAAGTTCCTACTATTGTCCAAGTAGCACAACAACTCCAAGACTCACGCTTGTATGTTTTGTTACCCTATCGGCTATCGCCATGCGCTGGTTGTCTCACGGATATGACTCGCTCACCGCATGCCACCAGCATGCAGCGTGCTCGACCCTAATGTTATTGTCATGATCATGAGTATGAGTTTTTGTCTCATTGATTTCACTCACCCATCACATGCCGCCGGCATGCTCGGCTCTATTGTTGTTGTTGTTGTTGTTGTTGTTGTTGTTGTTGTTGGTGGTGGTGGTGGTGGTGGTGGTGTGGTGGTGGTGGTGGTGGTGGTGGTGGTGGTGGTGGTGGTGGTGGTGGCGGTGGCGGTGGCGGTGGCGGTGGCGGTGGCGGTGGCGGTGGCGGTGGCGGTGGCGGTGGCGGTGGCGGTGGCGGTGGCGGTGGCGGTGGCGGTGGCGGTGGCGGTGGCGGTGGCGGTGGCGGTGGCGGTGGCGGTGGCGGTGGCGGTGGCGGTGGCGGTGGCGGTGGCGGTGGCGGTGGTAGTTGTGGTGGTGGTGGTGGTGGTGTTGATGTTGTTGGTGTTATTGCTGCTGTTGTTGTTTTCGATATTCTTATTATTTGTTTTTAACCCCATCTTTGACATAATTGATATCGCAGATAACCGCAGGGTGTTGCTCACCAAGACGCTGTCCATCCTCTTCCAGTTGATCCTCGGCTTTACCATGCTAGTCACGGCGATGAAGAAGGGGCCCAGCCAGGGCAGGCTGGTGGTAAGCTCAAGCATGGCAAATACGTGCCTTTGCCAGGCCGTTGGTTGGATATGACATGCACGTTTGCCTCGGTTCGTCTAGCGGGCAAGTGGGCATCGCTTGTCAAGTGGAGGCATGTCTAGCGGGCAAGTGGGCATCTCTTGTCAAGTGGAGGCATGTCTAGCGGGCAAGTGGGCATCTCTCGCAAGTGGAGGCATGTCTAGCGGGCAAGTGGGCATCTCTTGTCAAGTGGAGGCATGTCTAGCGGGCAAGTGGGCATCTCTTGTCAAGTGGAGGCATGTCTAGCGGGCAAGTGGGCATCTCTCGCAAGTGGAGGCATGTCTAGCGGGCAAGTGGGCATCTCTTGTCAAGTGGAGGCATGTCTAGCGGGCAAGTGGGCATCTCTTGTCAAGTGGAGGCATGTCTAGCGGGCAAGGGGGCATATGGTATGCAGCCGCGCTTGCTGCTCGTAGCAACTGAGAAGGATGGGGGATGGATGGGTGTAATTGGACGTGGATGGCGGATATCTGTGAGATACGTACGGCACAGTTGCAGACATCTGCCCTTTGTGCCAAGTACGAGGCATCTTTGGGACGCAATTAGCAGCTACTGCATAGTTGGAAAGCGAATGTGATAGTGGGGATAGGAGTTATACTTTGGGCCATCGTAGGGTAGCATGCACATCTTACTCGATGTGAGGGAACAATACGCTTGCCGCGCTGCCTGCTTAGGAGTAGGTTGGCATCCGGGTACGCAAATAGTCTAGGTAGGGCGGGCACAGTATGGTTCGTGCAACCTCAGGACTGGCGTTGCGTTTGCTCGACATCGCTGCTGTCACTGCTCATTACTGGTGTGATTCATTCAACGCTGGTGGCCGTGCTTGACCTACGCTTCAAAGGGCAGCATGCAGCTATTACCGCTGCCTCGTCTGTCAGCTGTCTCCCTGTAGCTAGCTTTAATCAATTGGTCATGAGTATTAATAAACTTATTCTGGTTAAGACAGATATCTTGATGATGCTGATGAGTGTCGATCAAGTATTGCTGATTGATACTGTTGTGGAATAATTTTAATGAATTAACTGATTGCTTAATTAAGAGACATTTGGTCCCGTTGGGTATTCACGGTGCACAGTAAACGCTGAGGATTGCAGTGCTCCCCAGCCCTGATCGCTGCACCAGCTATATTCACAGAAGTCGCATATTCACGATGCACGGACTTCTGGTCACCCCTGCGCCTCTATTTTGCTGGCAGCCGCCTGGAATGCAATCGCAACATTTATGGTTCGATGCCGTTACCTGAAATTGTGCACATGTCTTCCTCCCGTGCTATTTTCTGCCCGCGTCTTCTTCACGTGCCCTTCTCACGTGGGGATGATCGTGCAGGCCTTTGTGGGGCGGCTGCAATTCTTTCAGGTGGGCACTTGTACCGCCCGTCATCAGTCATGTGTTGTGGGTGCCTGTCCCCAGGAATCAAGGCACCAAGGATCGTGTTTAAGTATTGTGGAGTGCCAGCAAAGGCAGGGGTAACGAGGTACCAACAAGGTGGCGACAGGGTAGCTAGGAACAAGCTAAGAATCATCTAGGAGTGCCAGCAGGGTGGAGGTAGATGGCTAGGAACAAGGTAGCCAGTTAGTGCAAGTGCAGTTAGGAGCTCAGTTAGTGCGAGTGCAAGTCCATGGTCGGTGCCTACATGAAGCGTTAAACTGTTTGTATTTGTGTATGTACTTGTATGTTTTTACATCCCTTAATACCCTTCACATCTGTAAATATATATACTAGTCTAAATCATTGGTCAACCTGTACATGTTTCCGCTGGTTGTGTGGTTACATCTGTACTAGTATAGTAACATAATTGTCTGTAGTAATACAAGTAAAGAGGGTTGTACCTGGGACACCCTATATAGTTCTAGTTCTACTAAGAGGAGTAGTAGTAGTAGTAGTAGTAGTAGTAGTAGTAGTAGTAGTAGTAGTAGTAGTAGTAGTAGTAGTAGTAGTAGTAGTAGTAGTAGTAGCAGTAGTAGTAGTAGTAGTAGTAGTAGTAGTAGTAGTAGTAGTAGTAGTAACAAAAAGGGTTATTCCTGAGATACCAGCATAAACGCAAGCCGTGAGCAGCATTACTGGCAGCAACACAGTGGAGAGGCGTTGTTCTTGCTGGTATTCATACGCATACAGGGGTATTGCACATTATGGACCTTGTGTGGGTATTGCACAATATGGACCCTGTGATCTTCTCAGAATGAAATCGGAGAGCTTGGCGCCTCTTTTTTATGCGTTAAGACTGTTTTGGCAAATTCATTTGTCGGTCCCCTTTTCCGATTTTCTTCTTGGTTACCCGGCCAGCACTGCCCCCCCTGCTGATCCTTTACCCCCCCCAGATTTCTTGTAATCTAACCGTGATTGTTGAGATCAACTTTTTTCTTCTACTCAAGTCTACTATATGTTCGCCCATTGATTAAATAATTAATTAATTAGTCTCGTTTCCCCGTTGGGGGACCACGGAGCACTGAATTCCCCAATGTAAGATATGGTGGACGTCTCCCCACGACGTACATCAATATGCACTCCTCCGTTGCTCAGATCCTGCGGCGCAACAGACACAGTTGCACCATTCATTCCTGCCTTGTCAACAACTCGCTGACGACCCCATGCTGACACTTGTGTCACGGTGCCGCGCCACCGCAGATGATCAGCTTCCTCGACATCCCCCTGGACCACACCCTGGGGGACATCCTCCACGACCTGGCATGGGTGAACAACGGCTGGGCCACCCCGATCTTCGGCGTGGGCGGAAGAGTGCGGGTCTCTTGGGCTGACGGCCACGCGCCACGGGATTTCGCCTTTGCATCCAACGGCAGCTGCCTTGGACAGGCAGCGAATGCTATGCTGGCGGGCATGAACGACACGTCGGGGACAAGAACCCTAGCGGAGGCCGTGGAGGGTCCCTGGCCCCGGATGGCCCTCGCGGAGCTAAACGCCTTGCTGCGTGTAAGTACGAATGCCTCGTTGCAAGTAAATATGTATGCTTACTTGCATGTAAGCACGAATGTGTTGTTGCATGTAGGCATGAATCCATGTAGTCCTTACTGTATCAGCTAGTAGGGGACGGACGCTTAGATTATTTATTTAGCGGCTGAGTGGCTGAGTGGCCGAGGTGCTCCCATGCGTATCCTAGTGTGACATGTACTCTGTCTCACAAAAGGGTTTTTTCTTCCTCCCAAGGCACCCATCCTCCAGGGTCAGTAGCTCTGGGAGCTTGTTGAGCTGAGAGGTGTCACACTTGCCTGTCTGTTCATGGCAACGTTGGCTTTACGCTGTACTACATCCTGGCACCCTACACCTTTTACTGCACCTTGAACTACGCCGTACTACATGTGTACCGGTACATTCAGGTTGGGTGGGTCACCTTCTGGTGTAGAAGTCGGCAACCCTGGGAAACGAGCTAGTTGGCTTTATTAGATACTGCTATATACTAGTATCTTGTAGTACCACTGTACTAGTATACCCTGTTTCGTGCTTCACTTGTGTTGCCGATCTCACTTCCGAAATTTTTCACTGTCAGCCAGTAAATTATATGCTATTAGTATGTACTTAAGATGTCCTCTTGAGTTGAACGCGTGCTTCTGGAATCTTTGCGGTTTTCCTGTCTCCTTTCCGGTTGCGTGTAACTCACCCCAGGATGCCCACCCACGTGTGCTGGAAGTAGCAGCACCGGAGGATGCGGTATTTCATTTGAATCTGTGAGTGCGCTGGTAACAATACGCGCCAAACCCTACACCTCTCACGCTTCACCCTTCACCCTACACCCTTCACCCTTCATTCTTCGCCCTTGGCCCTTGGCCCTTGGCCCTTGGCCCTTGGCCCTTGGCCCTTGGCCCTTGGCCCTTGGCCCTTGGCCCTTGGCCCTTGGCCCTTGGCCCTTGGCCCTTGGCCCTTGGCCCTTGGCCCTTGGCCCTTGGCCCTTGGCCCTTGGCCCTTGGCCCTTGGCCCTTGGCCCTTGGCCCTTGGCCCTTGGCCCTTGGCCCTTGGCCCTTGGCCCTTGGCCCTTGGCCCTTGGCCCTTGGCCCTTGGCCCTTGGCCCTTGGCCCTTGGCCCTTGGCCCTTGGCCCTTGGCCCTTGGCCCTTGGCCCTTGGCCCTTGGCCCTTGGCCCTTGGCCCTTGGCCCTTGGCCCTTGGCCCTTGGCCCTTGGCCCGTGGCCCGTGGCCCGTGGCCCTTGGCCCTTGGCCCTTGGCCCTTGGCCCTTGGCCCTTGGCCCTTGGCCCGTGGCCCTGGGCCCTGGGCCCTTGGCCCTTGGCCCTTGGCCCTTGGCCCTTGGCCCTTGGCCCTTGGCCCTTGGCCCTTGGCCCTTGGCCCTTGGCCCTTGGCCCTTGGCCCTTGGCCCTTGGCCCTTGGCCCTTGGCCCTTGGCCCTTGGCCCTTGGCCCTTGGCCCTTGGCCCTTGGCCCTTGGCCCTTGGCCCTTGGCCCTTGGCCCTTGGCCCTTGGCCCTTGGCCCTTGGCCCTTGGCCCTTGGCCCTTGGCCCTTGGCCCTTGGCCCTTGGCCCTTGGCCCTTGGCCCTTGGCCCTTGGCCCTTGGCCCTTGGCCCTTGGCCCTTGGCCCTTGGCCCTTGGCCCTTGGCCCTTGGCCCTTGGCCCTTGGCGCTTCACCCTTCAGCCTTTACCCTAGACCCTGCACCCTACGCCCTACACCGACCCCACCCGCCCTTCACCCTACCCCCCCGCCCTTCACCCTCCCCCCCCGCCCTTCACCCTACGCCCTACACCCTGCACCCTACACTCTACACCCTGCACCCTACACTCTACACCCTACACTCTACACCCTGTGCACCCTACACGCTATACCCTACACTCCACACCTTCCACCTTCACACTTCACATGCACCCTACTTGCGAAACCTTACACCCTAACTCTACTCGCTAAGCCTTATGCATCTGGTCCCATCTAGGGTTACTTGTCAGCGACACGGCGACACAGTAGCACGTGCCCAGTGGCCGCGAAAGTGCCCAGTGGCCACATACATAAGGGGTTTGTTGTAAATGAATCAAACTTTTCGGTTGTATGCACAGCCGATGCTCTGTTGATCCGGTCCCAGGGTCTCTCGTCTCACCCCACCAAAAAGGGTCTCTTCTCACATGTTGGTTCTCTCAGGTTGGGGCTATCAGGTCACAACTCGTTTTGAATGTATGCCTACTTGCGTAGGCATACGCGTCCCCAGTAAGTCATCACACACATGCACATGTTGTAGAGATGAGTAGATAGAGTAGTTTTTCAATTACTGTCAATTTTATGGGACATACCTGCACGTGCCTCATGTGCTGTCTGCTCATGATATCAACAGTTGGTCATAAGAATACCACTTAAATGGTTATAATATGATATAAGCGATAATGGGCAAAGGACAGTTGTTCTACTATTCAAAGGTAGGTCACATGCTCTTGTGCCCGCGCCCCGCTGACAAATTAGAGGTAGGCGCGTTCCTTGGGCTCCCTCTGCATCAGGCTATATTAGAGGGCTGTGTCAGGTGAGGTTGGGTGTCTGAGCATCAAATGGGAATAGCCCAGTAGTTTTGCAACTGGCATGCAAGCCCCTCCCGGGCAGGTGGAACCAGGGATATAGGAAACGTAGCAAAGCAGGCATCCTGATACGTAAAGAGGGCGGGGGGGGGGGGGGGGGGGGAGGGAGCAAGAGAGTGACAAAGCATGCAGGTTGGAACAAGAAGGCGTGAATATTGTATTATGAAACTTGAGGTAAGTAATTCTCTAATTACTCTTGGTTGTATTGTGTTTCTCGCACTCATACTCGTGTTATTCTTGGTTGTGTTATGTTTTTGGTTCATGCTTTTGGATGCCTAAATATCCGCACCCATTCTCAGGCTTCTACTTTTCTTGCATCCGTGTTCCCTTTCGTCTGCATGTGTGCAGCAAAGGCGATTTCTGGGCAATCGTGCTGTACAGTTTGTGCGAGCTGCTGGCTTGCGTGGTGGTGCGGCTGCTGTGCACCGTGCTCTGGCGGCTCATGTACCGCTTTCGACCGGGACCATTTTGGAAAGCCGCACCGGCCATCCTGCTCTTCCCTCGTCTGGAGTTGCTGGTGCTGATGCTGACGTTCCCCACCATGACTCAGGCCTGCATGTTCTACGCGACATGTGAGCTCATGCACCGTTTTTGAGCCCGGGCAGGCTTTTTTGGTGACCATCTAAGTTACCACTCACCCCCGTGAGAGCCAGGCAGCATGCGAGTTCATGCACCATTGTGGTGTCATTTCAACTATTAAGTGCCTTTCTCAATCTTTACTTTTAATAAGCGTGCACGTCTCCTTTTCTTTAGTGAATGTGGTTTGGTGGGGCGTTTCCCTCATGCGCCGCAAGCCATCAGGGCGTGCGCGCCACACGTCACTGTTGGGTGCCTAGAAAGCTTGTTTACATCCATCCCGCTGCCGCATGTAGAGCGTGATGGTGACGGCTGTATGCTGACGACTACAATGACCAATGAGTGATGATTATCGCATGGATGGACATGAAGTAGGTGGACATACCACTCTCAATATTGGGACATATAGTGGGCAGGCCAATGACCAGGCTTTGGTGTCACTAGCTTTCGGATCAACCGCTCGTATGATCTGTTGCCGCGCTGTGTATTGGGAGAGGGTCATGCAGCAAAGTTCCAGATAAAATTCTTGCGAAATATATTAATATTGATAGTAGTGCATACTAAATCTTTTTTCTGGCAGTGGTCACCCCCCTTCTGCCCTGCCTTGCTCACATGTCACTGTTGATGAGACTCTTTCAGTAGAGACCCCGTCACCGATAGACATATGTCAGGCCTTAGTCGGGCATCGCCCCCAGCAACACCCAGGTTGTTTAGGGGGGCAGTTCACAGGGTGCATTCTGCCCTGTTGGGGAGGTCCAGGGTGATCGCAGGACAGCAGCACATCCTGTGGCAGCTCCCAACTGTGTCCCTCCACAGCATGGCTGTGTGTGATCACCCCGTCCTATCCCAGGCAAAGCTCGCCAAGTGCAGAGTCGCTTTTGCTCATTTATTGGCATGTGACCGCATGGAAGGTGGTAAAGGAGGTGGTCGCCCGCAGCGGCAGGGGTGGCGATGGCGGCGGTGGGGGAATGGAGGGGACAAGAGCAGGGGCGCGGGTGGGGGCAGAATTATTCGGCGCAGCAGCAAGTGCTACGGCAACAGGAGGGCGGCCGCCGCCGCAGGGGTAGCACTGGCTTTTCCTTGAGCTATGGAATCCTAACCTCTTTGAGATGGGTTTGCCATTTCAAAGCCTAATCAGACAGCAGCGACTTCACCTACCAAACTGTTTCTTAACTTTGGCCTAGGGGTTACAACTGTCTTACGTTCGAAAACCTGTCCATCAAGTCTGGTCCGTATAAACGAGTGTTCGTTTGGGCTTTGGATCCCAGGTGCCGTATGCTTCAGCGTTGCTTATGCTTTTATATGTTGCCTCGCGCATATTTCTATCTTGCTGTTTCCTTGAATGCAGCAGCTGCCATTGGTAACGTCTCCATCCCCATGCATTGCCATTCCTTGGCTTGCCTTCCTCCGCCCACATTGATGCCTGCAGCCGGGTTTGAGTGGGGGGGCCTTATCGGTGCATGCGTGGGAATATGCTACCCAGTGGCCTTTGTCATCTTCGCGTTCTACTTCGTTGTCGAGAAAATCCTGGTGGTGCGTGCGGCGATATCCATCTCATGCCTACCCCCTGCCTGTGCTGTGTGCGCGTGATTCTGGACATGGCGTCCTTAGTGACACGGATGCTCGGTTATATGGCATCACAATGAAAGTGTCTCAATAACTTGGTCGCACTGATAATTGGTTTTAGTTCCAAGCATTAATTGATCATGTTGAGGAGGGATGGGCACTGACGGTATCTCAGGTCTTCCCCCCCCCCCCCCCCATCTCTCTCTCTATATCTATCCATCCATCCATCCATCCATCCATCCATCCATCCATCCATCCATCCATCCATCCATCCATCCATCCATCCATCCATCCATCCATCCATCCATCCATCCATCCATCCATCCATCCATCCATCCATCCATCCATCCATCCATCCATCCATCCATCCATCCATCCATCCATCCATCCATCCATCCATCCATCCATCCATCCATCCATCCATCCATCCATCCATCCATCCATCCATCCATCCATCCATCCATCCATCCATCCATCCATCCATCCATCCATCCATCCATCCATCCATCCATCCATCCATCCATCCATCCATCCATCCATCCATCCATCCATCCATCCATCCATCCATCCATCCATCCATCCATCCATCCATCCATCCATCCATCCATCCATCCATCCATCCATCCATCCATCCATCCATCCATCCATCCATCTATCTATCTATCTATCCATCTATCTATCTATCTATCTATCTATCTATCTATCTATCTATCTATCTATCTATCTATCTATCTATCTATCTATCTATCTATCTATCTATCTATCTATCTATCTATCTATCTATCTATCTATCTATCCCACCACCACCACCACACACACACGCACACACGCACCCCCCCCCCCCCCCCCCCCCTCGGGCCCCCTCTCTCATCCTCCCACCCTCCCTCCCTCCCTCCCTCCCTCCCTCCCTCCCTCCCTCCCTCCCTCCCTCCCTCCCTCCCTCCCTCCCTCCCTCCCTCCCTCCCTCCCTCCCTCCCTCCTCCTCCCTCCCTCCCTCCCTCCCTCCCTCCCTCCCTCCCTCCCTCCCTCCCTCCCTCCCTCCCTCCCTCCCTCCCTCCCTCCTCCCTCCCTCCCTCCCTCCCTCCCTCCCTGCCTGCCTGCCTGCCTGCCTGCCTGCCTGCCTGCCTGCCTGCCTGCCTGCCTGCCTGCCTGCCTGCCTGCCTGCCTGCCTGCCTGCCTGCCTGCCTGCCTGCCTGCCTGCCTGCCTGCCTGCCTGCCTCCCTCCCTCCCTCCCTCCCTCCCTCCCTCCCTCCCTCCCTCCCTCCCTCCCTCCCTCCCTCCCTCCCTCCCTCCCTCCCTCCCTCCCTCCCTCCCTCCCTCCCCCTCCTCCCTCCCTCCCTCCCTCCCTCCCTCCCTCCCTCCCTCCCTCCCTCCCTCCCTCCCTCCCTCCCTCCCTCCTCTCTCTCTCTCTATCCCCCCTTTCCCCCTCTCTTCCCCCCGTGTGCGGAACCAAGGTTGCTCTCCCTCCGGATGTCTATAGCTAGGAGTCAGTATAGGCACTACGAAATTATACCGTGTCAATTGTCTTTTATGAAGCCCTTGATCAAACAGCATGAAGCACAAAGAGAGCTCCTTCCAGCCAGACGTCTATGTGTAAACAAACAAGGATGCATTTGTGACGAAACCCCTCATCAAACCGCAAGCAGCACAAAGAGAGCTCCTTCCAGCCAGACGTCTATGTGTAAACAAACAAGGATGCATTTGTGACGAAACCCCTCATCAAACCGCAAGCAGCACAAAGAGAGCTCCTTCCAGCCAGACGTCTATGTGTAAACAAACAAGGATGCATTTGTGACGAAACCCCTCATCAAACCGCAAGCAGCACAAAGAGAGCTCCTTCCAGCCAGACGTCTATGTGTAAACAAACAAGAATGCATTTGTGACGAAACCCCTCATCAAACCGCAAGCAGCACAAAGAGAGCTCCTTCCAGGCAGATGTCTATGTGTAAACAAACAAATATGAGTCTGTGACCAAATCCCTTATCAACCACCGCGCAGCACGAAGAGTGCTCCTTTCGCGCGGAGCGCATCTACCTGATTAACACCGCGGCGGACACAGGCAGGCGGCGCGCCTCGCTTTTCGAGCCGGAGACCAACGAACCAGGGGGCAGCTCCAATCAGGGGGTATCCAACGGGAACTCGCTGGGCATTCCGGCGAACTACAAGGAGCCCCTTGTGTTGGATCCCTTGTGGGTGGATCGAGGGTTGGCGCCAGGTCGAAACTACGTGCTTCAGTAAGCCATTCCCCTAAGTCCCGCTTCACTCATGCAGTAGCCACCCTATCTACGCTCGTGCCCGTGAGCAGGGGCGAGACAGTTTGGTTCCGTAAGCCGTTCCCTAGCTCCTCCTGTACACCCTTTGGCCACACCTAGCATAGTGCTTGTGAGCACGCACGAAATTTCGTGCTGCTGCAAGTTCTTCCCCTAGCCTCCGTTTTTTGTTGGGAGGGGGGGGGGGGGGGGGGGGGCAATAGCATTATCTCTGCTAATGCCTGTGAGCATGGGCGAGACGGAGTCTCGCAGCAAGTGTAAGCTTCGTGAGCTCTTCATGGTCTTCATCATAGAGCTGAGACTATATGCTGCCATAAGTGCGGGCTATGTAAGTTATTTGTGGTCTCTTATCTGATTTGATGTTATGTGATTCAGTACGTCTGAGCCACCTGAGCTATCGATGGTCTTATCGGTAGGGAGACGCAGAGCTTGGGGCGAGCATTACTATGTGGCCGATGTATGCTGGGCTTTTTACGTGGATTTTAGCTGGCTCTAACATGGGAGCTGAGACTTCCTGTATTACCCTGCTGTGCAGGGGGGGCTGTGTCCCCCACTGTGTATAATGTTTATGAGGTAGTATGAGTGGTAGTGCAGGCCGAGGTTTGAAAGAGCAGTCCGTGGTTTGGAACAAGCCATCCGCTTCGGTTTGTGTCGCGTTTGCCGTGGCACTTTGAGTTAGTAACTTCTTAAGGTGCTCTTTTATAATTAATGATGTAGTCATCAGGCTTGTATTACTATTTGCTTACGCTCATGCCATGGACATGGGTATTGGTGGGGGGGCTGGGGACAAGATAAGTAGGCTGATTAAGAACCCAAATGGTATCGAAAAGTAGAAAAGACTTGGGCTTAAATATCGTAGACATCGAGTCAGATGTCTACTGCGGACATGCACCTGTTTTTTTTAGCAAAGCTTGATCGGACTTCAGACTTTTTGTGAGTGACCATGTGACCTAGTAACTTCTGCTCTTTGACCATGTGACCTACTAAGTGCCTATGTGACCATGTGATCTTTCAACTGCTGCTATGCGAGCATGATTGTACCGCGCGCGTCATGCTCAAGGAAGGCCCCACAACTCATGCTCAATTTTCGCTTGCCTTGCCTGCATGTGTGCATTTCTTTGGCCATTCCCCCTACAGGTACGGCCTCCTGTTCCAAGGTAAGACAGTCCCTGGCTCTGCTTACCTCCCTGCATTGGGTGCCTGCATGGCCGTACACCTGCAGGCACGTCTGTGTACCACCTGCTTGGCGTTGCTCGTATAGTATCTCGTATAGTATCGTATATGCTCGTATAGTATCTCGTATAGTATCGTATATGCTCGTATAGTATCTCGTATAGTATCGTATATGCTCGTATAGTATCTCGTATAGTATCGTATATGCTCATATATTGCTCGTGTATCGTATGAGCAAAGCATCCTGTGTGATCCCACTTCTTGGTGGTGGTGTTTCAGTAAGGGCCACTGTCGCTGCCATGAATGTAGATACATGTGTGAGGTTTGCTCCAGGTCCTCCTAAACGAGTCATTGGTATTATCGTTATGTCATTGCGGAAAAATGTGATTAATTGATTTTACTACTTAGTTAACCTCCGACAACGTTACCGGTCTTTTCGAGTCACAAAAACCATGCGAAGTAGCTCTGTCGTTCCCCTTTCTACACCCTGCAAGCAGAGTGCTCATATGGAGGACCCACAGACACACATATTCCCACAGTGTCCCAATTACACGCAGCAAACCATTTTGACATGTGGGTTGCTGTTTTTGTCTTGTTGCATGCGTACTGCCATGTCGGGCCTGCACGTATCCCTCCGCATCCCCATCCCCATCCCCATCCCCATCCCCATCCCCATCCCCATCCCCATCCCCATCCCCATCCCCATCCCCATCCCCATCCCCATCCCCATCCCCATCCCCATCCCCATCCCCATCCCCATCCCCATCCCCATCCCCATCCCCATCCCCATCCCCATCCCCATCCCATCCCCATCCCCATCCCCATCCCCATCCCCATCCCCATCCCCATCCCCATCCCCATCCCCATCCCCATCCCCATCCCCATCCCCATCCCCATCCCCATCCCCATCCCCATCCCCATCCCCATCCCCATCCCCATCCCCATCCCCATCCCCATCCCCATCCCCATCCCCGTCCCCATCCCCATCCCCATCCCCATCCCCATCCCCATCCCCACCCCCGCAGACCTCAAGGGACCCACCAGCTTTGACACTGGCGTGCCCATCACGGACGTCTCATTGGACCCAGCGGAGCGCCCTCGCTCGTCCTCCCAATCCAGCAATAGCCAGGGAAGGTCATTCAGCATGGACCTGCAGGTATACCTTCAGAAGCAGGAAGAGAGGCTGCGCGAGTGGACGCCGGAGCCCAGCCAGCGGCGCGTCTACCTGCCGTCCAAGCTGTTGGCCGGCACCGGCGTCACGCAAGGACACCTGTCTGCGGCCTATGCGCTGGTGATGATCTTCAAGCAGGTACGGTGGGGTGCTTTGCGTTGATTATTTTCCCTGGGTATTTTGCGTCGCTTTGCAATGTGGGATGCCCCTTTGTTGACCTCTATTTCAAAGCTCTTCTGCCTTGCATGGATGACTGAGGGACGAGGAGAGGCCAATAGCAACCAGAAACATGTGGGAATAAATTTAGGTTTGCTCCCATTGTCTGTGTATGCTGGCTCATGAGTGTGGATATCACCCATCGGGCGGTTCCTAGTCAGTATCAACTATCATAATGAGCTTCTGGTACTACTATGAGTATTACTAGTACAACATCTTCACATCCTGCTGAAGCTATTCGTGATTATATCAGCAATTATCATAACACGGGCTATTCCCACCTCGTGCACTGCCCTGGTACAGGTATTTGGCCTGTTCTTGGTAGCGTTCATCCACCAGCCGCACATGTGCCTCTGTTGGGAGGTTACCCAGCAGCATCAAGCTTCAGGTACATACTACTCAAGCAACACAACAGTACTATTAAAGCCGCACAGCTCTTGCGAAAGGTATCCCTGGAGGCAGAATCCCTGGACAGAACCACAAATCGTTAACGTTCGCTCCGGGCCCACCTGGCATTGCTTGCGATGCTATTGCCATGCAGTTTGTGTTCGCAGCACTTACGGGGATCTCCTATCGTAACCTGCGGCTGTCCTACCTGGGTGCTTTCCAGGTATGGATCCCCCCCACCTTGTCTAATCAAGCAATGTCTGTGCCTATCCTTATCGATCGATCTGATCGTACCACTCGTAGTGTTATGTACGAAATTTCCATAGCACCCTGCCTACATTAGTCCCCTGCTTGTAAGTATCATTAGTCCCTGTCCCATGGCATGGAGGTTCCAAAGCAGATGTTCCTTCTGCTACTAGTTGTGGCATAAAGTAGTTTGTTAGGTACTAAATTTGTGCTGTTTAGAGAATGATCTGCTACTGCTAAGCTGTCCTGCCCATTTTATGTCATGCTGTGACCATGCAAGCTTGCAAGGAAAACATGTGGAGGCTATAGCACCTATTTGATGGGGAGCTTAGTAGATTGCATGCCTAACCATCCGGCAGCGGCATAGTAATCATTTCCATACATAGGTAGTGTTTTACTTATCTAGTTATTTTACCAGTAGTTATATGTTCATTTATTCGCAGTACTTGTGGAGTCAGGCGACCTCAGCTTGGTAAGGAGTGGTGGAGCCAGAGACATGCCCTCACCAGTAAAACGGATGGCCAGCAAGGAAGGCTCGGTACATTTGGATTAGCTAATTACAGGTGTCTCCGCGGATTGGGGCAACAGCCCATGTGTCATCCCGAAATAGCCTTGGCATTCCTAATGGCGGTTTTGTGACGGTTAAAGACTCCAGAGAAGCGTAGCCCAAGGCCAGAAGAAAAAAGAAAGAAAGGTGTGCAGCCAGGACTACCAATCATGGGCTGCCCTTAAGTGTGCGGTGTGCTGCCCTCAAGTATGCACGTGTCCTGCCTGGGCATGCTCAGGCCTAGCAGCTTCCGCCTCCAGCCATCTGGCAGCCAGCCACAACCATTTTGTTGGCAACCACGCAAGGGAGTACAGTTGATGATAAATGAACGAATTAATGCTAAACCATCTAATCAATAAATGATGTACTCTAGTCGCTCGTTGGATACGATCGGGTTGAACCATGAGCATAGGAAAGGCTTCTATTTCTGTGAGCTTTGTCAGTAAACTCTGAATCCTAAACAGTTAGTATGTTTTTGTGCCCTTAATCCGGAGGGGGTGGGCAGGTACAAGAGACTGACATCAACCGTGCAGGGTGCATGGGCGCAGGCCCCCGCGAGGGTCGGGGTTACAATAAGGATGTGAGAGGTCCTGGGGTTAGAATCAGGATGTGAGAGGTCCTGGGGTTAGAATAAGGATGTGAGAGGTCCTGGCGCTAGCTGGGGTGGAAGGGCCACTCGTTTACTCGTACCCTGTGCGTGCTTTCCAACCAATTATTCCCGTGAATGTAAGCTCCAATCACTGGTGCTGTCGACCCATGTCATCCACAAACGTGGCCTCTCGCGCCTCCTTGGCGCTCACACAACATCTTTTTTATCTCGTGATGGCTTGTGCTTGCCTATCTAGGTCGGCTTCATGGCGGTGTGGCTCGTCTTCCAGGTGGTCTACCTCATCCTCGTCCAGGTACGGCGGCCTTAGCGCCTTACCATAGCCATCAGCTATACTGCCATCCTCGTCCAGGTACGGCGGCCTTAGTGCCTTACCGTAGCCGTCAGCTATACTGCTATCCTCGTCCAGGTACGGCGGCCTTAGTGCCTTGCCATAGCCGTCAGCTATACTGCCATCCAGGTACGACAACCAGCCTTATTGATGAGGTACTGCATCCCTAAGCTATCGCCTATACATGGTCACCCAGGTACGGTGGCCTTAGTGCCTTGCCATAGCCGTCAGCTATACTGCCATCCAGGTACGGCAACCAGCCGTATTGATGGGGTACCACATCCCTATACAGGTAACCTATCGCCTATACACAGTCACCCCAGTGGCCATCCGTTGTGCCGTACCGAAGCTATTTATAAGCCGTACCGAAGCTATTTATAAGCCTTGCCTGAGCTATGTTAAAGCCTTGCCGGAGCTATTTTAAAGCCTTGACAGAACTATTTTAAAGCCTTGCCGGAGCTATTCATAAGCTACATGCATACCTTGTTGCCCCTGCCCAGGTGCAACGGTCGGCATGACATGTCCACGAACGTAGTGCTCTACCGTAGCCTTGAGTACGTATCTGTTGTCAATGGTGTATTACTTATATTAATTGTACTACTATTATTATTTCTACTATAGTAGTAAAATAGATTGATAATTATATTATATCATGTATTACTTATACTTATTATTACTAATGGCATAGTAGTATAGGTTCGACCATGAAGGTAGTGCCTTACCATAGCCTTACCGTAGCCTTGAGTGCATGCCCGTTGCTAGTGTCATACCGATGCAGCAATAATTGTTTGTGATTACTGATACTAGCCCATGATTGTTTACTGCTCTCTGCCTCTAGCTGCTAACAAAGCCAGTCAGGTACATGGAGGCACACATGTCAGTCCTGCTCATTACAAGGATGCGCGAAAAGGATGCGTGAAAAGGATGCATGAAAAGGAGGCATGAAAAGGATGCATGAAAAGGAGGCGTGAAAAGGAGGCGTGAAAAGGAGGCGTGAAAAGGAGGCATGGTAGCAACACAAAGTCCATCTTAAATAACTGCCTGTGCTTGCAGTTATATACATCGATTATCGAATTTTTCCTTATTCGATTGTCGAAATTTCCTAGTCGACAGGGGGTCAGAGGCCAGCGGCCTATCATACTCGGTGCCCAGCGAGCCACCGAACTAGGCCTAGTCGATTATAGCGAGACATCGCGTGGAACTTAGCCGATTTCGGGGACTTAGCCGATTTTCGGAGCGACGTCGAACAACACAGATGATTAGCCGGTTGAGCACATCATATCAGTCGAATAGCTAGCGCTAGTACTCCGCCTAGCCAGCGGAGAGCACTTGCCTTTTTTCGATTAACATATTAGGCCGAACGATTAGCGTCCGCAACGTTATTCGCATTACTAGGCGAAAAATCCACCCCCGGAACGATCCTAGCGGGATTCGAACCCGGGATGCCGGCGTGTCGCAACAGTCTTAGTTATATACATCGATTCCTTACGGGATCGACACTAAGCGCTTAGTATCGATCCCGTAAGGAATCGATGTATATAACTAAGACTGTTGCGACACGCCGGCATCCCGGGTTCGAATCCCGCTAGGATCGTCCCGGGGGTGGATTTTTCGCCTAGTAATGCGAATAACGTTGCGGACGCTAATCGTTCGGCCTAATATGTTAATCGAAATAGGCAAGTGCTCTCCGCTTACAAGGCGGAGTACCAGCGCTAGCTATTCGAATGATATGATGTGCTCAACCGGCTAATCATCTGTGTTGTTCGACGTCGCTCCGAAAATCGGCTAAGTCCCCGAAATCGGCTAAGTTCCACGCGATGTCTCGCTATAATCGACTAGGCCTAGTTCGGTGGCTCGCTGGGCACCGAGTATGATAGGCCGCTAGCCTCTGACCCCCTGTCGACTAGGAAATTTCGACAATCGAATAAGGAAAAATTCGATAATCGAATAGGAAAGTTCGATGGTCGAATAGGCGACTTCGATAATCGAATAGCCAATTCGATGACCCGACTAGTATCGGCCTTAGCCTTGCCGGCGCAAGCAAAAGTTTTAGTTATATACATCGATTCCTGCGGAATCGATACTAAGCGCTTAGTATCGATTCCGCAGGAATCGATGTATATAACTCTTGCAGCCGTGCAGGAGCCAGCGGTAGCTACGCAGACCATCCAACATTTTCCTAATCCAACCTTACGGCTGCCTTGCGAAGCCTTAGTCCCGTGCATCGTACATGGCTGCTTGATACTTCTACTACCATCCCAAGCTCCCCTCCTGCCTGCTTGCAGCCACATTTGAGCCGGACTCACCAACACAACCCATCTCGTGTCTTGTATGTAGGCGCATGACAGCGCTATGCTTCATGGGCACATGACGGCACGAGAGGTGTTGTATGGGAGCGCGTAACAAGGCTCCCATCCCAAACGCTGCCTGCTGGCAACCGTACGTTATCCCACTGCTCTTACAAGCGCAGTATCTTGCGTTTTCGTGGATGGGTCTGTGATCCACAACAACGTCACTACAATCCACTCGCTGCTCGCAGCCGTACGTGAGCCGCTTGAGCCAGGCCGCCGAGGTGCTCGCGATGCTGTGCGAGCTGAGCACCTTCATGTGCTGCCTCGCGCTTGTCATCATCGATGAAGAGACGTCGGTGGGCCTCCAGGGGACGTTCAGCAGCATCATCCTTCTCTTCTTGTTCCTCGCGACGATGGCATCTCTCGTGCAACTGTGAGTCGTTAAAAAAAGCAATAGCTATGGTGATACTTCGGATAATATTAATGACAATGCCACATTCTTGCCCAGTACTGCTGGCTCTGTTGCTCCATAATTGCTGGTATATAATTGCTTATTCAACCGTGAGTTGACAATGTCACATCCCTGCCTACTCAGATGCTGGCTGTATAGTGACTTTCTTGACCACGAGTTGGCATTGCCCCCGCTTTTGCCGCCGCTTTTATTGCTAGTGCTAGTGTCCTGGCCTCTCTCTTGCTCGTTTAATGGTGGGTTTCTAGGGCCGCATCCATGCCCTTGCTATGTGTTGTGCCGCGGCCTAAGTAGTTGAACATTGGGTCTCCATGCAGGTAGCCCGTTTCGTTACCCCCCGGAAAACAATCTCGGTCAACTGTGAGTATGGGCGCTTACCAACTCGCTTGTGCGTGCGTGTGTGTGTGTGTGTGTGTGCGTGATGATCCATGTCACACCCTCATCGCAACCAATGATTCGTTTCACAAAGTCTTTTACATGCTGACCAATAATAATAAGTTGAGTCAAGCATCAAGTCAAGTTGAAGGAAAGCTGCAAAGCAAATGGAAGGTGGAACCCAAGAGACTCTCTTTCTCCCTTTCTCTCTCTATCTACCTATCAATATATACACTACTATGTATATGTACGTATTACTTATTTCTTCTCCAGTCCTATCGGTGTCTTCCCCAGTCTGATCCATGTCCCCATTTGTCTGGACTTCATGCTCTCTGCGTCCCTTCTTGTTCTTGTCCCCGGAACCTGGCTCTCTGCGGCCCCCTTCTCAGCTGGTGGCCCGTGCCCCAGATGCTGCGTGACTTCTACCACACGGCCCGCGACAAGCTGCCACGGTGGCTCCAGGGCACCGCCGCCAGCAAGGCGTCGCCCTCGCCCCTGCTGCCGGACAGATCCCCTTCGATGATCATGGTGTACCCCTCGGCGCGCCTCCGCCGCAACACCAGGGCGGGGGGGGTTGAGGTTCGGACCCCCGGGGGGGGGAGGAAGGGCAGCACGTCCGGTGAGGGGAGCGCTGGGAGGCGGGGCCGCAGCGCCCGCAAGGACAAGCCGCCCACAAGCGTCTCCGAGGCACGTCCGACGTCCGGGGCCCCAGAAGCAGAGAATGCAAGAGGCGGGACCGAGTGGTTCCGAAGCTGGCGTCACTCGAGCAAGGAAGTGCGCAGGGGAGAGGGGCGGAGCAAGACGTGGGCGGGGTCGGATTGCGACGGCGAAAAGGCGTCCTCTCGGGAGGGGGGCAGTCGACGCCTCTACAAGGCGCCTGCGCCATGGGGGGGGGGGCGGTGGAGTACGCACAAGCCCGGCAGAAGGTCCACCGGCTCCGCTTCTCGCGACACTCAGACACTGCCGGTAGCCCCAGGGGCGCAACGCCAGCATCACCATCAGCAGCAGCAGCAGCAGCAGCAGCAACAGAGAAAGACTTCACGCCCATTGCCAGCGATAACCCCTCAGATCCTGGTTCCCAGGACAGCGACCTCGAAAACCCTGTGCTCCTGGCCCCTGTCATCCGCTCGCCACACCTCAGCTGCAGCACGGGACAGCCCGTGGCGCGTGACGGCCCAGGAATGGCACTTGGCCGGCCCGTGGCTGCGAATGCCTTGGACGCCACGGCCCTGGGCAAGGAGCTGAGCACCAGCATCCTTCAAGGGGATGACCGTGCAGGTTCCCGCTCACGACTGCTCCGTTCCAGCTATGACCGTTCCCAAAGTAGCCTCGACAGAGGCACGCCCCGTTCCCGAAAGAGCAACGCCAGGGGCACCCCCCGGTCCCCGAATAAGCGCGACAGGGGCGTGCCCAGCTCCCCAAACAGCTGTGACGAAGATACAGGCACGCTGCATTCCTGGAATATTAGCCCGGGGGCAAGCCCCCGGAGGAGGAGGGCCATGTCACACTCGACCTCCCTGGACCTCCCAGCCAGGGGCATCTGGGAGGCTGCGTTCAAGGCCAGCCACCCAACCAGCCCCCTTAGCCACGGGATGGCGTCCCCCCTTAGCAGCGGGGGTTGGGACGCGCCCGACTCCCCCGGCGGCTTATCCCCCACAGGGGATCTGTACCCCACGGCGAATTCGATGCTCTTGTCGCATGAGGATCTGTCCACCCCGTCGGACGCATCGACTCTGATGCATGCAGGCGAGGGCCTTGGTCCGCGGCTGAGGGGGGGCGTGGTTCGCGGGGCCGGCTCGATGGGGCTGCGCGAGACTGGCACATCGGTCCCCGCGACGTCATCCCCCGTTCCCTTGGATTCGCACACAAACGCCATCGCGGGGGGCCATAGGCTCGACCTCGCGCACGCGCACGGAAAGGGCGACCATGGGAGGCCCAGCACAGTGGCCACGGCCGCGGGCGACGTGGCCCCGGGCATGTGGGAGCGAATGGCAGCGCTGTTCGAGCGGAATCCGTCTACCCCGGGAAAGACACGCGGGAGGGGCTTCCCGTGGGAGGAGACTGGCGCCCGCATGCACCGCGTACCTTCCTCGAGCGACTGCGAGTCTTTGATGGGCGCCCCCGACCAACCGCCGACGGCGTCCAGTGCGTCGGACGGGGAGGTGTCCTCGCACCGACCCTTGTCGCGAGGCAGCCGTAGCCCGGCGCCCGTGGAGCCAAGCAAGCATGGGGGCTGCGGCCAGGATCAGGGGGGCCGATCGGTGTCCATAGTGGTGCACAGCGCGCAAGACATGGACGCGGACTCTCGTCATCTGGTCCCTCGCCGTGGGGAAGACAGTGCGGCGGCTTCTGGCCGTCAGGAAGGCAGCAGCGCGACCAGGGTGGCATCGGGTCACCGTGAAGGCGGGCCGTCTCGCCCAGGCAGCGTGCGCGAGGAGGCGCCCCATGGCACGCACGAGGGCAGCGAGACTGGGGGCAGGTGGTCTGCGGCGACGGAGGCAGTTGGAAACCCGAAAGATGGAAACAGCTGGGAAGGTTCACCGGGGCCGGCAACAAGTCATCAGACCAGCCCCCGCATTGCCACGGAGAACTCAGCGGCGCTGGCCACAAGGTGGCAGATGCCATGGGCACAGCCCGAGGGACCCAGTCTGGTCGATACTAGCATGTTTGTGATGGCGGTCTCACGGGATGCCCCAGGGGTAGCCCCCGCGGAGTCCAGCCTGCCCTTCCTTTCCCGCGCCCCGTCGGCCACTGCCATGGTGCTGAATAGGGCAAGTTCTGCTGGCAGCCAAGACGACGGGAGCCCCCTGCCGCTGGATGAGCGTGAGACGGGCCGTCCGCCGTTGATACAACTGGTGGACTTGGGGCATGTGCAGACTGCGGCGCCCACGCCCTCTCGCAGGGGGTCAACAGTGGCGTTGGGCCTGAGAGGTGGTCAGGCTGGTATGTACAATGATTTCTATGATAGTACGGACCTATCGGGCGCACCGGTGACGACGTGGGGCGCACGTGACGCCCATGCTGGGTCCTCCAGCCAGGGGCGGGCACATGAATTGATGCCGAATAGCAACATGGGCGCCCACTCGGGCTCTTCTAATAGCGCGGCGCGGGCGTATGACACGCACTCGGGTCCCTCTCCGACCGCTGCCCACTCGCTCATCCTCGAGGGCGCGAGCGACAAAATGACCATCATCCGGCGCTGCAGCACGTCCCAGCGCGCACACTTGCTTCCGCCGTCCGCATCAGACGATCCACCAGGGTCCTCCACGCTGAAAGAGGTGGACCTGGCAGATGCCATCGCGGCGGCTCTCGATGATGATGCCAGCTCTTTCGGTGTCTCCGCGGGCGAGCGCGGGGGCACGGGTGGCGTGCTGGGTGTGGGCATCCCCCGGCTTGTCTTGCCCGAGGAGGGAAGGGGCAGAGCCCAGCCGATGACGCCGCGGCACCGCAGCCATGGAGCCCTCAGCGCACCCTGGCTGGCGGAGGGGTCGTCGGGGACAAGTGAGCCATCACTGCTGGGAAAGGCGGGGCCGTCGCGTCCAGCGTATCCGCGCTCGAGCGCGTCTTATTGTCTGAACGCGGGGGATGCAGCCTTGGGCAAGCCCAGGGAGGCAGGTGGCCATGTCTCTTCAAAGCCCAGGGAGGCGGGGGCATCGCCAGGGCCCCACGCGGATGCCCCTCTAGTGCCACTAACAAAGTGGGGGTGGACCACGTGAGCGGATGTCCCGTGCTAGAGCGGTGATGGATGAAGTAGCAAGGACGCGCCTCGTTGCTGGGAGGCGATGGAGCCAAGGACACTCGGCCATGAGATTGGATGTTGAAGTAACTAATAGCCATGAGATGCGCGGGTGGTACCTCTGCTTGTACATGGCACGTGCCTAGCCGGGGATGTGGGCAGCAGAGACTGCTTGGCAGCATGGTGGACTATTGTAACACACATATGCTTGTGTGTATGTGCATCGTGTATAGTAGCTTGTGTTCGCCTCTTCTTTCAGGAGGCCTTAGATCAGAAGCTCGCCTCAGCGGCTTGATGCCTATGCTATTTGAAAGGCAGAAAACCAACTTTTGTTCAATGGCTTGAAGCCTCTGCTGTAGATGAAAGGGGTGAAGGTTAGCTAAGAGCAATGGTCAGGAAATCCACATGCTCAATGACGTGGAGTAGTTGTCGTAGTGACAATTAGGGAGGGTATTATTTATATGTGGTGCGTGTGTGATGTTGACATAACACACACCCAGCTGCTTCAAGGGACAGTGTACAGGAGCTGTTCAGCAGCTGTGAGGCCACTACTTTATAATCTTAGAGAATCGATCGTTGGGTTAACTAGTATGGGCTAGACGACTCAATTGGAATTCACGATTATCTAGTCACGTGTCTGCATTTGGAGGACACGCGGGAGGACACGTGGTTACTAAGATTGAATTGAATTGAATTGAATTGTAACATAACTCCGTTGGGAGTATATGTAGCACATAGCCCAGAGAAGGGGCATATGGCCTATCATACATTCTAAGCTACTTCCTGCAAGGGTGGGAATGTAAACAACACTTGCTCTAGGTGCACTAGGGCACCTGCACCACCCAGAGTTTCAGGCAACACCCAGCTAAGGGGAGCCTGTCATAGGTGGGGAAGATCAGCACAGCTATACAAAAGCTAGGGCATGGCTTCTCAGCAGGGAGTGACCCCCTGCATGGGCACTGCATAATTAAATAAAGCTAGGTAGCATCTGGAGGGTGGCTCATCATAGGCACACATGTACATGACTAGAAAAGGCTAGGCTCAGCTGGTATAGTGCCTGTAGTAGGCGGGCATGTACAAGGCCACTGTCTATCTATTCTACACTACTGCTGCTATATTCCCCTAGGCTGGGGCTGCCGGAGTCGCTGGGGCCGCGGTGGTCGAGGGGGTCGCGTGCCAGGGCTTGTGGCCGACGTAGATGGCCGCCCCCTTCCAGTACACCGGCTGGCCCGCCTTGGTCTGCCGGAGCTGGAGGTAGGTCGGCCATAGCTCCCGTCGCCGTTGTTGCTGCGCCAGGGTCAAGTCGTCGTCCACGGTGAAGGGAGTGTTCGCGAGCCGCTTGCGGCGTCTGAGAAACGAAATCTTGTCCGCTGGGCTATCAAAGAGGAGAATTAGAAGCGGAGGCGCCCCTGCCTTACCCCGCGCGCGGGGGAGGCGGTGGGCGGTCAGCTTGATCTCACCAAGAAGGCCCATGCGTGCAAGGATTTTGCTCTCAAACGCACGTGCAAGCTTCTCGGAATTCTCACCTTCTTCCATGTACAAGTTCTTGAGTATGGCGTTGAGGCTGCGCTTGGCGAGCTCGGCCTCCTCGCGGAGGTCAAGCGTCTGCCGCTGGAGCTGGGCTGCGACGGCGGAGGTGGTGGAGGTGGTATGTTGCTTAAGCATGTCCGCCCAGGTCGTGATGGGAGGAGCATCGCCGGCCGGGCCAGCCGAGGCTGGCTTGGCGGCAATGTCCTTCACTGCCTGGGCGGTGAGGCCTGCTGTGTTCTGCAAGACCTCGATAGCGATTGCATTATCCTTGAGGCGCTGGTCGATGTCGCGGAGCTGGGCGGTGATGGAGTCGGAGGAGGGGATGGCGGCGGTGGAGGAGGCGAGGAGGGTGGAGGTGGCGGTGGAAATGGTGGAGAGGAGGGGGAGCTCGGCAGCCAACGTGCTGCCCATGGCCGCCACATCTGCAGCGATGGGGGCCACGTGCTGCTCGAGGGCCTCCTTGAGGAGTGAGCGGATGGAGGCTTCGGTTAGGGTGGTGGTGAGGGGCTTTGGGGGCCAAAGCTCCGCGATGGAGCGTCCAAGGAGGGAAAAGAGGGCGAATTGCTGAATGTGGGGGCGGCGGGCGTTGGGGACGGCCCTGTCGAAATCGCGCCTCTGGAGGGAGGCATCGACAAGGCGACCTTGGTGGGAAAGCTGCCTGCATAGTTCTATAAGAGAGGCACGCGTCCCGAAAAACACGTAGCCCAGGACGCGATCGGGTGTGAGCTTGTCAAAAAAGCCGGGCTGGCTGGCGTCAAAGTCGTACTCGTCCAGCAGCCCGTCAGGGCGACTGCGCTTGGGTTCGGGCGACGCTGCTGGCGATGCGGGCTCAGCAGGGGGATGGGCGACCACTAGAGCTTGGCTAGTGGCGCCGCTGCCTTCTGTCTGGCCGGTTGGCGAAGCTGCAGCCGGGGCTGCAGGCGTATTTTCATTGCTGAGCGCAGCCGCCAGGCTGCGTTGCGTCGAGAGGCGTTTGCTCATCGTATAGTGCGTTATTATAGCTTCGGAAAATTATATCAGCATGTGCGTCGTAGTTCGGAGCTCGGAATTCACGAGCGTACTAAGATTAATTAACGTTAATTAATTAATTAATTAATTAATTAATTAATTAATTAATTAATTAATTAATTAATTAATTAATGGCCAATGATACGACACGCATGTCAGTGATGTCACATGCTCCTCATCAAGCTGCTGCTTGGTCGTCACGACCGCGGCAGGCTGAGTTTGATCCATTATCGGAACACCCCTTGCTCTGCGATGCGCTGGACCCAGCTTCGGCGTTGCTAGTAGTGCTATCGCGGGCAGACTTCCACGAATTCGTGCATCGCTCTCCTCAATTAATCTCTGGCTCCTCATTCATCAAACCTTGCCTACGCAGGTTCTGGATCGACCTCGGCCGTTATCTCTACTCGGTCTGCATCCTGCCGTCGCCGCTTCTTGGCCTCCTTCTCCGCCTCCTCCTGCAGCAGCCTGACACGAAACGCCTTTGGCCGATTCGTGCATTTGCTCACCCGATTGAAGGTTGCATATTGGCCACCCGTGATGTGAGCCTTCGCCGGTGTGGCAGTGCCCTTGAAGGCCGCCTTGCATGTCAGGCATGCCATTGCGTAATTCCCTGTCGGGTGCCCATCCTTGATAAGTTTATCCTTTTATATAAAGATGCCAAACAGTTGCACATACATCTCAATGATCCCCGTCATCACCAACAGGGACATCACCGGCCAGCATCGTCAATTTCGTCACCCATGGGTGCTAAAGATCGGTACGCTGGCCTAAGTGGGTATGGCAGCGGGAAAAGGGAGCGGTCCCGCTGGGATTCTATTTCCCTACTTGTTGAGCCTTGCTGAGCTTGTCCAAGAGGATCGCAGTTTGGAGAGCTGCATTGACAGCCGGGGTGGCTGACAGTGCAGCCTCCTCCCCCAATGGCAGGAGGTGGCTGGCCACCTTCCACCCCCCCCCTCCTTGCCCCTCCACCTGCAGCAAGGCCGCCACCACCTTCATTAGGTACTCCATACCCACAAGCTCCCCGGCTGCTGAGCCCAGCTCCTTGAGAAGGGTGTCCATGGCCAATGCAATGCAATGTTCATGACAATTTTCCTGTTGTCCATGTTCCGCCAATTTCCAGGCTTGACCGTCATGACCCACGACCGGATTCCCATCCCAATGTCGCTGGCGTCCTCCAACACCCCCGGCAGCACCCGCTCCGAAATCCGATATTTCACGCTCTTGGCTCGGCTTGGCAGCGCCACCCCTTTCGAGGCCTTGAAGTGGCTTCCCGCCCCCTCCATTCCTCCCAGCGCTGCCTTCAAACCTTGCATGAATTTCTCGGCTGCGACCTCCCCCTAGCTCCTCGTCCTCCTCGTCGTCCTGATTTTCGGTTTCCGGAGGTGCCCCAACGAATGTCGCCAACCTCGCCCTCATTTCCTTTCCGACAGCCCCCCCACCTGCCGAAACCTTGGCCCCGCCTTTCGGCTTGGCCATTTTTCGTTGCGCAGGTGTCGTTGGTGGCAGCGCCTGATCCTCCTCCTCGTCCGCCGCGAGATCTGCCACGGCCAGCAGTTTTGCCACCAACGTTCCGTTTGGGTCACGTGCGTCCAACACGTCGTCAACATCAACGTGATCGGCCAGAAACTGCACGACAGACTTCGGCTGGCTCGAGCTCCACGAGCTGGCGTCCGTCACCCAGTCCTCGGCACCGAAGACCTGCTCGACTGCCCCCACCGCCTCTCCGGGGCTGATGCACTTGGCGAGCAGAGTGGCGAGCTGCTTCTTTTTGGCACTGAAGGCGACTGGCGCGTGACTGGCGGCAGCAGCCCGCGGTGTGGGCGTCCCGTCCTCCCCGCGCGCTGCCTGCCCTGCTGTAGCCTTGCGCCCCTTCGGCATTGCTGCTCAGGGCAAAAAATGGCTCCGACAGTACAGGTTCGTCAAACAAGAGGTTCGTTTCCCCTGGCTTGCTGTTGCCGCCCTCGTGAAAAGAAAAGAGGCCGACCTTAGCTAGGTGGGTTTGTTTTTGTCCTTTTTTGCGTGTCATGCGGCCTTCATGGCCCGGACGGCATTTTTTCGCCACGCAAATGTTGCGTCTGAACAAATGACGCAATCATTGTGGCTTACGTAAGGCTGCCGGGGCTATTAGGTCACATATTGCGTGAGAGAAAGAATCTAGATCTAGTTAATCACTACGCCATGAGCCAAGAAACCTAGACAGTGGCAGGTTTATATCTCAACGTAGCTCCTGCCACCTGGCCAAGAAAAACTGGCCAAAGTTTTGGCCACGACTGATCCGGATCAGGCCGCACCGGCCTCAAAAGGTATGTCACGTGAACCCAATAACCTAGCTATAGCGGCTACCCTTCCATCTCACTATAAAGAAACTATGTTCAGAGAACCACGATTCTTTAATCCCACTCCATCCAATTTTCATCCCACTGAGGACTCATGCTCACGTGACACAGTCTACATGTTAATTAAATTCAATTAATTAATACCACATCAATGGCTAAATGCAATGTTCGTAACCATTTCAGCGAGCACAGATGCATCCACGTCATTTTTTTCTGCAGAAGGCTGCCATGCCGCGCCGAAACCTTCGATGCTGTTGTACGTAACGACTCCCCTCATCGGATACCCCAACGTCGAATATATCCAAGGCTTGCAAGACTGAGTATGGCCCTGCATGAGGAGACAGGAACAAAAACAATGGCAATGTGTCGAGAGAACCAAACAATTAAGAAGAAGGGTTACACATACAGAAGGCAGGTCACATCCCGGCCGACAATGCTCATGGGAGCACGGATTGCTTATCAAAAGGCTAGCCTTATGTACCCCCTGACAAAAGAAAACGGAGGGAGGGCGCGGGAAAAGAAAAGAGGACGACCTTAGCAGGGTGTTTTGTTTTTGTCTTCTTTGGATGTCACGCCGCCTTGCCCTGGACGGCATTTTTTCGCCACGCACTTTTTGCATCTGAAGAACTGACACTAATTGGCATTCCATTTGCCGGCGTCTTACGTAAGACTGCCGGGGCTCTTATACTGCGTAAGTGAAAAGTCTCAGGTCTAGGTAATCACTACGTCATTAACAAAGAACCCTAGACGGTGGCAAAATTGTATAACAATGTAGCTCTTGCACACCTGGCCCGAAAACTGGCTATGCCTTTGCCTCCGCAGATTTGTAGCAGGCCGCACTGACCTCAAAAGGTTTGCCATGTAAACCCCAAACCCTAGCTAAACCGGCTACCTTTCCATCACACTATAAGCTAACTATGTTCAGCAAATCACGATAAAACTTTTAGAGCGAAGTCTCAGCAGAGCTGGCTAAAGCCAATTAGCAGAAAACGTTATGTACATCAATCATTCTGGAACAAAGCTTGACTGTGACAAGGGAGGCAGGGGGGGGGGGATTGGCAGAGCAGGGTGGGGGGGAAAGGAGGAATGTTTGTAGGCATGGGTACGCTACTTGAGTGCATAGATGAGAAAATTAAAGACGCTGCACAATTGCATGGCATTTTAATCCAGCAACATGAACTGAAAAGAGTAAACTATCTGCTCACAAGCATCCTCAGGAAAGGGGAGCATTGGGTCCCGGAGGGGTGGTGCCATAAATAAGTGGTATTAATAGAGGGTACTTGTTTCAATTGAGGGAGAGTCCTCATACCAATTACAGAAAAGCAAACGCTGCAGTGGATCTTACAACTGAACACTCCTGGCCGCTAGCAACAATTCCCAACTCCATTCATCCCCATCATCCTGAATTATCTGGCAAACGCGCAAGAAAAAAAAAAAAAAGGCAGGCTCGAGCTACGATGGTCCGGATTCTCCAGGTTTCTGGCCTCCCTTGGCTGTCGCATTGATGTATTGAGGATTCAGTAAGGAAACACACCTTTATAACCAGCTATACACACTTTCCAGGACACGTGAGTAAATGATGTAGGTCAAACTAGGCCACAATAATCACAACCAGCAAATCAGACCAGTTAACTCAGACCTCTTCAATGCCACCGCGATGACGACTCACATGACGACATACCATGCGACGGGGTAGTGCAGCAAAGTGGTACAGTGATGGAACAGATAAGGTGCAGTATCTCACGGGTGCCTTTCAAAGTGTAACTAGAGAGGGAGAACAAGAGATATGAATGGCATGTTACCAATGCCTCTCAACTAGTCACTGCGAAGGAAGAACAGAAAGTACAAAAGGTATATGACCCGATGTCTCTCAACTAGTCACTGCAAAGATAGGACAAAAGGGCACTCTTATGCTGTCTCACCAATGCCTTCTCGCCGCAAGGTCGCCAGATAAGCAATGCTGTGAAGGACAACAAGAATATGTACGGTGACAGTCAAAGGTTGTCGCATGCCACATGCAGTCAGATCAATGGTCAGAGGCTCACTCAATTGTTGTCTGCATCGCCGGCGACAAAACAGCTGGCAGTTAGAAAACCAAGGTTGTTGAACGCTCCTATTTCTCCAATTAAAGAAACGTTCATTTCCGTAGAAAAATCTCCAACGTTTTATGGAAAACGAGCATTTTCAATTTGGCAAGACAGGGACTTGAGCTTCGACCTTGGGCAGGCAACGCCTTAGCTGCCTTCATCGGGGTAGCAGCCTTTTAATCGAACAAACGAGAAGAAACTGTGGACAAAGGCCAGCAGTCCCCGCACCAGACCAAGCAGGTAACGCGCTAACCAACACAAATACCAAACACAGATGTTGCACAGGCACAAGTTCCTACAAGCATCCTTCAACTCTGGTCAAGCGCATTCTCTATTGAAGGGGCACCAATGCAGGAGACAAGTGAGCTAGGCCTAGCCAGAAAGGGTTGCTGCACCGGGAGGCACCGTTCGGCTGTGCGGTCTGCTACATACCTCCCCACAGACCGCGCCAGGTCGTGTACGAGGGAGGTCACTGAGGTTGCTCCGGTGCAGACCAGGCTGAAGTAGACGCACTGGCTGCATGCGCGTACATGCATGACGAGGATGGTGAGGAGCAGCAACGGGGTGGCATTGCAAAGGCGAGCGCAGAGCACAGCGG
The DNA here is from genome assembly GCA_009746045.1 of Mesostigma viride. Taxonomy (NCBI): domain Eukaryota; kingdom Viridiplantae; phylum Streptophyta; class Mesostigmatophyceae; order Mesostigmatales; family Mesostigmataceae; genus Mesostigma; species Mesostigma viride. Next base: position 4,589,480 of record RPFO01000072.1, read on the forward strand.
AGCGTATCAGGTAAATCGCAAGCATAGAAGGGTAGCAGAATAGGTTCCTAAGGGTTGGGGTTACAACTCAGTATTTTTCGCTGCATTCTGTACTAATGATCTGGTATCAATTTTCTCTGAATGTCGTTTAATTACCGCATGCGGGAAAGATGGGGCACTATGCCTTGGCCTGCGAAGCTGAAGGTTGTCTACAACATGGGTTGAATAATCCGATGTTACAAATGGTTCCAAGCTCGCGAAATTTTCTTTTGATGGACCCGGTTGTTTATAAGGGTTGGCGGCTATTGTGAAGGGGTCTGGAAAATTATCAGTTGATTTGGTACAACTTGCTTACAAAGATTCATCATTCTGATCAGATTCATCATTGTTTGTTAACTGAGCACCAGCTATGATGCTAGGGACTTGTGGGTCGGCTAGTTGCCTATCCAACTTGAATGACGAGTGTCCCAGTAAGTGATGATTAATTATTCGATATTGGACTCGGACCGACCCAAAGGGTCGATAGCCGAGTTTGGTGGCTGTTAGTTTGAAGGACCTTGTGTACTATTACCGGTACGGTTAGCGTACTACCCTGGGGGTGTCTGACCTCGCTACTTCTAATGGCGTTTTCAGCACTTTTCAGGCCGGTGCGTGATGCATGCCGAATTAGGATGATGTCAGCTTGTGTGTCGGCAGACCATGCCTTCAGCCAGCTAGGCAGGTAATTATCCGATTGCTTCTTTAATTGTACTAATGATCTAGTAGTACATTATAATCAAGAAAACATGGCTGTATCCGTAGATATAAAAACCATGTAGGCATTGCTCCATTCCAAACACACATCCTGCATTTTCAAAATACTACCTTGTACTAGCCACAGTTGATGTCCACTCTGCATTGAAGATGAGAAGTCACGATCAAGGTCCTTCCCTGACCCCTTCCCCACTCCCACCCCTCTAACATCCCAGTCCCCCCCCCCCCAAATGCCTGCCCCCCCCCCCCCCCCCCAAAGTTTCCATCCCCAATTACCCGGGCCCTGCACAACCACGCAGTACGTGACCCTACGGCTTTGCACAGCAGCCCCCAGAAGTGTTTACTTCCAAACTCAACACAACCGCCACCCCGTCGATGACCCCCCGCTACGCCGCCACCCCGTCGATGACCCCCCGCTACGCCGCCACGCTCGACTACTCGACTACTCTCGTATGCAACCATGAGCACGCACCCCGTACATGATTACCCTCTATACAGCACGCTATCCATTTGTACTTCGGGCACTCACGGGTCCCACAAGGAACGCCGCACGCGAAACCCCTCCACCACCATGTCCCGGTTGGTAGAGGCCGCCCAGCTCATGGGCCGATGTTTGGCCACCCAAGTGGGGTGAGACCCTGGCTCCCACGGCTTGAAGGAGCGCACCACCTGATGCAGGGGGATGTAGAAGGGATGGCCCGGCACACGGCATTGGTTCAGCGGTAAGGGAATTTGTGCGGCTATAGGCACGGTAAATACGTCGCCTCTTGCCTAACAAGCGTGGAAATCATATACAACATGCTACTATGTATATAGTAGTAGAAGTAGTATGTATATATAGTAGTATGCAATCATACAATAAAATAAAAGTAGCACTATAATATATATTTGGTTCTGCTATCGGGCGTCGGCTTTGTGCGGACGCACCTTGACATCCTTGTCTCTACGAAGTCGCCACCGTGGCTGACATGCCACATCGAACACGTACGGTACGTGATCATGCTAGTGATAACTTTGAAATCAATGCGCTGCACGCCACTGGATGTTGCGCCTGAAGGCGGTTCAACTGATAGAGGGAGGTGCTCCTTAGCCCGAGTGCCATCAGATTCTGCAAAGCTGTCACATCACAGAATGTCCCATCTCCTGATTATCCATCACAGATTATACAAAATCAAGCCAGTCCAGGTGCCAGTTTCCTGCACTGTTGGTTCAAATCCGAGAACGTTTTGATCCGACCCATTTAGGAAACGGTCGCCCTCGCACAGCTACCCAGGCCCGTGAGGTTACCCAGTGCCGCGTTGTCGCATGGCCACATTACCATGCCTCACCTTGGGTGGGTTAGACACGTTCCTCAGCTCTCCCACTAGCTTGGCGGCTGCCGCTGCCAGGGCAGCGTCTGTCACGTGAGACCATGGCTCATGCTCGGCGACCTGCGTCAGCACATCAAGTCAGCGGTGTCCTGCGTCAGCACATTGAGCCAGTGGCCGTGGCATTGGGTGGCTTGACCCCAAAAGGCGCAAAAGGGCCAGCTAAGAACATCCGGGCGGTGCATCATGAGGACAAGAACAGGTGGGGGGAGAGACAGTTGCAGGGGAGCCAAAAGGGGGTTGGATCCCATGGCCCCATTTGAAGGGGGCGCATGAAGAGGGTGGAACGAATATCCCTATTTGAGGGGGGGGCATAAAGGGGGTAGATTGCGTGTCCCGGGGAGCAAAAAGAATTTAAGACTTGACGTGGCGTCACCGCTGTAAACTTTAGAAGGGCCAGGGGGTTGGGGTGCGGCTGCGCCTGTGTATGTACCATTCCTTGATCTGACGACGTGATGTGTATTGATCTTGATGAGTGAAAATTGGGCATATTTCGTCCCACTTGAGTATACAGGATTAGGATTATTGGGGTTATGATTATGATTATGATTATGATTACGATTATGATTATGATTACGATTATAATTAGTAGTAGTAGCAGCAGTAGTAGTACTACTAGAAGAAGAAGAAGAAGAAGAAGAAGAAGAAGAAGAAGAAGAAGAAGAAGAAGAAGAAGAAGAAGAAGAAGAAGAAGAAGAAGAAGAAGAAGAAGAAGAAGAAGAAGAAGAAGAAGAAGAAGAAGAAGAAGAAGAAGAAGAAGAAGAAGAAGAAGAAGAAGAAGAAGAAGAAGAAGAAGAAGAAATAGTAGTAGTAGTAGTAGTAGTAGTAGTAGTAGTAGTAGTAGTAGTAGTAGTAGTAGTAGTAGTAGTAGTAGTAGTAGTAGTAGTAGTAGTAGTAGTAGTAGTAGTAGTAGTAGTAGTAGTAGTAGTAGTAGTAGTAGTAGTTACTCTTGGTATGGCAATGGTGGGATCATTACTAACACAACCACATAGGACTTTCCATTCAGTCAGTCAGACTCGGTACAAGCATACAACGCCACCGTGGTAGAAGCATCAAGGGAGCATAATTTATTCTTCAACAGCTACACCGACTGCAAAGAACGTGGCACCAGGAGACGGCAACCCTGCATCCCTCCATCATCACTACCAAGTTACCCACTACTATCACACCTATCACCCACTGCCTGCGCTATTCAGGATTCCCAGCATGAAAAAGGTAACTGCGGATGCCAGATGCTACAATGCATCACGACCGGCAATGTGGATGATACTACACCTACAGATCGTAATACGATGATGCCTAGTCGTACGCTTAGTGAGACATTTTGAATAGAGATGCATTCACGCATGAAAATATATCGTACCACCATCGCAGTACTGCGTTTACTGCAAAGCTGCACTTTTACAAGACCCACCGGCATAATCCCGTCCCACGAGGGTGTCCCTTCACCCAGCCGGAATGACCCCTGGTAGCGATAGCTCAGGCACGCGTACCTGAGTGTACAAACGAGCCGAAGACGCGGGAGATAGAGAGCAGGAGACTACAGAGCGGGAGGGATTAGTTTGAACCATGCTCAGCCGGCATATTTATTGAAGCCTGAATAGTATAGTTGCTCTACGCTTGGTTTCCATTTCAGGATTTGACTGCACTGCCAATACACTATTTGCTGTACTGGCTGAATAGTACAGTTGCTCACACTTGTCTTATTTCGCGGCTGGATTGCACTGCCAGCGTACTTCCCATGAATCATTCTCATGACTGCATTTACAGTATCAAGGAGACAACCATTCTAATGACTGCATTTACAGTATGATTATTGAAGGTGGGGGGACATTACGGCAAAAAAGTGTGCGCGCTCAAGTGGGAAAATGGGGGGGTATGTCCCCCCTCCTATTATTGATCTTCCCCAGAAGTGATGCAGCGAGCATGGCCAGCCTGTGAACCTGGAGCGAGAGCACCGTTAGAAACGGTCCCCCCAGCACATAACGTGGTCCCAGGTGATCCCAGGAAAACCCCACGTCAAAACACTCACCGCTGCGCGTCATACACCGCGGGTCCCCCCAGCACCAGCATCAGGCCCGACGCAATAGGTGCCAGGCCACCCACGCAATTAAGCTGGGGGGACATGTGGGGGCGACGATGGGGTCACCAATGGCGCAACAACGGGGCACGAGTGGGGCATCAAAGGCAGCAGGAGGGAGAAAAATGGGTAAGGAAGGAACCCAAGGAAAGGGAGAGGGAAGGTTATGGTTGGATGCAAGGTAAAGTGGCTGCAACACAGCTGAACAGGATGACAACCGCTTTCCTAGCTTATGTAAACGTGAATGCGAGTATAAACAAAACAAACCAGAAGAATGAGAATGAGGCCAGAAGATATAAGACTAGGATAGAGTCAGACGGGGTTACAACAGAAGGCAAACAAGGTGCCAGGCATGACAGAAGATGTAAGACTAGGATAGAGTCAGACGGGGTTACAACAGAAGGCAAACAAGGTGCCAGGCATGACAGAAGATATAAGACTAGGATAGAGTCAGACGGTGTTACAACAGAAGGCAAACAAGGTTCCAGGCATGACAGAAGATATAAGACTAGGATAGAGTCAGACGGGGTTACAACAGAAGGCAAACAAGGTGCCAGGCATGACAGAAGATATAAGACTAGGATAGAGTCAGACGGTGTTACAACAGAAGGCAAACAAGGTGCCAGGCATGACAGAAGATATAAGACTAGGATAGAGTCAGACGGTGTTACAACAGAAGGCAAACAAGGTGCCAGGCATGACAGAAGATATAAGACTAGGATAGAGTCAGACGGTGTTACAACAGAAGGCAAACAAGGTGCCAGGCATGACAGCAGGATGCAAGCCAATCGACAAGGCTGGACGCCATCCTAATGAGGAGAGGCGGTGATGGGAACAAAACTTACTGCCACACAGGATCAGATAGCTTAAGGCCACATTCGAAACAGGATCCTCTCTAAAACCACCTTCTGGATTCCAGATTCAATAAAATAGGGGCTGCCCAGCGAAGCGCTACTTGGGCTCACCTTGTAGCCTCCCAGGCCTCGAGCCCGCAGCCAAGCCATGACGTCATCGGAGGTCCAACCTGGGATGGGATGGCATGGGGAGCAAGGGCTGGAGAGGCATCCTTTTGTAAGGCATTTGCACATGGGAGACATGTTCCGTTTCTATTACTACATGCTGACATACTGCACACCAAAGCGTGCTGTCTTTTGTTGGCTTGCTGTTCCTCGGGACACGCCCTCCCCATTAGAGGAAAATTAGTGGAAATCTCCTGTGCGAATACCCCCAACCCCTCTTCTCCCCCCTTTCCCCCCCCCCCCTTCCCTGCTTCCAACCAAGCCCTTCCTAGCCACGTCCGCACGGGGCAGAGTCAGTCTCATCAGGGGGGGCAGTAATACGGACAGGCGACGCAGCAGGGGACAAACAGACCCACAGACCCACAGACCGGCCCTAAAGATACGATACAACCGTGTGACCATGGTGTGATGGCGTGATGGTTGATGGCATGATGGCGTGATGGCGTGATGGCGTTATGGCGTTATGGCATGATGGCGTGATGGCGTGATGGCATTATGGTTGATGGCGTTATGGCGTGATGGCGTGATTGTCGTGATGGCGCGATGGCGTGATGGCATGATGGCGTTATGGCGTGATGGCGTGATGGCGTGATGGCGTGATGGCGTGATGGCGTGATGGCGCGATGGCGTGATGGCGTGATGGCGTGATGGCGTGATGGCGTGATGGCGTGATGGCGTGATGGCGTGATGGCGTGATGGCGTGATGGCGTGATGGCGTGATGGCGTGATGGCGTGATGGCCTGATTGCGTGATGGCTGATGGCGTGATGGCGTGATGGCGTGATGGCGACATGCTCACCAAAACATGAAGAAGCAGTTGGCTGTCAAAGCACCCATCACCCTGCACAAGACACCCTTGACAGAGAGCGACACAGTGGCTAACTCGTGGACCTACCGACCCGTAACAATCAACTCTCCAAGGTAGGACATCTTTAGCACTACGCGTAGCACGTCAGTGGGGCTAATGGAAGACAAAAATGCATGCCACCCCATACACCTGCCTTGACGCTTGTTCACCAGCAACACCACGCCTGCCTCCTCCTCAAGCCACGTGTGCGGAGGGCGCGCCGCATCCTTCGTGATCTCCAGACGAGCCCGTTTTGGAAGTGACGATTGCAAGTCGCCACTCTGCGATTCGCAGAGCCGTCCCCTCGGCGCTTCACCATTCTCTCCGCCTGCATGGGGTGCCACCGGTTGGGGGACCTGCAAGTGGAAGCTGCCTAACCCAGCCAAGACATCATTCTCCTCCCCATGCTCGCCCGCAACCAGCTCATGCTGCCATATGCCATCGCCACCATCCTCGTCCCACCCGGCTTTCCTCCGCCACCATTTGCTGCCTTTCATCCACTTGGGCCGGTGACCCCCTTTCCTCTTGTCCCTGAGAGGCGTGCCCAGGTGCATCTTGGGCCCCCATTCCGCGTCCCCCTCACCCCCCTCATCCCCCCCACTTCCCTGCCCACCTCCCTTTTAGCACCCGCCACCGCTGATGTCATCGCGAAGCTGGTGAGCTGGCGCCGCCATTGCTGGGGGCTCCGCCAGGGATGTAGCTCGCATGATAATGCAGCGCGTGATGTATAGAACCGTGTGTGCCGGCGGTTCCCCCCCTCGCCGTCACAGCCGGGGGTGCCGCCCCCAATCCCCCTCACACCATCCGAGGCAGCATTAAAGGCACTTCCCTTGCCCAGCATAGGGTAACGGTGTCCCAGCATAGGGTTGAAGTGTTCCGGATTAAACTCCCCTGCCACCTTGCATCCCAGGCCTTTATTAAAGGCCTCGGGAGGCGGTGACAAGGGGCGGCAGGCCCCGACAAACGTTGCCAAATGTGCGATGGCGGTCCGTGTGCCCGTGGTCTCCACGTTTCGTGATGTAGAAACGTCCACGTGTCTCGATGTAGCAACCTCCACGTTTCGTGATGTAGCAGCTGGCAGCAGCCACATTGCTGCCCAGGGGGACGAAACGCTCCTCGCGCCGCAAACACCCCTCATGCATGGCCACGCCCTCCTCATGACAGCAGTTCACGGGTCACCATGACTGCTGATCATGAAAGAAAGAATGAATGAATAAATGGAACCATCGTGATGGATAGTCTAGGGTGCGGGATATCTATGGATATGCTGATTTCCGCTCACCCCATGAGTGTACAACGCAAAATGCAATCCCCTTACTCCTCAACGGGGAACCCACCTAAAAAAACACCAGTTTCAGGAGGTATAGAAGGTGTTGACGGCCTTGGCTTAGTGTGACGTAATTTGTCGCATTCTTTCTTATACAACCACGCTTGCCATTTTGTCATGAGCATGCAACTCAACGAAGTCAACAAGCCTGTTGGTAACGGCTGAATTGTAAAGCCCAAGACGCTGATCGACGCCGCTGCCGCGTTTTATTCCCGCCAATGTGGGCTAATTGAGCAGGCTATGTCAGGTGAGGGAACGTCCATCCACGTCGATCCCACGGCTGCGATGTGACGCAGGGAGGCACAGCAAGTTAATAGGGAAGCGTGTTCCCGGATACGGCCAACGTACGTGAGAAAACCCAAGAAGCCTCGCAATTTAACCTTAAGAAAACTTGTATAAAATACACTATTGACGCAAGATTGACGCATCAATTCGACGGTTGTGTCTGTCACAAATAATCTGGGTAGATGTCAAGTGATCCCGGAAGGCATAGTTTTGTGCGATGGTTGGTGTTAGTTACTTTGTCAACAAGCTCCTGGAGCACGAAGCCGCTGGTGGGTATGCACTTAAGCTGTCACCTCCACCCGCTTGTGAATAACATAGGCAGTACCTACTACCTACCTATCAACTTCACTACCGAGCAGCGGGCCATTTCTTAGTTAGTTAGTTACTGTAGTTGAATACCACGCCGCACATGGGATTATTCCCGCGCCGGTGAGCATTGAGCAAACGGGGTGGCAAACAAGGTGAGAGCGGTGAGATACTTGAGTAACTTGACCCCTACATACATGGCGGGAGGTGGGGGATTACACTGAACTGAATTGCAGATCGCTTTCGTACAGAGTATCTGTTCATGTGAGCCACTCATACTGTGAACTTGGGTACTGACACAAGGGTGAGACGAACAATCGACGTAAGCACATAAGGACGTAAGGGGTAAGACGTAATTAATTCCAGCGCGGTCTTTACATGCACGCGACGCGGTGTGCGGCCTGCAGCTTTAATGGTGACTACGCCATCCTCGCTTACTGGCTTATTTAGCTGTCCCTCAGTCTACAGTATGTACAGCACAGTACGTCATGAACACTTGACATCGCGCATTGGTCGTGCGGAATCATCTCATTTTGCACGTGGGTAAACCAGGCGGGCTACGAATTTGGCTGCTGCCGGCTAGGACGAGGTCTCATTGACCGGCATATTATTGCTGGTTCGGGGGGCGGGGGCTGCGTTCCTTATCCATTACGAGATTATTGCAATGTGGGCAAACTAAGCACCCATTATCAATATATTACGAGGTGCATTATGCTGGATTGTGCCGTACACTTGCGTCTTGGCCAGCCTTTGTTCCGTGTGGCATCTGGAGAGACTAGGCTTTCAGTAGAAGCGTCTGCTCCCAGGCGAGGTATTTCTCGGCGGCAAAGTTCTTGGAAGGATGGCTCCGCCCTCCCATTACGGCAAAACAAATTAGGAAAATGCGGGGGCTCTGAATGCGTGTTTGTTAACGGGTGGCTTGGACAGACTTTGTCTCGCCTACGCCTTTCATCACCCGCAAGCCCATCCGCGGCAATCACAAAAAGGTGCGTGCGCAGTCTTTGCCATCTTCCCGAGCTGGGAGTGCCCTCACTGTTTCCAAGATCCCCGATCCGGCACCTCAGATTCGCCCGCCCGCCCCAGCAATTACCCGTTTTCCTCCTTCACGTACTCACAGCCTCGTGGGTCATCCACGTGCTACAATTATTCACGCGCTGGCTGCTCTCCCTTCCCTCTCCCGCGCAGCGCCATGGGTGACAACGCGACCACGCGCACGGCGGCTGGGTCGCCCGTGTCGGGCTCGCCCACCCCCGACCCGCCCTCCCCTGACCCCGCCAACAGCTACGTTCCGCTCACACTGGACGCGGTGCGCACGTCGCTCATGCGCCAGGAGGACAGCATCATCTACGCACTGACGGAGCGCGCGCAGTTCAAGCGCAACCGGCGCGTCTACGACCCGTCCCTGCTGCCGCTCCCTGGCTACCCAGGGTCCCTGCTCTCGTTCATGCTGCAGGAGACGGAGCGCCTGCACGGGAGGGTGCGTTTTGGGGGTGGGAACTTCGCAGTTCATGTTCCCTTTTGTCTTTTTTTTTTTTTTTTAGTTGCAGCACTACAGGCTGTTTGCTATGCTGCTAGTCTGCTAGTATTCATGAGTACTGACAAACTGCGCAGCTGAAAGTAAGGGCAGAGGGAACGACAAGAAGAAATTAACCTTTTGTACACGACTGTGTCCTATTATGTAATTATTAGGAATCATTAAGCCATTTTTTCCCAAGTGATGCATGGCGGTGAGCATTAGGTTGTCTGGCATTCAAAACTGACAGTGGGCAGATCCAAGGAAATCAGGGCTTACCAATTGTGTTTATGTGCGTTCACCCTGTGTGCATACAGGCTCATTGTCTTCATACTCGCCCTGAGCCCTTGTAGTTGCGCTCTGCCTTGGTTACAATATCCATCTCTACATGCCCTTGTGGACATGTAGACAGTCATCTTTATCCCACCCACCACCTTTCCTAATAGGGAGACACCCCCTTTACCCAGCCAGCCAACTATCCATCCACCCATTGAATCTCATGTTCACTTACCGCGTGCCTCCTTCCCTTCCCATACTCCGTCCTTGTCCCTTCGTCCATCCTGTGTCATTCATCCATCTATATACCCACCCACCCACCCACTCTCCCGCCCGACCACCCGCCCGCCCGACCGACTGACCGACCGACTGACCGACCGACTGACCGACCGACCGACCGACCGACCGACCGACCGACCGACCGACCGACCGACAGACAGACAGACAGACAGACAGACAGACAGACAGACAGACAGACAGACAGACAGACAGACAGACAGACAGACAGACAGACAGACAGACAGACAGACAGACAGACAGACAGACAGACAGACAGACAAACAGACAGACAGACAGACAGACAGACAGACAGACAGACCGCACTACTGCCCGCCCACCTTACCGCCCACTCGCACACCTCCCCATTCTCCCCTCCCTCCCTCCCTCCCTCCCTCCCTCCCTCCCTCCTCCCTCCCTCCCTCCTCCTCCCTCCCTCCCTCCCTCCCTCCCTCCCTCCCTCCCTCCCTCCCTCCCTCCCTCCCTCCCTCCCTCCCTCCCTCCTCCCTCCCTCCTCCCTCCCTCCCTCCCTCCCTCCCTCCCTCCCTCCCTCCCTCCCTCCCTCCCTCCTCCCTCCCTCCCTCCCTTTCTCCCTCCCTCCCTTTCTCCCTCCCTCCCTTTCTCCCTCCCTCCCTTCCTCCATCGATCAGCCGTCCGTCCGTCCGTCCGTCCGTCCGTCCGTCCGTCCGTCCGTCCGTCCGTCCGTCCGTCCGTCCGTCCGTCCGTCCGTCCGTCCGTCCGTCCGTCCGTCCGTCCGTCCGTCCGTCCGTCCGTACGCACGCACGCACGCACGCACGCACGCACGCACGCACGCTTGTCGGTCCGTCCGTCCGTCCTTCCGTCCGTCCGTCCGTCCATCCATCCATTAATAGTTCCATCCTTCGCTTGGCTGCCTGCTCACTTCTTTTCTCACTGGCTATGGGCACTGATTCGCTGCTTACTTTCTCCTTTGCTTCCTCGCCTGGCTACTAGCTGACCCACCAATCCACTTGCCTGTGCGCTGACCCACCGATGGTGCAGGTGCGCCGTTTCACCGCGCCAGACGAGCACCCTTTCTTCCCCGTCGAGGTGACGCCGCTGGATTTGACGCCCATGGTCTACCCAAAGGTAGGCGACAGCATGAGCACCTGCGCTGGGATGCAGATGTTTTCGACGTGGACAGGTGGTATATGAGGTGCCTGCAAGAATGGTTGAACCTGCAAGAATGGTTGTTGCGAACACAGAGCGTGGCATCCTCAAGAGTGGGCGGTCAACAAGGTTGACCCACATAGGACCATTCCAAGCTCCGTGGTAGCGCGTGGCATTTGCAAGGGTGCAGGTGGTCCGGGACCGGTGATGCCAAGAACAAAGGAACGGGTAGTCTGGTTTACCCTAGAGTAATCTCACTATAGTTGCTCATCTTGCCATCATCCGTCATCGTTAATGCTGTGTTTCTTCCTAGAGGCACTTGTGCCATGTGCGGGACCCCATCAAGGTGGATTTGTCATTTTATGTTTGTAGTAATTCTTCTCGCTGGTGGTTACTCGTGGGGCTGGCATCGTACGCAGACCACATCAAAGGGGGGGGGGGGGGCGATCTTATCAACAGGCTTATGTCTCGTAGTCGTTACTGCTGTTTTACATATGCAGTTGCTGGTGCGTATGCGGAGCACACCGTACTAGAATAGTTACGCGTCTTCTCATAACTAGAATAGTTACGCGTCTTCTCATAACTAGAATAGTTACGCGTCTTCTCATAACTAGAATAGTTACGCGTCTTCTCATAACTAGAATAGTTACGCGTCTTCTCATAACTAGAATAGTTACGCGTCTTCTCATAACTAGAATAGTTACGCGTCTTCTCATAACTAGAATAGTTACGCGTCTTCTCATAACTAGAATAGTTACGCGTCTTCTCATAACCAGTAATCCTTTTTTTTTTCCACTGTAGGTGTTGGCGCCGTACGCGGAGCACATCAACATCAACCCCAAGGTCATGCAGCTATATTTGGACGTCATCCTGCCGGCCGTGTGCGAGGAGGGGGACGACCACAACTACGGTTCCACCGCGACCCTGGACGTCACGTGCCTGCAGGTGGGGAGGTCGTGACCAGCTGGCAGGGGCCTTTGCAAGTGCTGGGCCAGGGATGACCACAGCTATGGTGTGACCATGACGCGGGATGTAACATGCCTGCAGGTGGGAGGGAGGACCGGTCTTGCTGTTTTATTGGTGGGGTAGCCGGGACTTGGTGTAAAGGGGGAACGCGAGATGCCTACAGGTGGGGTGGCCATGATGAGCTCATGCAGTGGGACAGGGGAGGAAGGGCTGATGCTGATGCTTGAGAGGACGGGGCGACCATGAGGACATGGCGACCATGGTGCTGGACGTGACCCGGCTACCGGCTAAAGGGGGATGACAGAGGCTGGTAGTTTTAGGCTAGGTAGGGTAGCGCACGCACACGCGCACGCACACACACGTACGCACACGCACACACGCACACACACATGCACACACGCACGCAAGATACATACCATAATAGTAAAAAGAAGCTGCAATTAGCCAACGACTAGTAGGATACCTGTCAGACATCCTTACCCATTGATCAAGGATATATAAATAACAACAACGACAATAGTAATATCTATTATAACTATAATAATAAGATACCTGGCATCACTCTTGCTACGTTCCACCAGTCTGAGCAACACTTGCCTGCAGATGCTTCCCAAGCGGCTCATTAGCTGCTATTAGTAGATAGCCATGTTAGCGGTGCAATGCTTGCTTTTCTCTTCTAACTGGTTCTCCATGCATCATCGCGCAGACGCTCTCCAAGCCCGTGGCTCGGAGCTTTTGGTAGACAGCCATGTAACTGGTACCGCTCCGTGCTCTTTTTGACCACTCTGAACCATGCGTGCACGCAGGCGCTGTCCAAGCGCATCCACTACGGCAAGTTTGTCGCCGAAGCAAAGTTCCAGGCGCAACGGGCGCTACTCACGCCGCTCATCCGCGCACAGGTGAGCACAACCCCACACATTCCACACACAGGTAAGCGCACACCCCTAGTTTGATTTGAAGATTGGGTTTATTCAAAACAAGTTTAAATGCTTAGTATAAAGTGTTGCCCGGGGAGTTATAATTTGGCATCCTGGCAGCAGGGATCTCTTGAAAGTGGTTGGCCAGACGGCGCCTGCCCCCCCTGCAGATGACGACCCTGGTTCAAGTGGGCTTGTCAATAAGACGACACTGGTGAAGTTAACATGCGGTTGATCAACTTATTGGTGCCCCGTTTCAGAGTTCCTGCTGAGGCGCCTGCTGCCTACCTTTTGACGCCGGCCCCATGTTTTTTATAGCATGGGCATGTACCCTACCATGCTTCCTGCATCGTCACCTCTGGACATTCCGATACCCTTATTTGCATCCCCGTTTCTCCTCCACATTCCTTATTCTTGTACTACGGCCCGTTTTTTGGATACTCCATTTCCGTATTGCTCATGTAGTGTCATATGCAGTATATGATGTCTTAATTACTGGGACCCTGCCTCTGTGTGGTTTGGGGTCCTGCCATATCTCCCCCTTCCGCCCCCCCCCCCCCCCCGCACTGTTTCTCGCTGCGCCACCCAGGATGCGGCGGGCATCATGCGCGCGCTCACCCACGAGCAGGTCGAGCAGAAGCTGCTGCGCCGCGTGGAGAAGAAGACGTCGGTGTACAGCCGCGATGTCTACGACGGCGACAGTGACGACGCAAGCGGGACGGACGGGGAGATCAAGACCAAGATCTCCCCCCGCCTCGTGTCCATGTTGTACCGCGACCACATCATGCCGCTCACCAAGGAGGTGCAGCTCGACTACCTACTCCACCGGCTCGATGCCGAATAGGGTTAAGGCACGCAGGCTACCTGGTGCAATGGCACCAACTGGATGACTTTATCGATTAACTAATTGTGTGATTCCATGCAGTGCCATCAATTAACCCGTGTTTTTTTTACAACGCGATACATCGCGTTGGAGGGTTAGAACGTGACGTATCGCGTTGTAATCTGACACGTGGCAGCCCCAGTAGACATGAGATTTTTGGTCTGCAAATCGGTACGGAGGTCACATACATCCTAGAGAATCTCAGAAAAAAGTTGGTCATTTTTGCGATTTTTTTTGTGACGGCTGTACACAAGAATCTACCACTGAACTTTGGTGTCAGAGCGGGTGAAGGAGTTTGTACGGATGCATCATGGTTTCTAGGTGTGCCACGTGTCACATTGCACCCCGATGTCTCGCGTTATAAAGCCTCGGTTGTATACATCGCGATGGAAGAGTTAACGCGTTAAAAACCCAGCACCCAAACCCAGCACCTCCCTCTCCGTGAGGCATGGAGGCAACAGAGTGTAAGAATGGATGATGCTCTGGCTATTAATTAATTAGGAGCATAACTCCGTTGGGAGAATATGTAGCACATATCCCAGAGAAGGGGCATATGGCTTTTAATACATTCTAAGCTACTTCCTGCAAGGGTGGGAATCTAAACGACACTTGCTCTAGGTGCACCAAGGGCACCTGCACCCCCCAGAGTCTCAAGCTCAACCCAACTAAGGGGAGCATGTCATGCATGGGGGGCGAAGATCACCATTGCTATACAAGAGCTAGGGCATATGGCTTCTCATCAGAGAGTGACTCTCTGTATAGGCAGGGCTGAGCTAATTCTTTAGGCATCATCCATGGGGGTCCCATTATAGGCAGAGCGTGGCTAAATTCTTAAGGGGACGGTCCCGGCGCGAATATTTTGGCGCCGAAAAATTCCCGCCAGTACCCACGACCTAAATTGCGTGCGTGAGTGAAAATGCAATATTTCTGGACGAGCCATGGCGGCTACCAGACGAGATGCCAGACTTGAAACGGAGGCTTTGCGGCGTTTAAAAGCATGGCAAGTCTCGTTCGAATGCCCAGAAAAAGATTTAGATTTCATATTGTCGCGGAAATTACTTTTTGAGGCCGGGGCAGCTGCCGAAGACCATACACCTCCGAAATCCGAAAAGGCCCCCAACAACGTGATGCGCCATGCCGCCTATCGCCATTTTGCGGCTAAAATGGGCTGGCACGATGATGGTGCGGCCAAGGAACTGCCGAAGGAAGTAGAATCTTTAATTAAATATCGTTTTCCGAATGATAAGAAGCCATATACCGGCTTCATTCCGACCGTCGACAGATAGATCGTTTTTGCCAGATTTTAGGGGGGGCGTAGCTTAGGGAGGAAATGGTGCGACCAACAGCAAGAGCGGCAGCGGCACGACAGAGAGAAGCGAGCACAAGTGGTGGCAAGCTGGCAGCGCGGATAGCCAACTCAGCGCCAGCGGCTAGGGGACGGGGCAGACCGCCGGGCGCCAAGAATATTGCGAACAGAGGGCCAGGACGTCGCATTAAGCTGCAACATAAAGCGGTTGCGAAGCCCAGCGTTACGGCGGACTCCATAGCTGCGCAACTGCCCAATGCGCCTCGGAAGCCCGCCAGCGGTTCAGCAAGCGCGGAAGCAGTCACCCCGAAAAAACATCCCGCAAAGCGCAAGTCTGGGCCGCAGACCCGGCTGTCATTTTCGCCCCTGGAGCGCGGCAGTAATGGGAAACTTCGCAAGACCGACGTCGGCCTGGACCCTGCCCAAGGCGAGGAATTTGGCACGCCTCGTTTGATCATCGATGTTGCTGTCTTGGCAGGTATTGTGGCAGCCCAAGCTTGCCCTCGTTGTCACAAGCTCACCTGCAAAATGTTCAAGCAACCTGTCCAGCGTCCCGGGGATCCACCCTGCATTCTTGTGGCCTGTCAAAACCGCTTCTGCAAGGGCAGCGAGGGTGCACCATACCGCCACACTTTTGCTATCAACGCACCCGTGGCACAGCTAAGGCAGGCTGCACGCAACCCCATGGCCACTTTGTGGGCTGCGTCCGCTGTTTTCTTTGCTGTCCCACGCCCCACGCTCATGCGGGTAGCCACGTTCTTGGGGTTAGTTCCCTTTCGTGGGCAAGGGGAAATGGGGGCGGATGTGATGCAAGTGGCATCAGAGGTTATCCTTGAACTCAAGCGGGTCATCGTGCAGAACAGGGAGCAGGCCAGGCTGTATGAGCAAGAGAAGGGGAAGCACCGTGTGGATGCAAAGGGGAGGCAGGGTTGTGACACCTCCATAGACGGGTCATGGCTGACTAGGGGGTTCCACTCCTTGTGGGGCCAGCAGTGCCTTATCCACGCAGGCACCAAGCTGGTAATCGCACACCATATCAGCTCCAAATTCTGTCCCAAGTGTGCAGCAGCCAAGCGCGCAGGCATTCCTGTAGCCCCACATGACAACTGCTGGAATAACACGGAGGGCAGCAGCAGGAGCATGGAGGGGGAGGGGGCAGTGTATATGCTGGAGGAGCTGCAGTCCTTACAGGCAGGGGTGCGCACGGGCATGGTGATGCATGCAGCAGCAGGGGCCCCTGGTGAGAAAGTGGTTGCAGACAAGCCCCAAGAGCAGCGTTTGTATGCTGCCACGGTTGTGAGTGATGGGGACACCACATGGTTCGCGCGTGTGCAGCAGTCTGATGCACTAAAGGCTAGCAAGCACATCCCCAAGAAGTTGAATGACCTCAACCACCTCTCTGGCACCTTGTATGCTGCACTGCTTCGAGCCAAGAAGGACCACCTGAAAGGTGTCAGGAATGTGCTCACCCCTCAGCAGCTCACTAGCATGACCTATGGTTACCGCGCATGCATCAGGGCAAACTGGCACATGGGGCCGCGCCACCTTGTGGGCGCTATGACCAATGCATTGCAGCCGATTACTTTGGCGACCACGATGATTGCCCCGCCAATTGGCCCAACCACCAACTGAAGGATGGGGTGGTCACGGAGGTGCAGTGGTGTGAGGGCAAGCCTGGGATGGCGACGGAGGTGATTGTGAGGGGGCGGACAGTGGATGTGCTGGCCATTGTGAAGAAGGTGTGGGAGGGCAAGACTACCGAGGAGATATTGCAGGGCTGCTGCCATGAGGGCAGCAGCAACTTGAATGAGTGGGTGCACTCAGTTCAGGTGGCGTCCACCCCACGTGGCAAGGGTGGCTTTCCTGGTTTGTTATACCCTGCTTCCATGGCTATTGGCATCTTGCGGGCGCCGCCAGTTTGGGGATGACTGGTGGGTCCGCCTTGCTGGCCTTCTTGGCATTGTGTTTCAACCCTCCCTGCTGCTGCAGCTGGCGGCCCTGGCACGGGATAGGAAGCTGCAGCAAGCCAAGAAGAAGACGGTGGAGTTCAAGCTGGCAGAGAAGAAGAAGGAGATGCTAGCTAAGGGCCTGCAGTGGGCCGACAAGCAAAAGGACAAGTGCACCTATGAGAAGGGGGTGGCATATGGGGGTGTGTCCCCAATCGCCAACAGTGATAGCGAGGGTGAGGGGGAGGGAGGGAGGGAGGAGGGAGAGGAGGAGGAGTGGGATGACACTCCCTGCCTTGTGTGCTGTAAAACCAACTCCCCAGACGCGAACCCAATAGTGTTGTGTGATGGTGAGCGTGAGGGCAGGAAGTGTGACCAGGGGCTCCATTTGAAGTGCATGGACCCCCCCCTGAATGCTGTGCCCGAGGGGAGCTGGTTTTGCCCCACATGCGTGACGGGTGATAGTGATAGTGATGATGAGTCCTAAACTTGACATGTCTGGCGCCACTAGGTGGCCATCTGCCAAAATTAATAACTGCTACAGCGGAGCTCAGAATGCCACCAAACTTTGACAGTGTCTTCTATGGTCATGACAGAATTTGACTTGTGCTTTTTAAGGCCTAATTGATGTGTTATGAGTGTGTATGGGGACGCCCCGCCTAAAAAAGCGTATTTTTGGCCCAAAAATTAATAACTCAAAGGGATGTGCTGATTTTGATGATCCAATTAGGTAGAAACAATGTCCCATGACATTTTTATATGGGTTGTGCTTTTTTCATGCAACTGGTTCTCCCACTGTTCTGGGCAAGATGTGCCCCGGAGGTTTTTTTTTTTCTATTTTTAGCTCATAGCCGGTGTATGGCTGGGGGTAGTACCCCCAACAAGTGGTGGTATGCATGCCCAAACATCATGTTTATGGTCCCCAAACATCATTCAGTGGTTGTCAGTTGCAGTTCTGTAGTTATTAGGGGGGGTAAGTTTTGATATATTTCTATGGGACCCTCCCCTTAACTGCATCATCCATGGCCATTATGGGCGCACATGCGCTGGGGCCGCGTGGTAGGCTAAGCCTTACTAATCTACACTACTGCTATATTCCCTAGACTGGGGGTACACCTGCCAAGGCTTGTGGTCGACGTGGATTACATCCCCCCTCCAGTATACCGGTTTCCCCCCTGCGCTTTGCCGGAGCTGGAGGTAGGTCGGTCATAGCTCGCGTCGATCGCCGTTGTTGCTGGGCCAGGGTCAGGTCGTCGTCCAGCGTGAAGTGAGTCCTCGAGAGCTTCTTGCGGTTTTTAAGAAACAACAGCTTGTCCGCCATGTACTTAAAGGTGAGGAGCAGGGGAGCCGGGCCAGCCTTACCCCGCACGCGGGGAAGGCGGGCAGCCGACATCCGCAGCTCACCAGTGATGTGCATGGGGGCAAGAATGTCGCGCTTAAAATGCCGTGAGAAGAGTCGTCGAGGTCTTATCTGCAGGCTGGTCGAAGTGCTTGTCAACGATGACATTGTGGCTGCGCTGGGTGCGGTCGGCCTCGATCCTCGCAGAGGTCGAGGGCTTGCTGCTTAAGGAGTGAGCGGATGGAGGCCGGATTCGGTCAAGGTGGTGGTGGTGGGCTCAGGGGGCCAGAGCTCCTCGAGGGAGCGTCCAAGGAGGGAGAAGAGGACGTATTGCTGGAGGTGGGGGCAGCGGGTGGTGTGGATGTTGCGGTCGAATGGGCGCCTCTGATTGGAGGCATTGAAGAGGCGGCCCTGGTGGGGAAGCTGCTTGCACAGTTCAAGAAGCGAGGCGTGCGATCCCCAGAACACGTAGCTCAGGAGCTTGTCGTGGTCGATCGAGCTTGTCAAAAAAGCCGGGATGGCTGCCGTCAAAGTCGAACTCTTCCCAGGTCGGCTCGGCTGCCAGGGCGACTGCGCTTGGGCTCAGGCGACGCTGCGGGCCGCGAGGCGAGCCCGGGGGGCTGGGCGACCACTATAGAGCTTTGCTAGTGGCGCCGCTGCCTTCTGGGCCGGAGGGCGAAGCTGCAGCCGGAGCTGCAGACGTATTTTTAGGGCTGAGCGCAGCCGCCAGGCTGCGTTGAGTCAAGGAGCGTTTGCTTGTCATATATTGCGTAGTAGCTTCGGAAAATTATATCAGGCTGTGCGTCTTAGAAATACAAAGCGATTGTGATATTCACTGCCGAATTTGGTGCCCAAACGTGAAAGTTATGAGCTCCGCCGTCAGCCATGGCTACCTTGTGGCTCGTGAGAAGGAAGACTCGGCATGGACATGTGCTACACTAGACGTGACGGGCTCACACCCGGGCAGCCTCCTGGTTTGTCTGTAATATGGAGGCAGATGGTATGCAAGGATAGATGGCAAGTAGTGATGAAGGAGACCACCCCCAAGTCTGTGGGGGCTCCGTGTGTGACCGCATGTGGCATTCACGGCGATTCGGGCCGTGGTGCCCACAACCCTGTAACTAGGACCTAGAAAGCTTACATCATCCATTCCATCCCATGTTCCCCCCCCCCTGAGGACTTATGCTCACGTGATGCAGTCACGTGAATATTAATTAATTAATTAATTAATTAATTAAACTCGTGCTCCCGTTGGGGAGTCACGGAGCACCCGGAAGTGCTTTTAATCCCTGTGTGTGCACTACAGGAGAAAGGGCAGAGACCCCCAGTCTCCTTCATGCCAAAGGCATGCCACAGCTGCAATCGGGCGCGGCTAGCTAAAAGGACAGGCTAACGATCCGGCAAAGTGTGGGTGCAATAAGACCCATGTGAGCGTATCATAGCAAGGAGCGTGGGCAAGTAATCTGAACATAGCCAGGGCGTAGCATGGCTGTACTAGGACTAGGCTAAGGCTATTATGGCTGGTTGTGTACCGTGCGTTGGCGGCACGTGACTAGGTGTGTTGGCACAGCTAGGCAACATTCTAGGCATGGCTGCCTTAGCGGCAGTGACGCCAATGGTTACAAGCTAGGGCTATTGCTATTCTAGCCCGCTGGGGGCGTCCACATCTTGTGGTTGATCATCAGGTCCCCGCCCCTCCAGTACACCTTGGGCTTCTGGGGGTCCTGCTTATGGCGGAGGTATTCCGGCCACAGGTCGCGTCGCTGCTGTTGCTGAGCGGGGGTGAGGTCGTCATCCAGCGTCCAGGTGAGGTCGTGCAACCGCTTGCGACGAGAGAGGAACCGCTGCTTATCCTCAGGGGAGGGGAAGGTGAGTAGGACTGGTGGGGGAGCCGCCTTGTCCCGTGAGTGGGGAAGGCGGTGGCACCCACGCAGTTCTACCTCACCTACCAGGCCCATGAGGGTAAGAAGCTGGTTCTTGAGCTCGTCAGCAAGAGAGGTTGACGTCTCACCTGGCTTCTGGGGGAAGCGACGTAGCACCACTCGGCACTCGCGGCGAGCGCGGTCGGTGACCTCCCGTTGCTGGGCCTGGCGGTGGTCCTCCAGCTCCTGGAGCTTTGTGGCGATGGCGTCGGTGGTGGAGGCGGTCGCTGACCGCAGCAGGTCCGCGTAGGAGAGCGGCGGGAGGTCGCCAGCATCCTGCCGGGGTGGCTGGGATGCAATGGTGGCCGTCTGCTCCGCTATATCTTGGGGACCTGTGTGGCCAGGGCCTCGGTGTGGGCGGTGATGGCCTCAAGCTTCTTCAGGAGCACGCCACACTTGCCCTCCACCTGGTTAAGGCGAGAGACAAGTGCAGCATGCGTTTCCGAAGCCTGCGCCGCGGTGTGTAGCGCCGTGAACTGGGGTTGTAGCTTGTGGACGACCTTGGTTTCCACGTTGGAGACCCGGGCTTCCACCGTGTTGAGCGTCGTGTTCAGCGAGGTCAGCTTCTCGGCCAACGGCCAGGTCACGTGCTCCTCCAGCACTGCTCGGATGTCATCCTTGCAGAGGGAGGAAGCCGATGTGGCTGTCGGCCGCGCAGGCTGGGCTGGGGTGCGGATCCTGGCGACAATTCTGCTCATAGGTAGCTGGAAGTAGCTGCACATGATGGCGATGCGGTGGTTGAGCTCTGGCATGGCAAGGAACCTCTCCAGGTCGTCGGCGGGGATGGGCCCTACGGCCCCATGGAGCTTGCGTTCCTGTGATAAGAAACGCACTATTTCGGCGCATTCGTCTTTGGTCAGTTCCAGCCAGTTGGTGAAAGAAAAGCTTTCGAAATCTGGTAGGTACTTTCGCCATTTGGGTTCGTGGCAGGGTTTCTTGGGCTCGGGCGAGGCGCTGGGCGATGGGTTTGCTGGCGGTGGGTTGGCAGGCCCAGGCGGCTGGTTGGCGGGTAAGCCTGGCGGCTGAACAATGGCGAGGGCGAGAGGGTTGGGCTGGGCGCTGGGAAGCTGTGCCAGCTCCTTTTCCAGCCCTCGTTTTGCTTTGGTAGTCGTCATAGCTGGTCACGTGCGTAACTTTGTCTATACTGCGTGGCAGCCGTAACCGTTTATACTGGCAAGTGCGTCTTAGAAAGGCGCATCGAATGCAAGTGGTCTGACCGAATTTGGGGCTCAGACGCAAAAGATCTGAACTCCGCCGTCAGCCATACCGCCACGTCAGCCATTTCATTATTAATTAATTAATTAATTAATTCGTGTAATTATTTTCTAATGAGATTAATTAACCCGTGTTTTTTTAATTAGAACGCGATATATCGCGTTGTAAGCTTTTTTTAGAACGCGTATAGCACCTAAGGAAAAAATTTTTTCATGGTCATGTATATACTTTCCTGAAAGCCCATTTAAATCAAAGGATTTTTTGAGCTACTCAGACCTACAAAATGCTAATTCATTAGAGAGATACACTGGTTTGAATACAGGGGGGTCTGACCATGACCGCAATTTCTTGACCCTAGGTCACAAGTCATGTGCTTATTCACAAATGGTCCATGAAAAAAAATCTGGCTTCTTGCACGAGCTATGGGCAACATATGCAGGCTCTGTGAAACAAAACTCAGGCCCATTGGGCAACTGGAGCTATTTTTCATTAGCATCACAATTACAACGCAGTACAACGCAGTGGGAAAAATGAGAGCCCTTCACAACATGACGCAACGACACGAGCCCCATAAACGGGGCCATAGTGAGCTTGGAGGGTCAAAACGTTGAAAATAGGTGTTGTATAAGTTATACAGCATCAAACATGCATCAAACATCATGACTGGATGACCTAATATGACTGAATCAGGCAGCCATAGCCAAAGCATCATCCACTCTCACAACGTGTTGAGCACATGCCTCGTGGGAACGGAGGTGCTGGGTTTAATTAATTCCATTAATTAATTAATTAATAGACACGTGACTGCGTCACGTGAGCATAAGTCCTCAGTGGGAGGGGAACATGGGATGGAATGGATGGTATAAGCTATCTAGGTCCTAGTTACAGGGGTGTGGGCACCGCGGCCCGAATCGCTATGAATGCCATACTTGGTCACACGCGGAGCCCCCACAGGCTTGGGGTGGTCTCCTTCATCACTACTTGCCATCTATCCTTGCGCACCATCTGCCTCCATATTACAGACAAACCAGGAGGCTGCCCGGGGTGAGCCCGTCACGTCTAGTGTAGCACATGTCCATGCCGAGTCTATCACGAAAAGTCCACGGGTGGCGGCCCTGCCGCGCGCGGCCGGGGGCACGCCAGGTGAGGACATATCGCCCAGGCTGGGCGGGCTTGGTGCCAGCTAGTCTATCTGATGTATCTACCTGATCTGTGCGGGCCAGGTGCCCGGCTAGGCCCAGGCGCCTGTGCCTAATAATGTGGGAAACATAGGGCAAATCAGCGTACAAATCCTCATTACTAATGTGCAAACCAAAGGGGATGTTAAGGGCCTTGCACAGCATCTTGTTTAAATTAATTCCATAACGCGCGTGCAATACTGAAAGAAAGAGGCACGTGTAATGCAGGGCTTGGATAGGTTGAGTGATCCATGAGCTTACATGCAGGCAAAGATGACGCTGGAATGCATGCTAGCAAATGGTGGCAAGATGCTAACAACACATGATTATACACCATGATTATGGGCACCTAGCTGATCTTCTTGCACAATCAACGCAGTATCAGTAAACCATCAACATCCAATCCTCACAATATATGCACGGCTTGACGACATATTAAATTAAATTAAATTAAATTATAACATGCCTCCGTGGGGAGGTCATGTAGCACATATTTCATGATGGATGGGGTGGAGGAAGCCGCGTGATCGAACTATCCTAACTCTATCTAGAAAATCCTAACTACACTACTCATCAAAACGCCTACTCCGCTTGGGGGGAGGTGGCTTGCCCACAGGGTCGGGCGTGTGCGCCTTGACAATCTTCTTCCACCGCGTCTTGTCCTGCATGGCAGTCCAAAGACGGGAGAGAGAGTGGATGCGGTGCTCAAACTGGGCTGGGACCACTAGGTCGTCCAGCAACATCTGAACGTAGTTGGTGACAGGTTTCCCTACCCTTTTGGGAATGTCCGCGGGGCCAGGCCAGGTCAGAATGTGCCGCCCTGGCTGTCCAAGCCGCTGGGGGCCGGCCATACCAAGGGTGGTGTCGACCTGGCTGGTGCGGGCAAGGTGTCCTACAAATGCTATCCTACGCTGCCTAATCTCGTCCGAAACACGAGGCATGCCATGATACAAAGACTCTGATGACGGACGCTCGGAAAAACCTACGTTAAGGACCTGCCGGAGCATCCTGTAAACTGTGCCGTCGAGCCGAGCTGCCAGTTTGGGTGGGAGGGTCCACGCCTCGGCGCCATACGTGAGCACCGTGAGGACGAGGACCTCGAAGAGCATGCGCTTGCGGTGCCCGTCCAGGCCCTTCGAGCGCCAGTAATGAAGGTGTGAGCGAACGGAGCTTGGCCCAGGCAAGGCCGATGCGGGTGTCCACATCGTCGGCGGTGTCAGCCGTCAGGAAGCCAGCTCCCCAACAGCTTGAAGCGGTCGCGGAACGGGACCTCCGTCCCGTCGAGCAGGCGCGGCAGCGGTGGTTTACTGGATGCCCCTATCACCATCGCCTCAGTTTTGACACTAATCTCCAGCCCCACCGCCCGCGCCTCCAGGCCCAGGCAGTCCAGCCAGGTCTGAATGTGCTCGGGGCTCTCGATGAGGGTGGTATCATCCGCATAAATCAGGTCGGCAAGGCGGTAACCAGGTCTAACCCCGCCGTGCTCTTTCACGTTAAGGATGTCCAAGCCTGGCTCGAACCCCTTAAGAGCAGTAAAGCGCGCACGTGCCCGGCGCATGACGTGATCCACGACAATAATGAACAGGTATGGGGACAGGACACAACCTTGCCACACCCCGTGGTGAAGGGGGAACGGTGGAGTGGTGCCCTCCGCAGTCCGCACTACTGCCTGTGAGCCCTCATACAGT
Source organism: Mesostigma viride (assembly GCA_009746045.1). Classification (NCBI taxonomy): domain Eukaryota; kingdom Viridiplantae; phylum Streptophyta; class Mesostigmatophyceae; order Mesostigmatales; family Mesostigmataceae; genus Mesostigma; species Mesostigma viride. The sequence continues at coordinate 4,613,995 of RPFO01000072.1, forward strand.
CGGCGAATGGCAGCAATAAATGCAGGTGGTACCCGATCCAGAGCTAGGATGGCCCAAAGAGCCTCCCAGAGAACCGTGTCAAAGGCCTTGATATAGTCAACAAAAATGAAGACCAGCGGCAAACTGTCAGGGGGAAGTCGACGCACCTCCTCCATCAACCGGCGCGCGACAAACACAGCCATGACAGTGTTACGACCACGACGGAAACCCATCTGCGACTCACCCACGGGTGTGGATCCAGCGCGGCGCGGAGCCTGTGCAGCATCATGCGCATGAAGACCTTCAGCGCGGCGCTCTGGAGGCAGACACCCCGGTAGTTGCCGGGGTCAGCAGCAGAGCCCTTCTTGTACAGCATGACGCGGATGGCCGTCTGCCACTCAGCAGGCGGAGGCTCGTCAGAGAGCAGGACACGGTTGCAGAACGCCAGCAGAAGATCCTTAACCGCCAGATCAGGGGTCTTCAGCAGCTCAGCAGAAAGGTGGTCGGCACCGACCGCCGCGTCGTATCGCAGGCGAGCAAGGGCGCCGTCCAATTCCTTCAAAGTGAAGGGGGGGACGACGTCGTCAGTGGCAAGGCAGCCCTCCTGCAAGGCGGGGACTTGGTAGTCCGCGGCCGAGGAGGGGGGCGCTGGCGGCGGCGGTGGTCCGGCGACCCCGAGGCGGGCGGGCGTCTCGGGGTGCAGCGGCGGGGGGGGGGGCGCGAGCCCCACCGGTCAAGGAAACATTGTGGGCCAACCAGCGGTCAAGGCTGACCGGCGCCGTGCCGTCCCCCGTGTGCTCCACCGGGGTGCGCTGCCGCCGGCCGCCGAGCCGGTCGAGGTGGTACCACATGTCCTTGCCCTGGTTGCGGGCCTGGCAGGCCTGGCGGGCCTGGCAGGCCTTGACGACATATACAGCACCTAAATACTGCACAACTGCAACCTGCTATGGCTGACATGCAAGCAACGTCGAGTAGGATGGCGGTCTTAGAGAGGCTGGGCAGAGGTCGGTAGAAATAAGTGGAAAACTGGCAGAAACACGATATACTTACGCCTGCAAGCACTATTGAGCCGGTGGCAGAGGCCATTTCCAGGAAAATACAGCATACCGTAGCAATAGCCACGGTCACGCCTTGCGCTATTTGCAGGCACCATCATGCCCGGAGCTACCCAATAAAAGTGTGCACAAATCTCGGTTTAGCCGAGAGTCCGGGCGTTCGGAATGAATAAACATGTGTTAACAAGTCGAAACACCATGGAAATACCAAGCATGGTGCCGCAGCAGACCCGAGTCTTGACGTAATAATATGTATGCCGGTTTCCAGGGTTTCCGCATGAAAGTTGGGTGAGAAACTGGAAAAAACTACGTTTCCTTCGCCCCAGTACCTCAACAAACTCGTAGAAACCTAATTATCAACCTTTGAACGCATCATCATGGTCGTGCCACCCAACAGCCACTGAAATTCGCGCGAAAACTGGCGAGATCTACCTGCCGCCATCGCCGTCGTCTTCACCTTCGTCCCGCGAGAATGCCTGATTTCAGTGGTACATATTTGTTTGCAGCTGTCACACATAAAAACCCAAAAACACCAGGATTTTTTATTGAATTCTATGAGATGTTTCTGACCTATGTTGAAAGTTTCAGACCAAAAATCGCATGTTTAATAGGTTTGCCACGTGTCAGATTACAACGCGATACATCGCGTTCTAACCCTACAACGCGATGTATCGCGTTGTAAAAAAACACGGGTTAAACTCGTGCTCCCGTTGGGGAGTCACGGAGCAATAACCCCGATGGAGGATGGATGGATGGATGGATGGATGGATGGATGGATGGATGGATGGATGGATGGATGGATGGATGGATGGATGGATGGATGGATGGATGGATGGATGGATGGATGGATGGATGGATGGATGGATGGATGGATGGATGGATGGATGGATGGATGGATGGATGGATGGATGGATGGATGGATGGATGAATCGATGGATGGATGGATGGATGGATGGATGGATGGATGGATGGATGGATGGATGGATGGATGGATGGATGGATGGATGGATGGATGGATGGATGGATGAATGGATGGGTACACGCAATCCTACCGGTCTAATCTATCTAGGTAACAAAAAAATGGAGTACTATGCTAATGAGATTAGTATAGTACCCGTGCTAATGAGATTAGCATAGTCCGTGGCATGCCCATGCGCATGACACGCAAGTACTTACTTACGTATGTTGCACACTGGGAAGGGGGTAGAGATACCCATCTTCGCTCATGCCCGGAGGCAAGCCACAACAAGGATGGGTGGCCTATACCATCGCAACTCATCCATTGATAGTTGCGTACGTTCACACAGAGACAGTCTAATGCCCTTTTCGGATCTGGAAGTGGTGGATTACCTCAAACCATAGTAGGGACCTTCCACACAGACCTCCTATAGAAAGGGACTGACTGAGAAATACGATCTCCATATACTCCATAGAAACGCTATGCAAAAACTTGCTACCTGTCACATATTCCCTCATATCGATTGGCCTCACACAACTCAGTTATCCCTAATTGTACCCATTCGATTACATTCCAGGTCTTGAGGAACACATAGGTATCCTTGCTATAGAAACCCTTACAACAGGCAAAAACTTAGTTCCCGGAGGAACAGCCTTCTCAGGAATACGTGTCAGAAACATCACAGCGGCCACCGGCACCGACAGACACCACCAGGTCAAACATTCCCTCCTGGTCGGCCATCATCACATGCCCGCTCGTGACGAGCACTGGTGGCGGAATGGGGACGCGCTGCGAAGAGCTGCACGGGCAGATCATTGTCAGGCTCTGGGCCGCCCCTTCAATGATCAGTGAGGGCGACGAGGGGACCGGAGGCGCATCCCCCGATGTGCGAGTCGTCACCGCGACGCTCGACAGGTCGACCACTGCCGCGATCTCGCAATGCTTGCACACGCCGCACGCGTCATTGCTGCGTCGTTGCGGCTGGGCTGCCACACCGCCAAACTCGCCCGAGGGGCTAGGGGTGGGGGCCCGCGTGCTTGGAACCGTGAGCTCGATCGATGACGCGCGGCGGCTGCCACGGGCCTCAAGCGGGTCAGGGGCACTCACACTTCCTTCAGGGCCTTCTTCAAGAGCAAAGCCACCGGCTGAACCTTGTGCCGTGAGCTCCCTCGCGGTCGCGGATGAACCACGCCAAGAAGAGGGCAGGCTGGGAGGGAAAGCCAGGCTGGGAGTGAAGGGCAAGCTGGCCTCTGGGTTAATACCTCCCACCAGTGGTAAACCGGCCAACCCCATGGCAGCTAGAGAAATCACCGCCCCGATATTATCAGCCCCCGCCGTCCCGGCACTGCTAGCAGTCACCGCCCCGGCACTATCAGCTGTCACCCTACCAGCGCTATTAGGAGTCACCGCCCCAGCACTATCAGCTGTCACTTCACCGGCACTGTTAGCAGTCACCGTCCCGGCTCTATCAGCTGTCACCCTATCGGCGTTGTTAGCAGTCACCGCCCCGGCACTATCAGCTGTCACTGTACCGGCAGTGTTAGCAGTCACCGCCCTGGCACTATCAGCTGTCACTGTGCCGGCACTCGCTGCCGATCCATGCCGAGACGACGGCATGTCCAGCGATGCCCCTTGGTGTGTGCTGGCTGCCGCACGGGGCTGAGCCGCTGGCATCTGCCACCGCGCGGGGACCACCTCGGTGCCCGCGGGACCACCCTGGCTGGGGCTGGCCGAAGGAGACATTGCGCTGGCACTTTCGTGAAGGCCAGACGCGGCCTTGGCCGTGCTGCTGCCTTCCCATGGGCAAGAGGCCGCGCTGCCTAATTGCGGGTGAGGGGAAGATGCCGCACTACTGCCTGGTGGAACGTGAGGGGTCGCGTCCGCGTCTTGCCGGCACACCAAGTCCTGCGCGCCGTGCACCACAATGGACACCGCCTGGCCCCCCTCATGCTTGTCACCATTCGAGTACCGCGGAGGTTGGGTTGATTTCTCCGCAGACGACGGGTCCGGGCGCGCCTCCTCGTCCAAAGCGGGGGAGCCCGCTCGGCCGCGCTCGTGCGCCCCCATCAAATTCTCATAGTCGCTTGACGAGAGCATCCAGTGCAGAGACCGCTGGCCGCTTCCGCCCTCGCCCTCTCTGCGCACGCTCATACTCCCCACGTCGCCCGCATTCATGCCCGGCGCACCACCCACGCCGAGCGCGGCCGCGACCCACTGCCACCACCCGCGTCCGCGCGCTGAGGGCGAGGGCGACAAGCCAGACCCCTTGTCTGTGCTCGCCATCAATGATGGGCCCAGTAGGCACTCGCCCCCCTGGCCCCCCGCCAAGGGGGACTGGACGCGGTGCATGGGGCTCTCCCCGTCCACGGACACGCTGCTGTCGCTGACTCCACCCACCATGTGGATGCGGGGGGAGGCTGGGGCCGCCGGCCGGCGCTGGTAGTCCTCCCACGCGCCCCTGGAAGGGACGTCCCAGGAGAAGGATCGCTGCAAGGACCTACAGAAGGGGCCCGCCCGCAGCCGGCTGCCTGAGGGGCTGTTCCAGGGGTTGGTCCGCCCCTCATCGTACGCGGAAGAGGTGTCCGGTGAGGTAACCTCCTCCTCATCCTCGTTGTCCTTGCCCGCAGAGACGGCGTAGCCGGTGCCACTCCCTTGGCTGGAGATGCTGAGCTGGCGGATCCATTCCTTTGAGGTCTCTTGTTCACCCCTCCCCCTTCCGCTGGCGAAGGCACGGTCAAGTTGTGTGCCACTAGACCCGATCGCGCTTTGAGAACCCCGGTGGCAATCGCCCACATGATGCGAGGACTCAGGGGCGAGGCCTGGGATGGAGGAAAACTCGGGGGTGGTGGCCGCTAGCCGCTGCAGGCGGTCGCTGCCCAGGGACACCCTCGCCTGGCGGTCGGGGGAGCGCCCGTAGCCGAGCAGGCAGGTATCTGGGCCGGGCGATGCCACTGGGTTTTCGACAATGGTCTGGCCGTTGCTGTTCCTAGCCGGAGTGTTCCTGTCCAATTTCGTTCCTTTCCCGCCCCCCCCAGACCGCCATTTGGGACTCATCTCGCCAGATAACCGCCACCGTAACATGGATGCCTTTGGGAGCTGCTCCGACGGGATCGGTTGCTCCTGCGCGTGCCCTTTGGAGGAACGCCGGCTGGAGACTTTCCTTGAGGCCCGGCGGCCACGGCGGGAGGCCCACGGTGAGGCTTGTCCTCCCTTTGGGGTCGTCCCCTCACCTTCTTTGGGGGGGTTAGGTCCCCTTACGTGGTGACGTCGACCCGGGAGGCTATGCGTAGGCAATGGGGGCACCTTGCCGGCGTTTTGAGCCCCACCCTGGAGCCGCCCTGGCAGCTTCTCGCGGGCCGCACGGTAGAGGTCGCGGGCGATCTGGGGCACGTTCCACCACCTGCAGGGTGCGCGGTTCCAAGGGAGGCGGGAGGGAGGTTCAGGACAGGTTCTAGACAGGGCATGCATGAGGTTTGAGAAAGTGGGGGGGTGATGGGGGATGAAGCATGCAGGTTTGCAAACGTGGGGGGTTGATGGGGGATGAAGCATGCAGGTTTGCAAACGTGGGGGGTTGATGGGGGATGAAGCATGCAGGTTTGCAAACGTGGGCGGATGATGGGGGATGAAGCATGCAGGTCTGCAAACGTGGGGGGGTGATGGGGGATGAAGCATGCAGGTCTGCAAACGTGGGGGGATGATGGGGGATGAAGCATGCAGGTCTGCAAACGTGGGGGGATGATGGGGGATGAATCAGCTAAGGCTGATGTCCTATTATTTCGTGATCCAAGGATATGCCTTTGTGGGGTGGCCATCGGGAGCAACAGGTGTAATGGTCTCCATTTCGTTACAAGGGGTACGATCCATTGTTAAGAGCACTACAGAAATCGGGGTTCTTTGAACGGAGTTTCTTCTATACGTGAATGCGGGAACAAGAGGCCGCTGGATGAGCGGCTTATAGGTCGCAGTGTTTACTCGTAGCTGTTTGGCTAGAGCTTTTGTGATTAGTAGATGCAATATAGTGCATGGTTGAAAAATGAATTAAATAAAATGTGCGTTCCGCGCTTGGGTTGATTATACCCGGGCGGAACGGGGCGTGAGGTGCAGTGCCCCTGAAAAGAACAACCTACGCATTATTTAATACTAGCCGTGCAGATTCGGGATATTCTACCCCCGGTCTGTACGGTTAGCGTCTTACTAGCATCCACTAAACATAAGGGTTTAATGACGTCAGTTAGCTAGGGATAAGGGAGGTTTTGCGACTAAAAGCCGCTCTGGCTGGTTTTGTCGGCCTCTTTCTTTGCTCGTTGTCGTTGCGGCGGCAGCCGCAGCTATGGGTGCTGCGGAGCAAAATCCCAAAAGCACTGGTTGCACTGGCCACTTGGCCAGTGGTGAGACTTCCAGTTGTTAACCGGCCAGGCGTAGTTCCTCGCCCGGTTAACTAAAAGAAAAGAAAAAGATTACCTCCGGTCCGCACCTTTTCCCCAGCTTGGGGTCTTTGGTGGGCCGGATGCCGTGACAGGTGCTCAACTGTCGCTTGGTCGGCCCAGTGCGCGAGCTGGTGCTCCGTACCTGGGGATGCTTGCACCCCGGGTTGGAGCCGGATGGCTGGCACTGGCGACCCGTGTCTCGGTCCGCGGCCTGCGGCTTTTTCTTCGGAAATTGCTGCTGGCTAGCAAACTTTGCAATTGCCTTCCGCCGAGGGGGGGGTGGTTGGGGCTGGGGACGGCGATGGGAAAAGCGTCTAAGCTAGAAATTTTTTCCCCACGCATAGAAACCTCGGGGGGAATGCGGTCTTGGCTGAACGGACTCTCGTTCAGCCAGGTGCCTGGGGCTGTGGCCTCGGGCATCCGGGCTGGCGGGGCCTGGGCTAGGTCCACGTTTTTTCTCGAAGCACCCCGGGTCTATGGGGAGACGGCCATAGCGGTACCGACTCGGGGCCCCGAGAGGGGTCATGATAGGCTGGCCGTGCGCAATCGCAGTGCAAATGCGCTGGGCCTTTTTGGGCCTGGCCATGCATCCACAGCCGCCGGGCACACGCCTCCCGATGTGGGGGGCTCCCGTTTTGCGGCAGGGCGGTCACTTGTGACAACGAGCAAGGTGGAGTGCGGCTTCAAGGGAAAGCCAGGGCGGGGGTGATTGGGCAACGTACTTCATGAAGGGCCTTGAACGGCGTGCCTCCGGGCATGTCAATTAGTGTCACATGTATGCTTCCACTTATTGTTTTAATGAAGATGCTGGTTTTTGTGGGAGCTACGTGGGACATGAATCGGGGTTCTTTGAACGGAGTTTCTTCTATACGTGAATGCGGGAACAAGAGGCCGCTGGATGAGCGGCTTATAGGTCGCAGTGTTTACTCGTAGCTGTTTGGCTAGAGCTTTTGTGATTAGTAGATGCAATATAGTGCATGGTTGAAAAATGAATTAAATAAAATGTGCGTTCCGCGCTTGGGTTGATTATACCCGGGCGGAACGGGGCGTGAGGTGCAGTGCCCCTGAAAAGAACAACCTACGCATTATTTAATACTAGCCGTGCAGATTCGGGATATTCTACCCCCGGTCTGTACGGTTAGCGTCTTACTAGCATCCACTAAACATAAGGGTTTAATGACGTCAGTTAGCTAGGGATAAGGGAGGTTTTGCGACTAAAAGCCGCTCTGGCTGGTTTTGTCGGCCTCTTTCTTTGCTCCCCACCCACCCACCCTTGTCTTGGTTGCCTCTAGGGCAACGTACTTCATGAAGGGCCTTGAACGGCGTGCCTCCGGGCATGTCAATTAGTGTCACATGTATGCTTCCACTTATTGTTTTAATGAAGATGCTGGTTTTTGTGGGAGCTACGTGGGACATGAACCTTTTTTTTGTTGGAAAACCAGCCATGCATCCGTCACCCAGGGGAACACCCAGGTGGGCTCAGGGTGTATTGTCAAGGAGGAAAGGCACTAGCTGAGCACCACACCACAAGCACGCTACGAATATAACCCACTGTTCTTTGCTGCCGTGGAGTCATGGCCCACCCCTGTCTGGTAGGCGCCCGTCCGATTGGCTGGGCTGGATGTCATTGTCAAAGTAATTACAGCACCTTAATCCATAAAACTCTGTGGCCGAACATTACCAAATCCCATGCTTTCAATACCACTATATATTTAATAGCATACAAAAACTAATACTAGATGACCACCATTGCGATGATATTATATACAACCACGGCACGTGACTGCATCCCACGTGTACAAATATGCGAACCGCCGGCCCATAATAATCACACACATCCTGCACCAGTGCTCACACCGAACGGCTCAGGGGCAATCCTTGCGCTACAGACACGTGACAGCAGCAGACAACATGGAGAAACATTATCTACTACCCGTAGGGGGCTATCAAGTGAGACACATACTCTTGTATGCATGTAGAGGGCCCCAGTGGTACGAGTGACCGCCTAGGCAAACACAGCAGCATTACCGCGGGCGAGGAGGTGGCGCTGTCTACTACTCACAGCAACCCACCATACGAAAGCCAGTAGACAGGCATCGCCACCAAGAGTGGTCACTGGGCAACAGTCCATGGTGATGTCAACTCGTGCCTAAGCTAGCCACTAGTAGTATGCAATGTGCAATAACACCAGAATCGGCGCAGGCAAGGATTAGCTAGCGCGGCAATTCCATCACAACGGCTCATAGTTCGGCATAGATCTGCTCATAGTTCGGCATCGGGGACACGCCGCTGACTAAGAGCAGATTACTCTAAACACGCCGTTTTTAAGTTCCGAAGCTCTCCTAAAACCACGACGTAAGCAAGCTAACGCTTACAAGTTTGGGCAAGGCTCAACGCGGCGCTGTCCACACGTAGTTGTAGGGACACAACCATGGAGACCAAAATGGCCTACATTAAATGAGCCACTTAAATATCAGAACTATCTGGTATCCACTCACAGTTGGGTGACAGATGCGATCATGGAGAGCATGAGGAAGAGCAGGATGATGCTGCTGAACGTCCCCACGAGTCCCTTTTTCGTGTCCTCGTCCATGATCACCAGCGCGAGGCAGCATGCCAAGGATCCCAGCTCACACAGCATCGCTAGCACCTCGGCCGTCTGGTTTTGCCGGCGCACGTGCGGCTGCAGGCACAAGCAGTGGTAAAGTTTTGGGATGGCCGTGTCGTCATGGGTTCAAGTACGATAAACAAAATAGGCTCTGTCAGTGTGATTGGCTCACGCGTGGCTGCAGGCACATGCCTTTGTTTGGGATGGTAGTTTGTCAAAAGCTCACGGGTAAAACCAAGCAAGAACAATGGACAAACCCATGAAAGGTTTTGTTACTGAAGCTGACTTAGGTACGGTTGCAAGCACAGGAAGTGGGGAAGCTTAAGGTGGGTTGCTTCATCCAGTGTCCATTTACAAACGCCTAATATGCGTTGCTGTGGGCTTATGTGCGGTTGCAAGCAGTTAGTGGAAGAGTCTGGGAAAAAATGACTGAATCGTAGTAGCAGGAAGCATTATTCAATCCCTGATGATGCACGTCAACGCACAACATAAGAAGGTTGCTATCAGGTTGAGTCTTAGAGGCTTAACTGTCGCTATGATAATGAATTGATAGGGCTGGCCGCTGTACCTGGTTGAGTGCATGTGCCCATATATTTATTGAGAACGATAAGTTACGGAAATGAGACCGGCATGCAACATAAGGAAACTGATCATGTCAAAGAGGAAGGACCGTAAAGAAAAGAATCGCCATGGCAGGCAAGGATCGAGCCAACGCTAGCTAACAACTATACAACTACATGCAGCAACACTTCTGCCGGCCCACCAGGCCGGGGAATGACCTACACCGCCTGGGTCGCGTCAAAGTCGGCCTGGACGCGGCAGAATAACACATCAGCCAAAGTGCGAGTGAGGGTGAGGGACACGTGCTGCCGCCAATACGAGGACCATGTCCGGGCAGACCATGGGGCAGTCTGACCCTTGAATCGAGGCGGTCTTGGCGCCGCTGGCAGCACTCGTGGAAAAACTCCGCCGTCTTGGGGCCCATGGCCCCGAACTCCTCAAGGATTAAGGGGAGCCCATATATACTCCTACTTAGTTGTAGTTGTATGCTAGAGTTGGGTTGATCCGTGCCTACCATGGTGCTTCTTTTCTTTATGGTCCTTCCTCTATTTGGGCTATTCCTATGTTGCATGCCGGTCTCATCTCCGTCATTTATCATTCTCAACAATTATATACTCTTATTTATCTTAGCCCGTCACATCCCCCGGGTGGCTGTGGACGCGGGCGGCCTGGCGCTGTGGCTCAGCGCGACATTGAAGCTTGCCTCTTATGACAATGGGGGCCGGGCCACAACCGGTGATGGACCGATTTGTCGTTGAGCAAAATTTGGGGCCACAGATCCTTAGACTGGGATGGCGCTCTTCTATGAGTGCTGCCGGTGCATGGCGTGAAGACCGGCTCGACCGAGAGGGTTAGGCTGCCCCCTGGTCTGCCCGGACATTATTAGCCGTACTGGCGGCAGCGCTTGTCTCTTGCGTTCACTTGTATGATGATGGACATGTTGTATGGTAGCATCCGGGCCGTGTCTATTGTGGGGCCCAGGCGGTCTAGGTGTACCCAGGGTCCCCCAGCAGGCCAGCAGCGCCATGGCCTGCCTGTGGTTGTTTGTTGAAATGCCTGTCCAGTATAGTGATCTCTTGCGCTAATTGTCGCCTGTCGTTTTGCGCTTTAGCGTGTTGCCAATCCGATTCCCACAAACTGTCATATAAAAAATATGCTGCGCGTATGTAATAAATGGTGATAGGTAGCTTCCATTACAGTACATCAGGACAATATACAGGAAGATAGAACAACAACAACAAAATTTAGAGAAACATGGAATTCCAAGCCAAGTTGGCTATCAAAGGAAACGGGAAGCAGCACAAAGACCATATTAAGTAAAGTAATCCAATAATGACATTAGCTATGGGAATAATAGCGGGCATTATGAAAACGCAAAAGAGGAACTACTAAAATATATACTACGACTAGTAGTATAGCAGCAGGCGTTTAGTTTGTAGGGGCTCAGGGAGGCAGTGAGAATCGCTGCCATACCTGGACGAGGGTGACAACGTAGAAGCAGATAACTTAGGCTTAGGGAACTGGTAATGCCCTGACAACGATGGCCGTCATACCTGAACTAGGATGAGGTAGACCACGTGGAAGATGAGCCAGACCAGCATGAAGCCGACCTGGCACGGTGCAGTTCGCAAGTATCAACCACGATGAGGAGTCAACCACGACAACGCAATAAGTGCCAAAAAGTGGCGAGAGGCGCCATGTTCATGGATGAGTTCAGGATAAGATTGAATGAGCCATTTCTCCTCGAATTTGCCTGGAGGCGTGACATTAAAAAAAAGTTGACACTTCACATGCTCCTGAAAATCGCTAGCAATTAAGGGAAAATTGGGAAGTTGAAGTGGATACACAATTGCCGCCGCCGCTCATGAGGGCAGTGCCAAGGGACCCCTGTAAATCTTACTGCCTTGCTAGATAGGCATGCTCTGACAGGGTGGAAGTTCGCCAGATATATGGCTGGACATAGGGATGGCTAAAGCTACGGCCCATAGAAGTGCCTTCCTACCACGAGAAACAAAGCTATTGCAATGGCTGTTGCGGGCTTTGTAGTGGAGTCTAGCCACACCATCAAAATAATTGTACCAATCGTTGTCAAGCTGGCCATGTCACTACGCTGAGGCCCAGCACATGCCCCTGATCCAAGCTGGTCCCTCAAACAGCAGAGTAGGTGGTGACAGCTGCAAAAATGCCCTCCCTGTGTCCACCGCGCCACTCTAAATACGTGTGTGTGCACAGATATCTACAAAGATATCAATATACTACTAATAAATCTCGACAGCACATCAAGGCGCCGCGCTGCCATTGGATACTTCTATGTAGTCTCATCCAATGTAGCGCAAGTACTGTATGCCGTGTAGGGGACGATAGAGCTACACTATAGGCGGCAATCGGCCCCCTTGAGCCCACCGCAACGCAACCATGAAGTAAGCAAATAGCTTAACAAGGTCGTACAAGCACGAATAGGAGAGAAGTTAGCTCTGCCTGTCTCGAAATCCCAACAAAATTTCCCTCTGAAAAGGTTTTGGCCAGTCTAGTTCCTCACACGCCGCATTGACAAAATTAACAGCCACATTGCCAGCCGCTTTGGCAGTCACATCTAGCCGCATGGACAGCAATACTAAAGACGGGACACCCAGGCTCCATACCTGGAAGCTGCCCAGGCGTGGTAGATCCAGGTGGCGATAGGATATGCCTGTGAGTGCCGCGAAGAAAAACTGCGCAGCACTCACATTATACAGGCGTAAGCACGGATTCAAAAGTTACCAAGCAATTTGCGGTCAATCCCAAGGACAGTGTCCAGTTTTCCAGTAGGTTCGGCCAGATTTCTGGTACAGTTGACTCATAAATGATGTATCAACAAAATCTCCATATTCTTACTAATGTGAGACCTATCCAAAGACGCCTATCCAAACAATAAATAAGGCACATGCTCAAGGCAAGCCACATCCTGGCTGATACTTCTCAGCTAGGATTGACGATGCCTTAGGCCAGCGCTAATGGGAAGGCTAAGGGCTTCTCAAATGGGTTTGGCCCTTACCCCTTGGATGAATCGCAAAGAGGGCAGGTGGGCAGGGAAGCAGAGGCCAGCATTAGCAGGATGGGCACGCTGTTATCACGATGAGCTTTTCACCAGGTCTACGACACCAAGGTACCACCACCAAGACACACAATGTGACACGGGAAGAGGTGCGGTTGGAGGTTAAGTGTGTACCCTACCCATTTACGCGACTGAGAAAACAAGGAAGCAGATCTAATTTAGGCACCGGAGCCCCCCCCTCCCACTGCCCAGCGGGAAGCGTTCAACAGGAACCCAATAAGACGCAGCTCACATGTCTCATGTCAAGGTGGTGGAAGATCCCATGCACCAAGAGTAAGAAGCCAGGAACAAAGATCCGCGTGACTCCTCCACCAACCAAGCACGACTACATGCACCGCACCTGCTTGAGGATCATGACGAGCATGTACGGTGGCGCCAGGTGTCCGCGCGTGATGCGACGGCTCGGCCATGACAGGCAGCTCAAGGTACGCTTCAGCAAGGGCCCCCGCTGGCTGGGCTCCGGCGTCCACTCCCTCAGGACGGAATGCCTCCTCATCATCCACAGGTCCATGCTCAGGGTGCGCCTCAGGCTGCCCGTGGTACGGGAGAGCACCCCTTTCCTCCCTGT